>OU744816.1:8653464-9097482 GCA_916614155.1 Mesoligia furuncula | reverse complement strand
CACAACTTTCAACATACTCTAGCGTTCTTTGATACGTTTCTTGTCTCATAGTATTCGCGTTTTGATTCTTCTTATTATTTCTTCCATTATTTGCTTCTATTTGGGACTGGGAGATGTCCCAGACTTGGACTTCACTCGTTGGGTTATTTTGACTTCGCAAACTGTTCATACTGCAGTCTGTTTGCTGTTCACTTTTCATCTGATTCTGATTCGGGTTCACTGGTACCCTCGCTCCATTCATTGGTTTTTGACTTCCAGTGGACATGTTGAGAGAATTCTGCACAGATTTTTGGATGTTGTGCTTATTGAACTGATTGCCTGGGTAGTCCCACTGATTGTATGGCCTCTGATGGTTGTAATACTGGTTGTTATTCAGCATCGTTTGATTGTACTGATGGTTGTTCTTCGGAGGGGGTGGTCCCATCACATTTGCAGCGTTCACAACCGAATTATATGGCGGTGGTTGAGGGTACTGCATGTTCTGACTGTATTGAGGATTCTGAATCGGAGGACATTGGGTCTGCTGCTCACAGTAGTTGTTCATCGTCCCTCGACTCATGTTCCCACTGTTGTCTACACTCATCACTGATGATCTCGACATTTGCAGCGGATGCATCTGGTTGCTTTGGTTCGCGTAACTGACTGGTTGGTAATTCATCTGGTTGTTGTACACCAAGTTCTGGTTGCTCATCTGATTCATCACCATCTGGTTTTGGTTGTATTGTTGCATCATCTGGTACTGCTGCATATTTTGACTTCTCATCACGTTTTGATTTTGCACGGGATAAGGCGGAGCTTGGTTATAATTCTGATTATGATATTGGTTCATGTTATTTCTATTCGGCACCTTGGCGTTACAATTTCTGTTGTTCATGTAATTTGGATTGACTCCCATTTGAGGACCTTGGTTCATATGGCCCTGGTTCATGTTCATCATTTGATTTTGGTTCTGAACCTGCTGATTCATCGACATGTTTTGTACCATGGGACTAGTCATACCTTGTGCCATTGGACTTTGTAGCCCAGGATGCATCGGACTTGGCATGCCATGGCTGTGCGGACTGGCTATATTTTGACCCATTGGGCTTGCCATGTTTACCATAGGACTAGCGATATTCTGGGACATGGGGCTGCCAATGTTGTTGTGTCTTGGACTCATCATCATTTGATTTGGCATTTGTGGACTCATTAAACTTTGCATGCTTTGTGGGCTCATGGCGTTGTGTTGAGGAGACATAACGCTCATCACACTTTGTGGGCTCATGACGTTATACACACTTGGAGGGCTCATCACACTATGAGGAACATTATGAGGACTCATGACACTTTGAGGACTCATAGCGCTATGAGGAAGGCTCTGAGGACTTAGCATGCTGTGCGGTAAGTTCTGAGGACTTAAAACATTTTGACTCATGATTACAGTTTTAGGACTTATCGCGTTTTGTTTCTGAGGTAATGGGTTTGCTCGCATCCTATTCGTCTGTTCCGTTTGGTTCGCCGTCATTGTTTGCAAGGACTGCAAAGGATTCGTAGAAACGTTACTTGAAGGCGGTTTCGTGTACTCCTTGTCACATGTCTCTGTGACAACTTCTGGTATGACTTGCTCCTGTAAAGGAGTAGCTTTATCGTCGGGTGACTTCGAGTTGAGTAAAGAGCCACTGTTACCCGACATACTAACGTCTAAAGATCTTAAATCGACTGGAATATCACTTATGTTGAGATCACTTCCTATGGCACCTAAGTTTTTGAGTAGAGAATCGTCACTGGTGGCTACGTCACTGATTTTGTCACTGGAAGTGTTCGTGTTGGGGACGTCACTAGATGTATTGTCTTTGGTAGTACTTTCCTTGTCTTTAGGGGTTTCCGGCTCAGGTTGGTTGGTCGATTCAGTTTTAGCTGGTGTTACCGATTCCGTTGCCAATATTGATTGGTTAAGATATTGCATCATTTCATCTGGTATTACCAGCTTATTTTCTACCATTTCGCCTTCGGCAACCTGAAACGTGGAAACAGTATTTTAGCCAAATGTAACAAAGACACATAGGTATTTTGGGACAGTAAGAAAGAAAATTTCATGAAAGCATTTACTTCTAGGTGATCTTAAATATTCAGTTTAGTTTAAGTGGTGATCCCTTACCTGTTCCAGATTGACCTCCTGGTTGGGGTGGTGGACCTGCGCCGTGGTGATGACCACAGTGTTGGTGGAGTTGGAGCGAGACTCCTTGTACGTCACCGTGTCCTGGTCATCTTCTGTCTTGAACGGGAATGGAGCGTCGCCCTGGAAGAAGTAGCACATTTAGTTTATGATCTTTATGACTCTGTTGGCAGTCAATTAATTACAACACTAAATGAAATAATAATAATAAACAACTATATGTCAAATCCCTAAGTAATAATCTACAGCTAGGACATGGGCTGCTTTCAAATTCAAATTTCAAATTCATTTATTTCGTGAACACAGGGTACATACAAAAGGTGTTATAAATACATAAGATCCGGGCTGTGCCCCGCCAAAAGGCATACAAAATTAAAAAGGTTCCATAATGTCATGTGATAATTAAATAAAAAAAAATAATAATAATTTACAACAATAATCAAAATTAACAAAATTATTTAGTATGTCATAACATGAGCACAGATTGAATTTAGTCAACAAGTACCTATAATTAAAATTTGTCATTTAAATATTCGTCAACAGAATAATACACCTTGCTATTTAACAATTTGAACAGATTTCTTTTAAATTCGTTAATGTTAATACTTGAGATAACTTGTCCTGGTAACTTATTATATAGTTTTTGAGCCATTGCATAAAAGCTGTTGCTAAGAAACTGTGTTTTTGTTGCTAACACCTGCAATTTTTTTGAGCGCCGTTTACTTTCTACAAATCTATATAAATTCATGTTGTGTTTTATAAAAATACAGGCTTCGTAAATATACAGTGACGGTAACGTTAATATTTTTAGCTTTTGAAAATGTGGCTTGCATGATTCTGTTTGTTTTATTTTACAAATCGCTCGGATACATTTTTTCTGTGCTATAAGTACTTCCTGAATCTTAGGGGCATTTCCCCAGAATATAAGGCCATACCGTAGAGCCGAGGCGACATATCCATGATAAGCTGCGAGTAAGGCGGTCTTATTCGCAATTTTACCCAGCATATAAAGGGCATATGAAAATTTACTAAGCTTTCCACAAACAGTTTCAATTTGAGTCCTCCATGTCATGTCATTGTCAATATACAGTCCAAGAAATTTTGTAACACTAGCTTCAAGTATTTCACTCCCTCTATAGTTTCAGTGGTAGTATTAGGACAATCAACTTAACTAATTGGTACTTACCACGGTTTAAACGCGTAAAATAAGTATAACAAGAAACTCACCACATCATCAGTCCCACAAGGGTACTGTTGGTACTGCGCCTGATCGCTCAAGTTGGACTGTTCTGATAGTCTCCTGGCTTCCTCCTTCACTTGTACGTTGGGGTCTAGCTCCAGCGTCAACTCCTCAGCCCTGACTTCTGAACATGTCACTCCTCGGAGGAGTACAGCCTGTAAGAGAGATGTCGGTTAATAAATGTTCAGTTTATCAAGCAAAAAATTGTGTAATTGTAATTGGCGAAACGTGAGTGTCCCCAAAGGGATATACAGAGCATATACTCTATCTAACCCTTCGAGTTGTATAGGCATCATGTTAGACTGTAGAATTACTTTCTGATGGTCGAACTGGTGTAGCTTAGTACTACTACCCAATTGAGCTTCGTCTTCGTCAAGTGGACCCACCACTTAAATTTTTTGCAAAATCTCCACACCAATGGATTAATAGATTCAAGATATACAAATATATAATGTACACATACTTGATTGCCTTGCGATGTTCTGACGGCCTGCACTGCGGCGAGCGCCGAGGATGGCGCCGGCGCATAACCCACACACGATACTTGACTAGATCTGAAATATAAGGATTTATTAAGAAATGTGTTTATCTGTCTGGATGTAGGATCTTGTTTAATGTCGTTCTTCATATACGAGTATAAAGAGATTTAAGGACGATTTCCTGCAAACTAAACGCAATGGCTCATAGATATGTAGAGAACAAATGCAGATCTGTCTGAATCGTACATTTGCGTTTATCTGGACGTGTGAGGACGAGGGGTTGTTTTATATGGTGTATATAATAAAGAGTATTCCATTCTGTACACAGATGTCTCTTACCTTCTACTGCTATCAGGCGACAGCTGGTCGTACACAGTAGTGTGCTGTGCCACAAGCCGCGGCGGCCCGGCCACGCCTGTGGTGGTCGCCACGGCACCCGACACCACGGAGGCTTGACTGCTCTTGCGGGATATATCAGATGACCTGAAAGAGAAATATTTTTTTTATTTGAGTAATATTTTCAAAATATTTTTGACATACGGTCAAAAAAAAAGAAGATCCTACGGTGCTAAAGATTCCGCATTGGGATCTCGAATCCAAAATAATGTATGAAGCTATAGAATACCTTATATGAGCTGAATACGCTAACGATAGGCCGTAAAATATGGCAAATCGGCATCCAGAAAAAGTTTGCCTTCTTAAAACGACGTCTCAGTCACTCACTTGTTTGACAATTTTTTTTTAAATTTGATGTTGCAAAATTATTTAGGCGTGTGCCCGGTGTATAAATATTCTCTTACGCTTTGTGATCCTTGGACTTAAGTTATAAAATTAAAGTTAAATGTTTACCTTGCACTATAAAGGCTGCTTCCGGATGAGATGCCAGAATCCCGCCTGGTGTTAGGAACTCCTGTCTTCAGCTCAACCGCGACACTGGTGCTTCCGAGCTCCGTCCGCCCTTGGACACCCCCTGGTGACAAAATGTAGACCTTTAGATAGCTGTTATTGGCTAGTAATATATTTTCTAGTACAGCATCACTTAAGTTGACATAATCAGATATGCTGAGACGACATATTTTATCCATAAAAACCACGGTTACATTGGGCATGTTTATTATACTTAATAGTTTAGTAACTTACCAGATCCAATATCCGCATGAGGAGGAGGCATGAGCCTCGCGACGGCCATCTTGTTCCCGAAACGCGGCGCGTGGTGGTGCGCGCGCGGCTCCCCGATGGCCACCATAGCGCGCAGCATCAGAGGCAGTTGCCCTACTTCCCCTACAACTTCTTGTTCAACCTGAGAATGAAAATGACGAATTTATTCTTAAGTGCAGGGGAAAACAATATTATTAAAGCATTATCAAATCATGGATGAACTCGATATATATTTAAGAAAAACTGTATTTAAAGTTAGTCTTCATATTTTTTGAATAAATTTATTATTATTATTATTTTGGTTTTTAAATTTAATTTTCTCAGGTTACTACCTGGTATTTTCAGAATCTCACGGGTGTGAACTAAGGTGAGATTCTAGTTATTATTTTAAGAAGGTAAATTGCTCTGTACTGCAGTGAAATTATTGTCCAAGTCTAGTTGTAAAAATTTTCTTACTATGCGGCAAGTGTTTAATGTGGCAGCTTTTTGAAGTGTATGTGTTATTATTATTATTGTCGAACAGTCGGCTCTCCTACCGATCTTGCTGAGTGGCTGAACCTTTCACCACGGCATCACATACATAGCTTCCATCACGACAAAACAAAAACGTCTAATAGGACTGCCTTTCACACAGTGGTGTGACCTAAAAAGTTTAGACAGTCGCTACTGTCAAAACTTTTTTTTATAACTTTTTTTTGAAGTGAAAACTTCTATAAGGGCGTTGGGCATTTTTAGAGATGGGTAAAAACCATTAAACTCACGCCACTGTTACCGTAAGCGACACCACGCGTGTTTTGTTTATAAGACGTTTAAAAAATACCCGCTTCGGATGTGTCCGGAATGTACTCGGTTTTAATGTATATCCGATCTGTCAGTGCGTGATGGCAAAGTATTCTGTTTGTGTTTTGTTTTCACTTCTGTTGGAACTCCCGGAGTGCCACTGCTTATTTTAGGTTTAAAATGATTAAGCGATTTTTTTTTTTTTTACTTGCTTGATCACGTTGTCACAATGCGTTTTAGCAGTAGACGTTTTGAGGCTGCAGATTTGATTGATCACTTAGAAAACTGTTCTTTCAGGACTTACCTCTCCATCTAATCTGAAGTAAGGTGCACCGTTCTCGTCTCCGAATCCTCCAAGACCAGAGCTTCCAAAGTCCAGTTCCCCACCACACTGTGCCGATAGCTGATGGATGAAACAAGACAACTATTTTAATGGTAATCAAATCCTTTTGAAAAGCTGAATATTTCTACAGAACAACGTTAGAAAACTTATTGTTTGTCGCTGCCTTAAAGTTTTGTGAGCCTTGCTCTTTCACATTTACGAGACATCTTATGAGGATGTTAATTGGATGGATACTTTGATTGGATGGATACTTTATTATGATCATTTTGCGTACGTCTTTTGAAGAACGCCATAATGTCACCCGATTTTAATAGTCTCTTCTGTGATACATGGTGTCTTATTCAGAATTAGCATTTAACTATAGAAAATTTTGAAATAAAATGGATTTTCCAAATACCTGATGAGCAGGAGTATGTAATCCATGAGGTATGGGTGACGCTGGGCTCTCGCTCTTGACGGAAGCTGATGACGTGTGTCCTCGCACTCCGAGGGGAACTCCCCCCTCCTCTGACCGCGGGGAAGATCCCGCACCGCCACCACCCGATTCCGCAGAGTCGTCGCCACGACTGCAACCTGGAGAATAGAGAAAAGGTATTACATTAATTAATGGTTCTGATGGAGTTCGCTGCATTCCTGAATTTTTCAGGAGTTGGAAGTATTCAAGTGTGAGGAGGAGATCGTATTTACCTTTATGTTTCTTACTGGCGTAAAATTCAGCTCCGTGGACGGTCTTCACGTGTTTTCGTAATGATGAGGGGTCCGTATATCTCTTCGTACAGCCGGGCGCTTTGCAAACGTATGGTTTCTAAAAATACACAATTTCGTTTTGAGTCTATGAAACTTGGAACTTGAGATACTAAAATTATGTTTTTCTAGTGAAAAACAGATATCTGGAGGGTAGCATTCAATATTTCACATTAACTTGAACTGAATAAAGATGCAATGGCACTGTTTTTAATTAATAATGTAATTGAAAATGCCAGACTTTTTAAAGGCAGCTAAACCTAACTTATCTGGTCTGAAGGGCCGGAAACACTTTTATATTTTAAAAAGTATCAATTTGATTATAAATTTAGGGTTTCAAATTATTGTTAACATAAACATACCTCATTGCTATGCGTCCTGTTCTGATGTTTGGCTCTGTCACTAGCATTCGAGAACGCTTTCGCGCATCCAGGGTACTCGCAGGTGTATGGTTTCTCACCCGTGTGACTTCGAAGGTGGGTCTTCAGGTTCTCTAACCGGGAGTAGGCTTTGCAGCAACCTTCGAACTGTGGAAAAAAGGTTATTGAAACATTAGCATTAAGTACCATCGAGGAAACTTATATCTATACACCGTAAGGACTATTCTTGCCTGCAGCGCTCGGCCGCTATAGTAACGCTTGCTAACAGATGTGGTCATCTTGTGTGCGGGATTTTGTTTTCAAATTGGGCAGATATAAGTTTCTCGATGGTACTACGTTACATCATTTTATTATGAGTTTTTAACTAATTACTGATGCGTTATGAAGAATGCCGTGTGTGTTTCATTGTCTTCTAGCTGATAACGAAAAACTACGGCAATAAAATTTGGTCCTTCTGAGTTAAAGACTCTCGACCATTTTTGAAGTGAAAACTTTTTTAGGTGCACAGTTTGTGCTTTTTCTGAGCAGTGAACGAAACTGAAACGTCACGCTCGAGTCTGTGACGCTGAATCAGGTATACTCGGCTCCAGTCGTGGTCATAACTTCATAAGCACATCATCATCTGCCTAGCCTTTTCCCAACTATGTTGGGGTCGGCTTCCAGTCTAACCGGATGCAGCTCAATACCAGTATTTTACACGGAGCGACTGCCTATCTGACCTCCACAACCCAGTTACTGGGTAATACGATACCCCTTGGTAAGACTGGTTGTCAGACTTTCGGGCTTCTGACTACCCGTAACGACTGTCAAACATCCACGAATGACAGCCGGGACCAACGGCTTAACGTGCTTTCCGAGGCACGGAGGGGTCACGGTATGTAAAGATGGTCACCCATCCACAGACCAACCGCGGCAAGCGTAGCTTAACCTCATCGATCGACCTATGCGGCTGTTATAATTTAGCCACGGGCCCCTCAACTTCATAAGCACATACCCTCTTTTTAGGGTTCCGTACCCAAAGGGTAAAAAAGGGACCCTATTACTAAGACTTCGCTGTCTGTCCGTCTGTCCGTCTGTCCGTCTGTCCGTCTGTCTGTCCGTCTGTCACCAGGCTGTATCTCAAGAACCGCGATAGCTAGACAGTTGAAATTTTCACAGATGATGTATTTCTGTTGCCGCTATAACAACAAATACTAAAAACAAAATAAAATAAATATTTAAGGGGGGCTCCCATACAACAAACGCGATTTTTTTGCCCTTTTTTGCTCGATATCAAAAATGGTAATAGGTAGGCCCTTGAAATATTCACAAAATACTCAGTTGTATTTTAAATTTAATAATAAATAATAAGATTAAAATAAAATAAATATTTAAGGGGGGCTCCCATACAACAAACATGTTTTTTTCGGCGTTTTTGCTTGTGGTACGGAACCCTTCGTGTGCGAGTCCGACTCGCACTTGGCCACTTTTTTAAAAGTAGTCATTCTCCACAGTCTTTTGTGCAAAACGCAGTAAAATCATGATGTTATGAAAACTAGATTAGCATTACATAAACAACAAAAACGAAACTCTCTTTCGTTGGTTTACGTTAATCTTTGATTTCGGACATTTACCGGTGTCTGCGGTAAAACCTAGAATTTACCGACTGACAAGTTTAGTGTTAATCCTAAGATTTACCGCAGTTCAGGCTTTAACAGTAACATAATAATATTTATATCATATTAGCAGCGCCCCGCGGTTTCACCCGCGTAAGTTTCGATTCCGTGAGAATATCGGGATAAAAACTATCCTATGTCCTTTCTCGGGACTCAAACTATTTCTATACCAAATTTCATCTAAATCTGTTCAACAGTTTGCGCGTGATTGAGTAACAAACATCCAAACATCCTCACAAACTTTCACATTTATAATATTAGTAGGATTATTAGGATATTGTCACTTTTTCTTTTAAACAAAAACATAACAATATTTGTTAGCTCATTCTAAGCTCGCTTGATTCTTCGAATGCAACTAGAGTTATTTTATTGTCTACATAAGGTCGACTTTAGCAGATAACCTTTACAGCCGGTCGATTCTGTTAAAAAATTCACCGTGAAGACTTAGGTGAAGTGAGTTTGTTTTTACTAGGAATTGACACTATTGACAGCTCACTCCACGCTTACTTCACCTAAGTTTTTACAGTGAGATTTTTACAGAATAGCACCGCTGTACTTATGGACCTACGTTCTAACTTATAATAGACTTGGATGTCATTTAAAATTACTCTATGTATATTGAAATTATTGGAACTTGATACCATGTTTTTTAAATGAAATATGTCAGACGGAATCTTGCCGCAGGCCAAAACGGGTCAGCGTTATTTAATTAGCCAGTGAACTAACATATTAACATTATACTTTCCCACACTCTCACACTAAACACGTCAAAGACAAAGCTTATAACCTTTTCTACCTCGTCTAAGTCACAACCCTTAATTCCTATTGTCATAAAAGCACACTCCTGCCACACACAACACATCCAGACAGCTCTAACCTGTCAGTGCCCAATAATTAGTCGCGTTGACAACATAAAATATCTGGGTATTACATTAGACCATTTTCTTAACTTCAAAACTCACATCAATCTTCTTACAAGTAGGGTTAGAAAACTAATTTATATTTTTAAAAATCTACGACACGTCGCCACGTCAGCTGTAATACGTACTGTCTACTACGCCTTATGCCAATCTATTGTGACGTATGGTATTGCATGTTGGGGTGGCGCCGCTAAAACGACAATGAAACACCTAGAAACAGCCCACAGAGCAATATTGAAGGTAGCCACGTTTAAACCAATTATGTACCCAACAACAACCCTCTACAAAAATTGGAAGGTCCTTAATGTCAGACAACACTTTATCTTGCAGACCATTCTTCTACAACACCGAATTACGCCGTTTATCACAGTCTCGAAACGTCGGAAAGATATGGTCTGCACTATTCCACCACCGTACTATAAATTCACCAAAACGATTCTTTTTTTACCTTGGTCCATATCTGTATAACAAACTTAACGCTAACTTACCTATTTATACCCTACCGTACTCCAAATGTAAAGCTGCCGTCCGGTCTTACCTTCTTTTAAAAACCTATGATGAAACTGAGGATCTTTTAAAGACACTCTCATAACTTCTCGTTTTTGGCCCAACATAACCGTTTAATAACCCAATAGTAATTTCACAAACACACTCACACAGACATGCATACACACGCACATACACACACACACACACGCAGTTCACAAAAATCAAACACTCATTCATACTCAATCACGTCCCACACAATACGATCTCACTTTTTTTATTTTTTATTATTACTTTATTCTTATTTTTTACCTCCGAATTTGTAACCATCTAAAGTATCTTTATTTTTTTATAGATTTATTCCATTAAACAACGTTGATAATAATGTATGTAAGTTAATTAGGCACTTGATTTGGGAGACAACACGTAGCACTATGCTCAATTTATTTTTCTTATTGTCTTTATCTAGGGAGGCAAACTGTTTCTCCTTAATACAGGTTGCACAGCTACCTAGCTAGGAGAACAGTAGTTCACCCCTAACTATATTTGTTAATCTAAGTTCTACGCTTAGTTAATAACTTTAATATGTACGTACAACAAATACCCTTTAATGCAATAAATATTTTTATTATTATTATTCCCTTTATTTCATTTTATACACATATAAATTATATTTTTAAATATTAGAATATAAAAACATAAAAACATTTAAAAATATAAAAAATAGTAGCCCACCGGTATCGGGAACAGGGTCCAAGCTACCGGCGGTCAGGGCTCCAGAGAGAGGAACCTCCTGACAATGCGAGCCGTGTCCAGAAGTACTGCTTTCTGAATCAAGCCCTTGATCCAGCTGCCCAACGAGAGCCTCTTCAGGTGTTGGTCGAGGCTCTTGGCTATTAATCCATTGGCTGTTACGACTATCGGCACAATGATTGCTGAGTCAACATCCCACATGTCGACAACCTCGCGAGCCAAGTCAAGATACTTGACTTGTTTATCTTTCTCGGCTTTCACGAGGTTCTCATCATGCGGGACTGTTATGTCAACAATCATTGCGCGACGCTCTGATCGATCCACCACCACTATGTCAGGCTTATTGGCAACAATAGTCCTGTCAGTGATGATGGATCGATCCCAGTACAATGTGATATTTCCATTTTCGAGAACTGGGTCGGGCACATACCTGTAGTACGGAACCTCCGATTCCACAAGGCTGTATTTCAGAGCAAGTTGCTGATGAATTATCCTGGCTACAAGGTTGTGTCTATGCAAGTACTCTCCGTTAGCTAGACGAGAACACCCGGAGATAATATGTCTGATTGATTCTCCCGGCCGGTGGCATGCCCGACAGATGTCAACCGTGCCGTCTTTGACAATAAATCTTCGGTAATTGTTCGTCATCATAACTTCGTCCATAATTGCATAAACAAAACCTTCGGTTTCTCCAAAGAGGTCACCGAAACGCAGCCAGGCTACGGACGCTAGTAAATCTACATCGGGTCCATGTAGGGCCCGGAAAAAGCGTCCGTGAAGCTCCTTACTCTGCCATACCTCCATGCGATCATTAGTGTCAAGCACTACTGGTTTGCGCCAGTTCTCTTTACCCAAGGAGAGCGGGGTGAGGCCCTTGTCCACCGCGACTACATCCCGATGCATCCCCACGTCGGTTTCTAAGAAATATTCCCTGAGACTGCATATCTCGCGATTGTGGAGAGTCTTAGCGTTTAAAAAGCCTCGACCTCCACACTTTCGCGGGATATACAGCCTCATTACCGATGACCGTGGGTGATGCATTCGATTTGCAGTCAGCAGTGTACGGACCTTCCTATCCAGGGCGTCGAGTTCGGTCTGAGTCCATTTGAGTATGCCGAAAGAGTACATCAGAACCGGCATGACCCAACCATTGAAGGCGCGCACCTTGTTTCCGCCTGAAAGAAGACTATTAAATACTTTTTTCAGGCGGCCAAAGAAGCGCTCCTTCAATGATTGCTTCATGTCAGTAACATTGATGCCCAACGCTTCCGACATACCCAAATACTTATAGGTTTCGGATGCGGAGAGGGCTCGAAGGTTTGTGGAATCCGAGAGTTGGGTCCCCACGGATTCCACAATCTCCCCTCGCTTTACATGCATGACCGCACATTTGTCCACACCAAATTCCATCCTGATGGCGCTACTGAAAGTTTCAGTAATTTTCAGTAGCTCCATCAGTTGCAAGTTGTTGGGAGCAAAGAGTTTTAGGTCATCCATGTAAAGGAGGTGAGATATAACCTGACCACCTCTCCTCAGCCGATAGCCTAGACCTGAATCCTCCAGCAATGTGCTTAGAGGATTCAAGGCTAAGCAGAACCAAAGCGGACTCAAGCTGTCGCCCTGGAATATGCCTCGCTCGATCCTTATCGGCTCGCTATTCCTCTGGATATTTCGACATCCTGGATAGCGAAGGACCGTCCTCCATTGCCCCATACACGACATCAGGAAGGTGCGTAGAGTTGTATCTACTTTATACAACTCCAGCACCCTCATGAGCCATGTATGAGGCACCGAGTCATAGGCCTTCTTATAATCTATCCAACATGTCGACAGATCCTTTCGGGAACGACGAACCTGTTGGCTAATGGTCATATCAATGAGGAGCAGCTCCTTAGTACCCCGGGACCCGTTCCCACATCCATTTTGAGAGACAGACATGATGGATTATTATTATTATTATTATTATTATTAAATCAAGAAACGAAACTTCTCGTACTTACCGTACACTTATGTGGTTTCTCTCCTGTATGTCTTCTCATATGCACGACCAGCATGTACTGAGCCTTGAACGGCTTTTCATCTCTGGAGCATCCCACCCAACGGCAAACGAAAGCCTTTTTACTAGCGTGGATATGGTCCGTGTTGATGTGCTTTACCAGGTCATCTTGTGTTGGGAACTCGAGTTTGCAGTCCACCTGGAAAAAGTTTTAGTATTATTAACAAATGGTTACAAAACTCAAACTCGAAACATTTATTTCAATTACACAGGCAGTTTTGAATTGATAAGAACTCGGTCAGTTAATCCGATAAAGCTATTTGCTCTTAAAACATAGATATCTAAGGAGAAGAAGGGATAAGAAACACCACACACCACTCTTACTAAGTGAATGTGTTATACTCAACAATTAAAATACCTAATGGCTGCGTTGCTGAATTTTGGGCAAACCAAATATAAAAACTATGTAGTCTGCATTCGCGATTTGTTTGACAAAAATGTAAACAAATATGAGGTTATGGAGAAATAACTTTAAATCCTACACAATAAAGTTCAGTTTACGCTACAACTTCAAACATTTTTATAACTTTTTCAATAGTGCTAGTCACTTTGACTATTAAAATAAAGTTGACATTTGTTTAACTTGACTTTACACATATTTTTTCGTGTTATTTTTGTCATCATCACACGCTTTTAAGAAGACCAAAATAGCTAAATTATAATTTAAAGCAGACAGTAAATATACTAATGATAATGAAAGTAAAAAAAAAACTTGATTCCTCATTATAACGACTATCGGTAACACTGACTTTAACCATTCGTGAAAACGTGGACAAAAAAAATGGCTTTTTATTTATTTCTGTAATTACGGCATTCAACGGGCTAAAAGAGACAAAGAGAAACGATAAATGACAATATACTTACCCAATGACAGTTGGTCTCAATAAAATCTCCAGGTTCATCCTTAGAATCAAGCCCATCATGGACCGTACTCTCTGCTGCTGCTGATAACGGCTTGTTGCTGTGATGGTTGTCCCGATGACCCATGAGGCTCTGTGGGGACTTCCGCTGGGTCATCCCTGATGCACTGGAGAGAAAAAAGTGACTTTGAAAATCATTAGGTACTAATTTTGTGTATTCATACATAAATGCATGGTGCTTGGGGGAGGCCTATGTCCAGCAGTGGACGGCTTTCGGCTGAAATGATGATACATATTTACGTATCATCATTTCAGCCATTAAAAAAATAAAAAAATAAATTAATGTTTTCATTGCAGATGATCACTATTCGTAGAGTTGTTGCTCAAGT
Organism: Mesoligia furuncula; assembly: GCA_916614155.1. NCBI lineage: Eukaryota > Metazoa > Arthropoda > Insecta > Lepidoptera > Noctuidae > Mesoligia > Mesoligia furuncula. Next base: position 9,083,084 of record OU744816.1, on the reverse strand, counting down.
ACTTCTTCAGGCTCAAAAGCGTTTTCGTTTTGACAAAATGGCAGTCCTAAATATCAATTGGTCCTTACCTGTCAGCTTCCATGACACTGGTGACTTCAGGTTGCTGTGGTGGTTGCTGAAGGTGCTGAGGTGGAGTGCCGTCCAGCGTCAACCCTGGTCGGACGTCCACTGGACCCATCAGGAGTTGGGTCGGAGAGGATATGTGAGATCTGATGAGAAACGGACGAGAATTTTAGTAACGAGTTAGAGAGATAGGCGAGAAAGAGACCTGTGTGTGTGTAAACTGTCTTCCACTTCGATTACGATATAGATACAAGCTAAATAAGATACCCTGCCTCCCCTGCCTTGCCTGCGCCTGATCTCTCTCCGGGCTTGTTGGATTGCCGTCCCATCGGACTATGAGAGTGAGCGAAGAGGGAGTGCACCTGTGTCTGCACGCACAGTTTAGTGCACTATAATACCTCTCGCGCCGAAGGTTAGTCTCCGTTGTTTTTGGCCGCCGTGGCCGAAATACGGTCTGGAGGACTTTATAAGATACCTAGATTTTTGAACCTACCAACCCGACTATTGGCTACAATATATTACCGATTCGTCCAACAAGCCTTCGTGCCACTGGAGATTTTTTAACGCGCACTGTATTTTCAAAACACTGTTTAGGATCGAGTGTTCAAAATCCAACAATGTGTTTTTTAACCCGCTGGGCTGCACTCTGTTGGATTCTCAATGCTCGTCTCAACACCAAAGAGTCGAAAGTCAAGTGGGCAATAAAAAATCGTCGCGTTAAAAAATCGCCCGGGCTAACCTGGACTATGTCCCATAATGGATCTGTATGAATGAGATAGGTACATTAAGGTGCAATAGAGAAATATCTAGCGCAAAGATTAAATCAAGGAGATAAAGATAAATCTCTGTCTAAGCCACAATCAACTACGATGACTGACAATAATAGCAAACATAGTAGGTACTAGAAAACAAAGTATATACTTTTATAGTTGCAAATGTCTAGTATTTTCAACCATATCCGCATAAGCTTAATAACAGCAAAGAAGCAGTAACCATATATTATATTCCAAGATAACAACAGACTCAATGAACTATGTCAGAGGCGGTAAACTTAGATCATTAATCAACCAAATCGGGGTCCGATAAATTCCGATACATTGACATCACGGAGTAATTTTCTAGCTTACTCATATATCTCAGAATTCCTGGCATAGCAAAAAGCTTTTGAACTCTGAAAAGCTAATATCTAAAACCACATGTTTGTAAAGATAAGGATCGTCTCGAAAGACCAAATTCTTTTCAAGCTGCTGGTGACTTGAAAGGTCAAAGTGCGGTCATGTGAGTTATTGCTACCGGCGGCGTTGGAGATAATTATTTAATCTAAATATATAAAACTCAAAGGTGACTGACTGACATAGTGATCTATCAACGCATAGCCCAAACCACTGGAGGGATCGGGCTGAAATTTGGCATGCAGGTAGATGTTATGACGTAGGCATCCGCTAAGAAAGGATTTTGATAAATTCTACCCCCAAGGGGATAAAATAGGGGATGAAAGTTTGTATGAAACTTTGTCAATTTTAAACCGATCGGGCTGAGACTTCACATGCATATAGGTAGCTACTATGACGTAGGCATCCCCTAAGAAAGTATTTTGATAAATTCAACCCCCATGGGGATAAAATAAGGGATGATGGAGGATGTAAATGTATGTTTTTTTTTTAATAATACTTAACGCGAGCGAAGCCGCGGGCAAAAGCTAGTAATATTATAAATTAAAAGTTCTAAGCACGAGGTGTTGTGATTTAAAGGTCCTTTTGGACGAGACAGACATATTTCATAAGTGAACGTTTTTCTCACAAGAAATAATATATGATTCTCTCTGAAATATGTCAAAATTCTTCAGTCAGGACTCTTATAGAGGAACTCACTTGCTTTAATCGCTGCATAAATTAAGTAGCTTTTTTTTTAATAGTGTCAAGACGATCGAGGCTGTTAATCGAGTATTTAATAAAAATTAGTTTTGGATATTTTTTAAATATTTATTTTTAGTTATTGTCTCTTCTCACCTATGAATCCCCGCTACAAGATGCGCGTGAGCCGCATGGTGTGCCGCGGCCGCCGCAGCCTGCTGGTGGGCAGGGTCCATCAGAACCCCTCCCGCTAACACCCCACTGCCACCCACTACCCCCCCTCGCGCCAACAACTGCTGCGCAAGAGACGCGTGAGAGAGGGAAAGTGCTGGGGAGATGGCACCTGGAAATAAAGAAATAAGAAATTGTTTTTATTAGGAGTTGAAAAAGGATGTAAATGACTGCTCAAATAAAAATATAGTATTAAAAAGTACACGCTGTTATTAACGCTTCAAAGATATTTAAATCAGTACATTGATAAACTATTACCAATGGTTTTTAAAAGACCATACACAGGCCTCTTCCTAGTTCCACCAAAAGCCCATTACAAAAATGGCTGAAGATCTTGCATATGAGAGTGACATTGGGAGGAAAGTGTTATTAAGGTATTACAAGAGATGACTAAACATAGGTTATTTCACACATGAACATAAATGAAAAATAACTACAAAATAAGTACCAAGACAGTGCCAATGATCTTCAAACTCACCGGCACTAAGATGTCCATAGCTGCCCGTGGAAGCAGCTGAGGGTGCTCTGACAGCCAGACTTGCAGGAGACGCCCTAATAACGGCTGCCAGGTCCAAAGATTCGGCAGAGTATGGGCTCCAGGAGACTGCCCTTTTTCGGTTAGCAGACGCCCCTATAGCTCCTCCTGATAGCCTTAACCGAGTTGGGGAGGCTATTCTTGATCCTGAAGATTGGAGAAAAATACAAAGTCATCATTATCTGCTTAGCTTTTTCATTACTGGGGTCGGGTTCCAATCTCTCTTTATGCAGCTGAACAGTATGTTGCATGGAACGACTACCTGTCTGACCTCCACAACATACCAGTGGGCGGGGGTGGGTGGGTGGTTGTGTGGTGGTGACTGGGTAACATGATACCTCTTGGTAAGACTGTTTGTCAGACTTTCGGGCTTCTGACTACTCGTATCGACTGTCAGAGATCTACAAATGACAGCCGGTAATAACGGCTGAACGGGCTTCCCGAGGCATAGAGGGGAAAATTAAACACGTATTAAAATGAAATAGATAGGTGGTGAAAATTTATTGCTACCAGTAAGTGGTGTTTAGCAAGTCGAGTTATTTAAAAGTCAATCAACTATTAAAGGAAATTGACTTATGAATAGTAATTTTGATAGAAATAACTGAGATGATTGATAGAGTAATATCAAGCTTTTGACTATTATTAAGTTGACTAAATTACTTCCTGGACACTTGAGAAGAGTGTAGGTATATGAAGTGTACATCTAAGTGATGTTGTTCAGTAGATATGATTCTTTTTTTTTGTAATGACTACGCATTTAGCCTACTTTGCAAACTTCAGTATTGATAGACTACGCAGTAACATACTCATGTGCTAGCGGGGGCGAGGGGTGAGATACTGTGCAGCTAGTAGCGTACTTCAGCACGCGTAGCATGAGCACCGGTTTGTCGACGGAAGAGTAGACAAAGATGACCTTCCGTGTAGACAGTACGACGCGCGACGGCAGCAAAGAAAGAGTCAACAGCACCTTTTACGAAATCCACTCTTTTACTTAATTCGACTCAGAATTCTTTGTTTTGTCATGCAATTTTTTTTTCTTTTTGGTTCTTATTTTTTACTGATATTAAGTCACATTATAAGGAGGGGCCGTGGCCAAATAATAACAACCGCACAAGTTGATCGATCAGGTTAAGCTACACTTGCCGCGGTTGGTCCGTGGATGGGTGACCATCTTTACATACCGAGACCCCTCCGTGCCTCGGAAAGCACGTTAAGCCATTGGAATTTTGGGAATTTTGTTATTTTTGAGTGGGAATTTGTAGATAACCGTACTTATATACTTTGTGGCTGTCGAGTAGAAAATGTTCTACTGTCTTTAGCGATTACAAAATCTCTTCACTACCCTAAGGTAGTCCTAATCACACTGACAACTGTCAGTTGTTTAGACAACTAAACAACACAACAACAACAAAACAACTGACAGTTGTTGGTGTGATTTTGACATTTGGGATAGAAAACTTTCTTCTGAAATAGTCTACCTATAAAAGGACCTAGACAAAGATCGTTGGAAACGAAAGACAAAATGACAAATTGTAGAAAGATTTCTAGGCGGTATGTCAAAATTGAAGAAAAGAAATGTCACTTTGTATAGTTTGTATGTTCATGCTACGCGTGCAGAGCCGCCATAAAGTTTGAAACTGGCTGTAGTCGAAGCGTTTAATATCTTCATAAACTCACACGCACCTATTGTTCTATGAAACAGATATTAATTATGTAGCTAATAAAGTTCGCATATTAAATTATGCAAGCAGTCATAAGGAAGATACTAATAAGACTTCTATCAATGCCGAAGGTTTTATTGTAGAAACGACCTTAGGAATTGTATTAAGGATAAGGTAAGATTAGCGGACAAGGTCTCTTGAATGATAGAATATGGCTAATGGTCAGATACAGAAGCATTGATCTGAACATTGATTCAATTTAAAAAATGGCATTGTTTACCCCAAGTTACCGTAAACGGAAATCACGACAGTAAGATTTAAAGCCATCGATGATTATATGTATTAAAACATGTTTAAAGAAACAATTTTTGTTCAGGTAGTTGAAACACGACCGGTATAATTTTTGCAGTAAATCTTAGCAAAATACTGGTAATGGAAGGAACTATCATAACGAGAAGTAGGTATAAAGAAGTTTTAAGAGCGTTTACACCGTACGGCATTTCATACAAACTTTCAAGCCCTTATTTTTCGAAATGAATGAAACTTCATACGCATAAGCAGGATACAAAACTCTAAAAATTTAGTAGAGAATATTTTCGAAACGTCTTATTTAACAAAAGATAAGTGGAAATTTCTGTTTCTATGGGAAATTTAAAATCGGTCTAATTTGGCTGTAACACATTTTTAGACCTTTGTATGCTGCTTATGCGTATGAAGTTTCATTAAAATCGGTTCATTCATTTAAAAAAATATGGGTTTGAAAGTTTGTATGAGATGCCGTACGTCGTAAACGCTCTTAAGTCCATCAATGCTGCAATATCGACTAAAGCAAGACCGTAAATCTAAGAAGTGAAGAAAGTGAAAAGTTGAGAAGGAAGGATCTTACCTTCTAAACTAAGTTGGAAGTCCTGGCTAGCGAGCGTACTGCCAGCATGCAGTTCTGGGTGTAAACTCCTCGCCGCACTTAAGTACTCTAAACCTGAAACAACGATAAAAATAACTTTAAAATTGATACATAAGTTATCTTTTAGTCAATATAGAAGATGACATACTAAAGTTGATTAAGACATGAATGATGATAATGATTTTATATTCATTTAAAACTAAACGACACTAATATATTTAACCAAAACCGTACCAAAAAATCAAAAATTTAAATACCTATTAAATCTAAACGTTAGAAGCCAAAGCTATTTAATTCCAATAAACATAAAACATAACGTCTTCATAGTCCGTTCCAAAGGCCACAAATTAGCCTGGCCTTAGTCACCTGGTCCGTATTGGGCGAGATTGAGTTGTCACCGTGTAGTGGCCATTTTGAATATAAAGTGGCCGCTTAGCACCGTATGTGATTAATGTACTACCGGATGTCTTTTACGAGCTATTTCGCGGGAACAGATTTCATGCTGACTAAATTGGGAATGTCCTAATATGTCGCCACTAATTGGGCACCCTACATAATGTGGTGAGGCTGGACATGGAGCTGTTGCTGTATTTGCATAGACAAGCATTCAATGTAAAGTGTTGGTGATAAACTACTTTTTGCGAGTGAATTCTGTTCCATAGAGAGATATCGAGGCTTGTCAAGCACCTCATTGCTTTGCACTTGTTGGTACAGTAAAAAGTAGAGTTATACTGTAATAAATTAATTATAAAACAATTAAAATGATAAAGTCGCTTTGCAATCATCATAATATATTATGTATATTTTTTTATTAAAACTCCGTAGGGTGACCTCATTGTCGGTTCTCAGCTTGTTAAAATCCTCAACATAAATCGATTAAGCGATACACTCACAAAGATATTAGTCATCCTTATTAAAATCTATACTTCATCGGGGAGTCGGCGCGGCGTTTAAGTAACAAATTTCCATAATAATCACATCTCGAACGTACGAAAACAAACACGTGGCGGGTTCCAAACAAAAAAAAGCAACACCCAAACCATTTGATTTGTTGATCACGCTTAGCGGGCTCCAAGGCGGGCGATTTACCCAAAAATAATAGGTTGATGCAAAAGGCGTCAGCGGCCAACAATTTTGCAAACGTAAGAACGACCCAACAAGAAAATAATACCCAAATCCCACGAATATAACGTATGTGGTCTCCTTTTGACGCGCCGCTCAACTTCCAAAATTTTTATGTCTTCATCGTCATCAGAACCGGGGGAAAACGACATTCGTGTCCTTTACAACGAAAGAAAAAAATTATCATCGATCGAATTTGAGGCCAATCGACTCGGCCACGAATTCCATTACCCCGGCTATGGTCACCCTAACGACATTGTGGCAACCGCGCGCAAAAACCTCATTCGAAAACTGTCTTTAGTTCTTTTTGCGTACAGACGAATATCGAATGATCGGTGCGTCCAAGCGAACTCGTTTTTGTATCAAAATCTATAGGTCTTGATCCGCGTCCATTTGATATTGATGTATTAATTTTTATCCAAGTCGATTGGGCGTAAAATTAGTATTTCGATGTTCGATATCTAGTGGTTTCGTGGTCACGTTTAGCGTTAATATATGAATGTCAATGGCTTTGTTGGGCGGCGTCTTTGGCCGCGCGTAGTGACTTTGTAACAGCGTATACTAATGAGACTCGCGGTAAATTATGAGTTTGGTTGTTATTCGAATGTGCGGCGAGATGAAGGCGTTACGACGTGAATTTGTAATGGCGGCGTAGGTATTTTTTACGGCTTCACCATTTTGAATATTCACGGCTCAATAAAAAAATAAAGGAAATCATATTTCTGTGTTTAATTATAGGTTTTGGATCCAATTCGAGTGATAGTGTGATTAGAAATCTCCGGTTTTTTACATAAACTTTAGAACTTTCTGACACATTTTGACAATCAAATAGTTCTTCTCCACATACATAATTATAGCAGCAATAAAAAAAACCCTAGGACAACGGACGCCGAACAAATTCATTTGGCACCCAATTTCCTACACACCTAGACAGAACCGGTACCGCCCAGTCTGCGTTAAAATTCACAGGAAAAAACTGTTCTCATTAAATCATCAATGTCATAAAACGATTAGTACGATCATTAGTTAGGACACTGCAAAAAACAAACGCTGTTTACTAACGATGTTTTATACTGTGATCAAAGGTGGTGCAGGAGTGCGATCACAGGTAGTCGGCGCGGGCGCAAGGATTGATGCCAGTTCACGGAATTTAAAAAAGATATGATAAAGATACACCCGTCATTTAATTTTTGATGGAGTTCGGGTTGATTGAAAGATCTTAAATTGTTATAAAAAGATGCATAAAATGGATGTAAAAAGGATATGGTTAATCTATGTGATTAGAGGGATATATTTGATAAGCGCGATGAGGTCCATCGATGCGTGTTTATCTTAGAGCCTTCGATAATGAGGTTCTTATTATAGCAACGGAAATTACAAATTACACTGTCTATACGGCTTGTGAACCTTTTAATAAAACAAAAGCAAAATAACTAAGACTATAATTTCATCTGCGTGCAGAGGTTGGATATTAACTACAGATTTTTTCATGAATTTCCGAGTTTTTCCGCCTCGTAGAATTCCTACGCAATGGCGTATTGCAATCTTTGTTTATTTACTTTACAATAGAAACCTTTATTTCAAATTAATGCGTTATGTTTTAATATAGGTACCTACAGCTAGTGCTGTCAAAAAATATCAGTCAATTATTTTACCATAAAGATTTTCCACCTCATTGCAATTTTTAAACGCTGCGCAAACGACTATGAAAACGTCTTAATAAACGTAAAACAAAATAAAACTCTATAATGTGACGCATACATCGCTTTAACAACATGAAATTATATTCTTAACAGCATAATTACAGCTTGGAGGAACTAGTAACACTTCTCTCCCTCACTCTTGTTTAACGTCAATCTCTCCATCTCTTTCTAATGGTCCTTTTTGATTGTGTTTCGCGAGATGATCGCTGATGATTTATTCATAAACGTTTCTCGTCTATTTTCTTATTTTTATTATAATTTTCTTGGAAGTGAAAGAAAAGAAAGAAAGAAAGAAAAAGTATTTATTGCGACTCGTACAGGAAGTACACAAACTAAACTAAACACAGTCAAATAAAAAACCAAGTTATATAAAAAATAAAAAAAAAGAACAAGTAACAAAATGAAAATAAAACAGAAAGTCCTATACGAGGCCAAAAGGCTCCTATCTCAGCATGATGCTGCGACATTTAAAAATAAATGTCACAGCGCTGGTATTCTGATAGGGCCCGCTGTGATGTCACGGGCAGTTACAGAAACAGAAATAAATAATTATGTAAAATATTAGCAAATAATAAAATAAATTATTTTTTTTAATCTGCGCCAGACGTAACCTCATTACTTGTCTATGCCTTGGTGTCTGTGGCATGGCATAGCTGTGACCATAGAGTAAAGTAAGCTGTGGCTGTGACAAGTAAATGGACGCAGGCGCCGACCTTATGGCGAGACTATTAAATACTTACATTTAAAATAAATTATAAATAACGTTACGGCTGTGTAGTGGAGTGGAATAGTATTACAAGAAATATACAATAAAAGTGTAATGTGGTAGTCAATAAACGGCATGGGTGAATAGGAGAAATAAAAATAAAGTAATGATGAGTGTTATATCGAGTTAAGTACAATTTTTTATGAAACAAGTGACAACCTAACAAAACATTGTGTAGTGTACGCCAGCAATAACACATTCGTGTAATGCTGCCAGTAAAAGTGTGGAATAAACAATAAAATTAATTAATTATAGAACATTTACATAGTGAACACAAAACAAAAACAGGATACGAAATAATTGCTGTGGCTGCTCAGTTAACAAACGCTCGGACTCGGACCACCATTGCCAGCTGCGTGCACATCAAAGGTAGGTTCAAAGTTTGCCATCTTTTTGAAGCTGAAGTAAATACTGTTTAAATTTTAGCCTAAAAGTACCAACTGTCTTTATAGCACGAAAAGGAGGTGGCAAGTCGTTCCAGCAACGGGAGGCAGCGAATTTAAAACAACCACGGAACGCAGCAGTTCTATGCGATGAGGCTAACATGAGGTAGGAAGATGCTCTTGTTTTTATTTTGTTAACATCACGTGACCATGACAGTTTATTGTATAAGGTCAATGGGGCGAAGACCGTCTGTAGGGCAAGACCGTACAGTAAGAAATACGAGGGATTCTGAATACTTACAAAGATGGCAACCCAAAATATATAAACGTCAAACTGTTTTAGTTTCTATTTTTTGACAACGGTGGCGCTCTATAAGACTCATAAAGAAAAAATGACATTTCAAATTTAGTCGGATTACCAACTTCAATTACGACCAGTACACGCTGTCGAAAAAAATTTTTTTAAGTGGTATTTTAAGAGTTTTCTAAGTATTTGTGTAGGTAAGTTCATTAATGATTAATATCTTTACCTAACTATTATTTTAGAATTGAATAAAACACGTTTTTCACGAAATTACATCTGATGAAAAAAACGTAACTTCAAATTTCAATAGTGGAGAAGTCCGTCTACTTCTTGGAGGCGAAGATCGGCATACGCCGGTCTTCGCCGATTCCAGATATCATAAACCTTTGAATACTAAACACATTTTCAAAATTAAATTATCTAATAGGTAACTGATTCCTATTGCCTAAAACTACTGCTTTCTACGATATATTATTTGACAGTTTACTAGTAACTTGACATGTGTGAAAGTTCAACATAGAAAAAATATTAATATGAGCGTATACCAGGTATGGCATTTCATACTAACTTTCAAGCCCTTGTTTTTCGAAATGAATGAAACGATTTTAATTAAACTTGTTAGGCATAAGCAGGATACAAAGGTCTAAGAAGTTGCTTAAGAACATTTTCGAAATATCTTATTTATAAAAAGATAACTGGAAATCTCTGTTTCTATGGAAAATTTAAAATTGGTCTAATTAGGCTGCAACACTATTTTTTGAAAATGTTCTTAAGTATTTTTTTTTTTAGACCTTTGTATCCTGCTTAGGCGTATGAAGTTTCATTAAAATCGATTTATTCATTTCGAAAAACAAGGGCTTGAAAGTTTGTATGAAATGCCGTACGTAGTAAACGCTCTTACACAAAAAAAAATTTTGAGCTTGTGTGAACCATTTGTCTAGGCCCGACTATACTTGAAAATTCCTTTTGGATGACCCCTTGTTAATTTATTCTTCAATATTACGTTTTATTGCTTTTTTCAGGTAATTCTATAGGGCAATTTAAGTACCAAAGAAAATCCAATAGAGGATCATACTCTAAGTAGAAATTGAGAGAAGCTATACAAGAAGAGCTATACTAGAAGCAATTATACTTTTGACTACTACTACTACTACTTACTACTTTTGAAGTTCAAAATTTTCCTGTCTACGAATGATTTTTAATTGTGTTATTAGACTGTAAGCTTTCTGTAAAAATATAATAAATAATAATTAGGCTACCTCAATTTTTTTTTAAATAATTGTTTATCTTTGTCAATATATTTAAGAGGCATCTTACAGTCTAGCAGTCGTGCAGCTAAATCGTGCATTTGTAACAAAAACGGCCGTTTATGTTTTGAATGCACGATTTAGCTAAACAGCTATATTTCAAGTGTTGATAAGGTGTTATACAATTACGTTATTGCCTTTTCCACAGTAATAGAAAATAGTTTGTATTTTTGATTCTATTTACGAGTTATGACATTTTTTCGATTGGCGGCGCTAGTGGACTGCAAAAGGCCCCTTAAATACGAGTTGCGTCTCATTTTTTCGTACTTTCGTTAATTAAATAAACTTTATGATTTCTATTTTCTAAATTTCTACCTAAAAATATTATTTATTATATTAAGTAGGTACCTAAATAAAAGTTGATTTATCAACAAATGCATTTTTTTTAAGTGATGAAATTGTTTTTTACCCCTGAATCGCGAAGTATGCCGAACTTACCCGACAAACGCTTCTTTTTGCAATGTATGCCGATTGGAAGCTTTAATAAAAATATCGACAGCACACATTGAACTGCTGTTGAAAGACACACGCGTACCCAATTTCTATATTCGTGTAAACCGTCGATTTCTACGTTTTTTTCACATTAGACGGTTTTATCCGACATGGCAGTGAAATCCGTCTATTTTACCATTTTTTCAAAACTAGTGTCTAGTTTATAAACTGATAATGTATAAGTAAATCCGACAGTTTCTATTAATAGTCAACTAAATGTTTGATCACCCAATATAATCAAACTTGTCTAAAACATTATAGAGATGGCCAAATTTGGCTAATGAAGTAAATTTTTAATGAAGTATGCCGGTCTTCGCCCCATTGACCTTAAATAATCTGGTTTCTTTGTGAGCATTGTGCCAAAGAGTAGGGTAGCCAGGTGAAGCTTTCTGCGTGCTGACATTCTCATCAAATTACCCTTATTTAAAAAAGGAGTGATGTGGGACCGTGGTGGGACATTGTAGCAAAATCTTGCACAAGCATTCTGCACCCGCTGAATTAGTCTTTCGCTTCTGCCGAGAATACATGCCCCATACACAGTGTCAGCGTAATTCAGCTTGGATAGAACAAGTGACTCGCACAGCATGACACGCATATCCACACTTATGTAGGGACGGATACGATACAAGACCTTGAGTCGGTAGAAGCAGTTACGCACGGCCTCCAATATGTGTGTTTCAAAATGTAGCTGTCCGTCAAATACTACACCTAAATTACGAGCCTCCAGAACTCTTTCCACACCACATCCATCAATCCTGAGGTCCAGGTTGCAAGCAAGCATCTTGTTCAGGAAATCCCTAGATCCCATCACAATGTACTTGGACTTACTAGGATTCAGGACCAGGGAGTTTCTCGTGGACCAAGCTGAGATCCTTTCCAGATCTTCATTAATTTTCCTTACAGTTTCAGCAATATCCTGGGACCGGAAGGAGAGGTACAACTGCAGATCGTCAGCATAAAGGTGGAACTTGGTGTTGATCAGACAGTTAATGATGTCAGCACTGTACAGGATGAAGAGAAGCGGGCCCAGGATGGATCCCTGAGGTACACCCCTTTCCACGCGCTTCGGACCAGAGGACACAGTATCCCCGCTGTCACTAGTCACCTGGACAAACTGCGAACGATTGCTGAGGTAACTCTCAAACCATCTAACAGTTTCGACTTCACACCCATAATAAGACAGCTTAGAGAGTAGAAGTGACGTGTTAATCGAATCGAAAGCACGCGAAAAGTCCAGTAGGACGAGCAGGGTTCCCATTCCCTGGTCTCTGGCTTCCAGAATGTTACCAACAACATCCAGGAGCGCTGTTGCTGTGCTATGTGCCCTGCGAAAACCGGATTGAGCTAGTGGTAAGATGCTATGGTGCTCAAGATATGCCCTAAGCTGGTCAGAGACAACCCTTTCTAAAATCTTGGACAGACATGGAAGTATGCTTATTGGACGGAGGTCTTTCACGCTAGTGGGGTTAGGTACTTTTGGGATTGGTCTAACTATTGCCATTTTCCACAGATCAGGGAAAGAAGAATCCACTATGGATCTGTTGATGATAGCTGTTATCACTGCAAGTGTTCGAGGAAGTGTCAACATCAGCATCTCCAGAGAAATCTGGTCCGAGCCCTGCGCATTGGACTTAAGACTGCGCAAGATCCTCATCACTACATCCTGCTGGACCGGCTCAAGCTGGAAATGACTGTTACCATGTCTGTGATACTCAAAATAAGTTAAATCTGCAGTAGTGACCTTCCCACTGCCTGGCACATCCAAAAAGTGTTGGTTGATAGATTCAGGGTTGCTACAGAAATGAGGCAGACTATGCTCTGGTTTTTTTGAGGTGGCTACAGTTGTTTTGATATGACTCCATAACTTCTTTGGTTGTTTAATATTATTATTAATATATGTTTTAAAATATGCGCACTTCTCACTATCAAAAGCAGCTCTAACAAGGTATTTAAACTCCTTGTAGGATTTGATGTGATGTTCGGATTTTGTGGATTTCGACTTCAGGTGGCACTTATCACGCAGCCTCATCATTTCTTTGACCGTGTCTGTTATCCAGGGATAAGATTTCTCTTTAATTTGGACTTTTTTGAGGGGGGCATGCAAATCAAAAAGTGTAAGAATATATTGATTAAACATGGATACCATTGAGTTCACATCTTCCAGACTTTCAATATATTCCCAGTCCATTTTATTTAGATCTTCGTTAAAAAGTTCGGGGATGATGTCTCTGAGTGGCCTGTAGGTAATCCAGTGTGGAGAAGGCTTCTCTAATTTGAAATTTAGTTCAACAGATATAATGGCATGGTGCCCAAGCTCCGGTATGTGTGATACAGAGACCCCACACACACGGGCATCAGTGCACACAACATCAATCAGAGTTTCACTATGATCTGTGAAATGAGTTGGCTCCGTAATAATTTGTGTAAGCTTGCAGCAACGTATAAAATTGTTCAGAAGTATAGATTTATTGTCACTTTGGTTTAAGACATTAATATTAAAGTCGCCAAGCAGGACAACCTTGTCCGCGTTAGCAAAGGAGGAGAGAGAATCAGTAACTGCGTCCAGGAAGGTATTCACATCAAGCCACGGCGGTCTGTATGCTGTACCAATAATGACTGAATGTGAATTGACGGTAAGTCGGAGCCACATCTGCTCGACCTGCGGCGCCGGCGGGTGCGGCACGGAGCGCACGCGCACACCGCGGCGCACGTAGAAGCCCACGCCGCCCCCGCGGCCGCCCCGCACGGAGCGCTCCCGCGGCACGTGCCGCAGCCGATAGCCCGGTACTGTCGGCGCGCGACCCTCCTCTCCCTGCCTGAGCCAGGTCTCATTTATCGCCATGATGTCTACGGAGAGGTTATCCATAGCAACTAGGAACTCCTCATGGCGCGAACCCAGCGACCCCGCATTAAATAACCCAACTTTTAAATTTCTTGTTGACTTAATCATTTTTTAAAATAGTAGAGTATGTATTGAATATTAATATTTTGAATGTAGACAGCGTCAGAAGTATTACGTAGTGTGGGGTTTTGCATAATAATGTGATGTGTAAATATACTAAAATAGATGGGGTTAGGTATAATGCGTAAAAATAAAAAGAAGTATTATAAATATTGCCGAAATATACATAGCCAAAGTGTAATACTATATAAAATCCGTAAAAACAGAAGTATATATATAATAAAGTATATATATATAAGAAATATATTGAAAACGTGAAAATTGTAAGTGGAAGTGTGATAGAATTAAAATGTATATAAATAGTCATAAGTCGAGCTGGGCCACTAGATAAAACCAAAGTATACTGAGACAAGGAAACAACCGGCCTCGCACAAGCCAATCTTAAAAATCTAAGTGAATACAAAATTAATAAACAGAGGTATAGTTTTAGACACAGAGTACTATGATTGTCGGGGGCCAAGTAGTCAGACATCCTTTGCCGCAGACACCTCACAACCAAAAACCCGCGCAAGATCCTCCTCTGAGCGGATACAGTGGGTGGGCTTACCGTCACCCTGCTTGGCTAGAATGCGGCCGAACTTCGTCCACGTATACCTCCATCCTAAACGGCTGCCAGCTTCACGTACCCGGTAAAACAGATGTTTGTTTGTTTTAGTGAGCCTCTCGTTCAGAAAGAAGCGACGCGGGGGTGCAGGTAACCCTAGATCTGCGGTGGTGGCTCCGCGCCGCACACGCGCGCTCTGCAGCAGGTCGTCGCGCAGTGCGCGCCGAGTCAGGCGCACCACGATGCGCCGCCCGCGCGCCGGCGCCGCCGGCGCTCCCACTGGGCTTGCTCCGCCGATCGGACTCGCGCCGCCCACAGAGCTCGTCTGCACCTCTCGTTCGGCTCGTAGGCCCACCCGTTGCGCAAACACTATGTCCCGTTCGTCTAGCGTCACCCCAAGCTTTGCCGCCACCAGCCCGACGGTGTGCAACACATTCTCGCCAGGAGTCTCCGGGATATTGGCGATTTCTAGGTCGGAGCCAAGTAAATCCTGCTCGCGGTCGTTAAGGTCAAGCTGTAACTGCAGCACAATCCGTTCGAGCTGACTCACTTTGCCGTCGGGCACTGCAGCACTTTGCCTACTCTCGAGAGCATCGATCCTGGCCTCCAGGACGTCAACTCGTTCGGTGCAGACTCCCATTGTCGAGTGCAGACCAGACATCTCGCGTCGAAACTCCCTCATTTCATCG
The DNA here is from genome assembly GCA_916614155.1 of Mesoligia furuncula. Lineage (NCBI taxonomy): Eukaryota > Metazoa > Arthropoda > Insecta > Lepidoptera > Noctuidae > Mesoligia > Mesoligia furuncula. The sequence goes on along the minus strand of OU744816.1, from coordinate 9,067,565 downwards.
CGCACTTCCCTCAGCTCAGATCTGAAGAGCCTTATCTCCTCACGGAGGGTCAGCTGTGTGTCAGGCGAAGGCTCCCCATCAGCAGCTTCCTGTTCGCTGCCAGCCCGAGAAAGTGCCTTTGCCACCGCGACGGGTGGCTTGGTCTGAGTTGCCGGAGCCTGTGACACCGCGACAGGTGACCTGATCATGGCGTCCTGGTCCTGTACTGCAACCGGAGACACTGCCGCTGCCAACGCTGCTGCTGGATTTGCTGGGGGACCACTACCCAGGTCCTTGACGGGTGTGGCGCTATTGTCTCCCCTGGGCAACTTTTTTCTGCACTCGGGGCACAGCCAATCGCTACTTATTTGGGTAGGGTCGGGCAATAATAGGCAAGCGAGGTGATATCGGTTGTGGCAGGCAGAGTTGCCACAGCTAGCGCCCCCTCTTGCCGATAAAAATCTTCCACAGGCTGCGCACTTCACCATATTAGTACGGCCAGAGTCCGCTAGATGGCGCCTGCTACGCAAAAATATTGACCAAGATGCACAGATCTGTGGTAATGGTGCCGACGTCTGTCAAAATTTTGATAGAAAGTGACACTTTTTGGAGGTACCAGTTGCAGTGGCACCAAAAAACTTCAAACTAACTTATTAGTGTAAAAGTAACAATAAAGTTATATTTGTTTTTACGGATTTACACCACCGAACTGTTGTATGTTTTCCTTGCAAACGATCACACGCGTAAGTAACAATACTGTGATAACGTATTACACGAATTTTACACGAAATATGTTGGCGTTTTATTTTATATTTGCGCAGACACGAACAGCTGTTGTGTACCGTAAAGTGTCCGTGACGTCACTCCGTGAAGTGGTTTAGAACTGTGATTTGAAGCACTACTGGGTTTGAGTCAATTTTAAATTAGTTATGTGTTGTTAGTTAAGCTTGAAGAAGGTTTTTGAAAAAGATCGGTTTCGACTTTTTTTTACTCAGTCGATTAACTTACGTCTGAGGGTCTTATTCCCTAAGCTCGAAGTTCGTAGTTATGGCCGAAGTTACGGGCTTTTCTTACTCCGTTTCACTTCCTGACTTATCTGAGTTCGGGGCCCGAACTAATAATGAATGACAACAGGATTTGACAGTTGACAGTTGTCCTTTCTCACGACATGTATTTACCCGTCCGAAAAATTGTATTTAGCACTTGTTTTGGCGGAGCACCTACTTTCGAACGGACCCGTATCTTTGTTGACGGATCTAAAAGGAAGACCTCTTGTTTTCAAGATTTTTCGCTGCTCTAGATTTAACACGTAAAAACTTACTCTCTATCTTCAATTACTTATCCTAACTTTTTAACATCATCATCAGCCTAACCTTATCGCAACTATGTTGGGGTCGACTTCCAGTCTAACCGGATTCAGCTGAATACCAGTATTTTACATGGAGCGACTTCCTATCTGACCTCTGACTACGCGTAATTACTGTCAAAGGTCTATAAATGACAGCCGGGACCAACGGTTTATCGTGCTTTCCGAGGCACGGAGGCACCTATCCTAACTTTTTACTCCCTAACATTATTAAACTAATATTTGACTTAAAACATTTTTCTAAATTTGTTTTCCCCTACGAATTTGAGTGTTGCTTCATACATCAACTTTTGATGTTTGTTTTTATGTTTTTAACACTAAATTAATTAAAAATAATCATCTTGTCTCCGAAGTTAGCATGTAATGATCCCAACAGAACTTCTTTTTTACAAAACATTCCGATAATTGAGCTCTAACTTAACAACCTCACTAATTAAGTTCAAAACCATAATTGAGCGTCACAATATTGACACAAAATTACTGTTTGACACCAACCAAAATTCGGTGATGCTTGTTACCTCCCGACACGGTTACGTCGCGCGTTCAAATTATACTGGTCGTTTAGACTAGTTAGAATGAGATGGAGAAAAGAAACTTAAAACCGTCAAGCTGTGCACATATGCGCGCACTTCCGGTTTTGTTTCACTTAATTACTTCTAAGGGTCGAAGACTTTAATTACTGTTTCACAGGAATAGAATGCAGTAATTATTTTATTTTTAGATTCCATTGCATTGAAAGAACGATGTTTTATTTCAGTTTGTTGTAAAATCTTGGTGAGGTAAGCATCGTGCTCAAGCTGTCATAATTATCTTTAACAAGTTAATCAGTTAATATGAATTGCAACTCGTGCACAACGATGATTTTATTAATTAAAACTTTGCAACAGACTTGTAAAGGAAACGCAAAAGTTTTGAACATAATTTTTGTAGGTCGTTCAAAAAATCTGCCTAACCTTTTTCCAACTATGGGAACTTGGGGTCAGCTTCCAATCTAACCGGACGCAGCTAAATACCAGTATTTAAATAGAGCGACTGGCTATCTGACCTTCTCGACCCAGGTACTGGGCATCATGATACTCCTTGGTAAGACTGGTTGTCAGACTTTTGGGCTTCTGACTATCCGTAACGACTGTCAAGGATCAACGAATGACAGCTGGGACCAACGGCTTAATGAGGCACGGATAGGTCTCGATATATAATGGCTGGTCACCCATCCTCGAACCGACCGTGGCAAGCGTAGCTTAACCTTCGATCGACCCATGCGGCTGTTATGATTTCGCCACGAGCCCCTTTTTAATGAATATTTAATTTCTTATAGAATCAAAAACAAATCAGAAGTTTTCGTTTCCCACGTAATAAAACTTTAATTTGAAAACAACTAACTATAATTGACACTTTTTAAACATCAAGAAACTTAGCAAATCAATAAACACAAAATTGAGCAATAAAAACAAAACAAAATATTCAAAAACACCGCAATTTAGGATTGAGACGTAAATAAAATTGTTTAAATAAAGGCTATAACTATATACCGTTTTGATTTGGTTGTAAGAATAAATAAATAAATCAGATTTTGGGTACTGGTTGGAGCCCATAAATATGCCGCAAAATGTCACCGGGTGATTTATTCGCTGGTTGCTAATGAGAGAAAAGGATATGCGTTTGAATCCCGATTCGTTAATATTTTTGGTCCTTTTTTACGCGAAAGTGCGTATGGTTTATGTCTGAGTTTAAGTTCAACATTGTGGATTTTCAGTTCAGTTATTAATCACTACAACTAAGTTTGCAATGAATATTAATACTTACACTCCTTTTAAGTCAGTTAAAAGTGAAGTAAACCGTTGTATTCAACTATTGTTGGTCCTATATCCCCGTAAATTTTCCTAAATAAACGGCTAGAAAATACAAACTTAATTTAACATCTTCAAAATACGAACTATAACTACTATTATGGAACTTTCTAGTTTCCATTTCATTCCAAAAATCAGTGCGCACAAACGTCAAAAACAAAAACAGGCCGCCACTCAGTAGCAGATGTTCAACAATTCACCCAGACTCTCACATTTCACCGACAATATCACCACACCCCCACATGGTGAAAAATTCGCGTTTCCATACAAAAACACGTGTTAACTTGTTAATTAACTTTCTTGGAACTGAACCGAATGGATTTTGAAACACGGTGCATGATTTATGTATCCTACAATGTCGTGGTGACACGCCATTAGAAGATTTTGGCCATTAATATTCCGTACAGACAGTTTTATTAGTTAATTAATCAATAATTTGACAGTATTGTAGTAATAGATTATTTTGTATTGTAGTTTATTAAATTAAAATTGATTACTTGCCTCGGGATTAGTCGTGAATGTCGTGAATACTTTATGTGGAATAGGTGCCTAATTTTTTTTTAATATCAAGATCAGAAGTATACTAAACTAGCTTTTGCCCGCGGCTTCGCTCGCGTTAAGTATTATTTAAAAAAAACTAATACATTTACATCCTCCATCATCCCTTATTTTATCCCCATGGGGGTTGAATTTATCATAATCCTTTCTTAGGGGATGCCGACGTCATAGTAGCTATATGCATGCGAAGTCTCAGCCCGATCGGTTTAAAATTGACAAGGTTTCATACAAACTTTCATTCCCTATTTTATCCCCTTGGGGGTAGAATGTATCAAAATCCTTTCTTAGCGGATGCCTACGTCATAACATCTACCTGCATGCCAAATTTCAGCCCGATCCCTCCAGTGGCTTGGGCTGTGCGTTGATAGATCACTATGTCAGTCAGTCACCTTTGAGTTTTATATATTTAGATAGAAGATAGAATAGATGGATATCTATACTAATGATAAAGCGGTCGGATTTAAAAAAAATCTATTAGGGCTACAGGTTATTTAACATCACACCATGACCTTTAGCATGCGCCGAGCAAAAATAATAGAAAAAAAAAAAAAAACGAAAACGAAAAGTGATGCGATGTGACAGGGTGCGTCGGGCGGGGAAGAAGAAATTACACGGGGACGAAGTCGCGGGCAAAAGCTCGTGAATAATATTTGGGATACTGGGATCTATCTACTATTGTATAGAATCAAGTTCTTCTAAAGGCCTACACAGACCGGGACGGCATGGCAAAGAATTTTGCCGTCAGTCAGCGCACACTAGCCGCTTAGATACCGCGGCATTCCAGCGGCTTCCCCACTTCTCTACCCCCGCCGCGGTATGTCACAACGAGCGCCTGAGTCCCGCCGCGGAAGCCCGTGGCGCCACTTTCAATGCCGTGCAATGAAATCCCTTTCGATGCCACGGCATCATTTTAAAGCATAGCAATTTATGTCGTATTTCTATATCGATGCGTTTGAATGTCCATTAGTAAAAATTTAAATCCCTTGTACAAACAGCTGCTGGGGAGTTTGTTGCGACACTTCTTCTACCCAGCGAAAACACTAGGAAGTGGTGAAGGGTGGGCGTTTTGGGGTACTGTCTAATGTAATTTTGACGTTCAAAACGTGCCGATTCTCAACCTAGTTTGAATAAGTGGATTCTGATTTATCAGTGAAAGTGATGGCCTTTGTTTCTCGAGTTCATCAAGAAATTATGTTATAACTAATTGCCTGGTCCGCCCTGATGTCAACTTGTCAAGTGTACTGTAGTGTCTTGTGTGTTCCGGCCTTTAGCAGAAAGGTCTGGCTAGATATAATATTCCATTCGAAGATTCAAACGAACGTGTCAAATATTTTAATATTGTGTTTTTTTTTATAGAGTCTTTCGTATAATTTCTGTAAAGCTGTAAAGTACTATTTTCAATTTATACAATAATTCCAAGTCTAACTTGTTCTTATTTGTGTACCACACATAGGTACTAATAGAGGACGCCTTAGGACCTCTACAGTACCTCCTATCTTACTCCCTCTTCATCTTTCTCCATCCATCGCGCGGAAACATCATAAGTGTTATCAAGTTTATTGAATTTTTCGTGAATTGGTCCAATTCAATAACAATAACAAAAACCGGTCAAGAGCGAGTAGGACTCGCACACGAAGGATTCCGTAGCACAAGGCAAAAAAGCCGAAAAAACACGTTTGTTGTATGGAAGCCCCTTAAATATTTATTTTTTTCTGTTTTTAGTATTTGTTGTTATAGCGGCAACTGAAGTACATCATCTGTGAAAATTTCAACTGTCTACCTATCACGGTTCATGAGATACAGCCTGGTGACAGACGGACAGTGGAGTCTTAGTAATAGGGTCCCGTTTTTACCCTTTGGGTACGGAACCGTAAAAACGGTCAAACTTTTAAAAGAACATAAACATGACATGACGCCTGTAATCCCTGAAAGGTTAGGCAGAAGTGTAGATACCTATAGTACACCCTCATTTCACCAGTTATTATTAAGTCCCATGTAATAGTGGCGACCCTAATTGCCATGAAACTTTTTTTTTTGGTCGGGGGGAACCTTCAAAAGGCACCCGACCTCCGGGGAAGGAGGTCGGGGAGTGTGGGATTTTTACCTCACTAACCCTGGTGATCACCATCAGCACATAAGGGTGGTCCCGGTTCCTCTTAAAAGACCATTTCCCCCCGTGCAACGCCTGTAAGGCATGTGCCTTACAGGCGTTGCAGGAGCCCTGGGGAGACCTGGGGAGACTGTAAATTGGCCTCCCCTGAGCCTCGCTATGCACGGCAGCACATGCGCAAATCCAGACTCCGGGCTGCTGTTGTAAAATTCCAGACACGACAAGACACAGTAAAAATCCAATAATACAACCCAACCCGGACATAGTACCCAGGACAGCAGCGCTTGTGCCTTCAAAGGAAACCATCATCAGACTATAAAGTTTATTGACCGGGCCATCGAATTCACACACAGATTGTTATTAATAAATTATTAAAATAAGCAAATGACAGCATCACGATCGAAGTTGTTAATTATAGGTATATTATGTTATTAAAATTTATGACTTGTTTTATACGCTTAGTTATTAATAAACTAAACAGGATATAAAACAACTATTGTAAGGTTTTATTAATCACATTAATATTATAAAGGCGAAAGTTTGTGAGTGTGGGGGGGTGTGTGTGTGTGTGTGTTTATATGTTTGTAACTTCTTCACGCTCAAACGGCTGGACCAATTTTGATAAAATTTTGTATGGAGGTAGCTGACACCCTGGATTAACATATAGGCTACTTTTTATCCCGATATTCCCACGGGATCGAAACTTATGCGGGTGAAACATAGCGGCCTGCGAGGAATTTGAAAAATTGGTATTTGAAGAAAGTATTGCCGTCGCCTTAAATCAAGTCTGCCCCCATAGTGTGTGATAGGGACAGCTGCAGCTCAGACCGAAATTATCACAAAAATTTTGACGAGGAGATCGACGTTTCGTATTCCCATTTTTCTCCTCGTAAACTGAGCCGATTCAATTATTTTTTACATTAACATTTTAAGAAAGAGTATGTTTAGGTTCCTATTTTTTTTTCTGTTATAAACTTTTCTGATTTGTCTGATAGTCCTCTAATCACGGCGGTGGCGGTAAAAATAGAGGATTTTTTGTTATTAATTAGTTGCTGAAACAAAGTAAATGACCGGGACGTGTTTACAGCAGACCTTGATGTTATGAAAAAAAAAAAATACTCTAGAGGCATTATTCAGGAAGAAAAAAGGGGAATACGTACGTATGGAAAATAGCACGCCCTGCGTTGCTATTCTGTAAAAATCTCACCGTGGCAACTTAGGTGAAGTGAGCGTGGAGTGAGCTGTCAATAGTGTCATTCCTAGCAAAAACAAACTCACTTCACCTAAGTATTCACGGTGAGATTTTTACAGAATCCACCGGCTGTTCCCTATTAATAATTGGAAGTTATAATAATTTATTAATTACATTAACCATAAGCTTTTCAATATAGGGATAGGCAGAAACTACAGAACGCAACCTACGACGATTTCAACATTGTAGTCCAGAAGGTTCCTACATACTCCTTTCGCTTCGTTTACGTTCATACATCAGGCGGCCTAAAAGGCCACTTTGGCAGAATCATAAAAGGAAAACATTAAGGAATAATAATGGACAGTTAACTGTTAATTTAATCGTATCAAATTCCATTGATGAAGCATTTTTCAGTTATTTTTATTGTCTGTGCTAAAATACCAATCAATCCAAATCCAATCCCAATCTCTTTGATTATACCTACGTAGTGCAGCGAAAAAAAGAGCCACTCTGGCAGAATCATAAAAGGATAACATTATGAATCATAATGGACTGTTAAGTTAATCGTACCAAATTCCATTGGTGAAGGATATGTCAGTTATTTTGTGTGTGCTAAAATACCAATCAATCCAATCCCAATCTCTTTGATTATACCTACGTGGTGCAGCGAAAAAAAAAACACGGACTGTCTTCGCCATATTATGATTCATAATATTATCCTTTTATGATTCTGCCAAAGTGGTCTTTTGAGGCCCCCTGGTCATACACGCTCGCCGGTTGCGAGTACTACTGACCTTTCTAAACACATCCCCAAAAAGGTCAGTATAATGTCCTTCTAAGGCGTCCCACCGGCATTTCCAAAAACTATACCAATTCTAATATATACAAGACCGACTGCCAACCAATCAATTATTCTTCATTAAAGCCGATAAATCATAACGGAAACATTTTAGCAATCAGCCTCGCCAATTACTTGGACATAAAGCAATAGACTAAAGTGCCGAGCAATTATTCTTATCGAGACCTGATTAAAAACTCCGTTGAGTATTTTGGTAACAATAATATGGCTAGCGTGGATGGAGTAGGTGGGATAAGTTGCAAGAGTAAGCGACAGCGGGAGCTGAAAGCGGAGAGTAGGTTACATAATTATCATGATCTCATGTTTCGATCTCTCATTTACAACCTCTTAAGAGGTCATTGTACTCATCATTATGAACAACTTTTACTATGGGACCAAAACTGAAATCGCGAAATAAAAATCAGCTGTTCCCTACATTTTGATGAGTTATACGAACATAAATGTATGTATAATGTGTCTGTGTATTGCCGGACTTAAAGAATAGCACCACCCCATACTTCCCGTGGGTGTCGTAAAACGCGACTAAGGGAGACCGGAGAATGGGCAGCAGCGTTCTCTATGCATTACACCATCATACCATACTGCGATCGCCAACCCGCCTGCCAAGCGTGGCGATTATGGCAAACCCCCCCAAACTTCGGGGAGGCCTGTGTCCAGCAGTGGACGTCTTTCAGCTGAAATGATGATGATGATAATCGCTATTTCAGATTTGGTCCCATAGTAAAAGTTGTTCATAATGATGAATACAATGACCTCTTAAGAGGTTGTTAATGTTATAACAATAACCCTGTATATACTTAGTTGGTAAAGGCAGGAAAAATTGTCGAGTTGTTAAAATAAGATGCTCCTCTCAGGGACGAGCTCGTTCAAATTTGTACCGCTAGTGGTATACACGAGAAGGGCTTGTGGCTAAATAATAACACCCCCACGGGTGCAAACAGGTTGGCAGGGAAACGACGCGCAACCTGTTACTATGGATTCAGTGCATTTTCTGAACCCCCTGCGTTTAAATTTTTCGTCGGTGATTTAAAAATTCTTTTTTTGCTCCATATATTTTGACCGCGTAGGTAAATCGAAATATATAAGGTATAAAAAAATTAACCTTACAAACTTTAAGAGGTGCTTTAGACCATTGGACTGAACAACTTTCACTATGGGACCAACTCTGAATACGCGAAAAAAAAATCAGCTGTTCCCTACATTTATGTTCGTATAACTCGTCAAAATGTAGGGAACAGCTGATTTTTTTTTCGCGATTTCGGAGTTGGTCCCATAGTGAAAGTTGTTCAGTCCAATGGTCTAAAGCACCTCTTAAAGTTTGTAAGGTTAATTTTTTTACACCTTATATCTACGCTAAGGGGTTTAGAATCATGTGCTGAAGTCATGATTACAGTTTGCGCGTCGATGGGGATGCCACCCTGTATTTAAAATATCAATGTTCAATTGGTAAATTGTTTGAAGTTGACAGAGACCGAATGAATGTGTTAAATACGTTTAGCGCTAAACGTGATTTGTGGTGCAAACGGGCATTAAAGTTTCTTTAATACTCTTGAGACACTCAGGCACATAATAATATACCTACAGCTTTATAAAATCACTCCCGTTAATATGAAAATAACATTTCTAACAAACATCTGCCAATAAAAAAGTAAAAAGCTTCCCAATTTCGGAAAAGATAAGTTGAGCCGCTGTGAAATTAAGTAATTTACGATCTCCCGATAATCTCTTATCACTTAGGGCGGCGCCTGCGCAGGCGGGCGGAACTCGTTCCGAGATGTCTCAATCTCGATAGAGACCGGATCAATCGAAACCGACCCACGGCGTTTTTTTCATCGATCATCGATTGAACTGGTTCCCAATCGGAAAAAAATTATAGAGGACTGTCGAGCGATACACCTTCGGCTTCTCGGGATAGTTCCGATGTAATTGATAGATGGAACTGATGCTTTGTCTAATAATGGTGATTTGGAATAGAGAAAATATGCTGTTAGAACGAGAGGGAAGACAAAGAATGAGATGGTAAGAGGAATAGAAATTCCTTGATTGGAGAATGGTAAGATCGTAGATTTAGCAGATAATATGGTGAAACTCATGCAATTAATGAATCATTGCATAAGTTTCATGCATAAAAAAACAATCTCAATAAAATCTTATTAAACAGCGACCTACCACGAATTTTTGACCACAACTTAATAAAGAAATTACCGGGCGACACCTTATTCGAGAAATTTCGCCCGTTTAAAAAACACATAATAAAGACTTATGACCATAAAATTAACTACAAAAAGGTCAACATGTTTAACAAAATTAATATCAATACATTAATTCTTTCTTATAAAGTTAAAACAACTGAAAATGCGTGTAAATAAATCGATCGATTTATATTGGATGCTTGTAGTGAAGGAATTATCGCTATTAGTGAAGGCTAAGAGGTTATTTATTAAAATGTTGGCGATAGTCTTACACTCAGCGGGAATGGATATCGAGGTGGATGTGAGATCGTCAATCATTTAGCTGAGTACAAGCCACGACCAGTTGGTGGCTTGGGTATGGATAAAAATGTGGGCAAGGTTGATTTTGAAGGGAGTCTGGGTTCTGTTGATTTGATTGTTGAATGCCATAACGAAGATGAACTTATAGAAAGCGATGATTGCACGCTAAATGCAAAGGATTTTTGGGGATTCGGCGAGGACTGTAATTGAATTGAAGGGAACAGTCACACAAACTTTATTGCAATTGAAGGGACATCAAGATGCTTTTAAATCTCTCGTAATTTGTTTGGTGTCAATATTAAATCTTTCTCACAATATCGTAAAAAACTTTGGCTCAATAATGGCTGTCAATGTGTAGCCATTCAATTTGGTGCTAGGATAAATTGTATATGTAATTAAGGAAGCCATTGCTTTGAAGACTGCACAGTAGTCACTAATCAAATCCCGTCATTAATGATATAGTAGCGAATTTAATGCCAGTCAGTCAATAATTACTAGAAATCAATTTATGACCATAATTTATCATGAGTCTTTACTCTAAACCCTCTGATGCTATATCTACACGATAGATTATAAGCTTAAGAACTTTGGGTTCAAACTGTACCTAACGCCTGTGCATTCTCCATTTAAGGTTTTTATCCAAGCAACACTATTAAACTCGATTTCGTATGATTATAATTTCAGATTATCGGAAGAAGCGATGGATGGATTTTGTTAAAGATTATATGGCCAAGAAGAGGATGAATACAGAGATGACGGCTAGTGGAGACACTTATGGAAAAAGAAGACAAGCGGCATCGACCTCAAAAACAGTTGATTTGAACAGGATAGTGATGATGATGTGTTTCAGGTTAAAAGGTTTTGCCACCCGTAAACGGAACCCTAAAAAACCGAGTGATAAATAGATTATAAATTGTAATTTATATTTCTGGTGCTCATCGACTTATATCTATATCAATTACTTTGTCACTTTGAGATTCTGAACAATCCTTGTCGGCTAAAAACATCTTTGATGATCCTGCGTGCATGTTTAATACATTTGTATGCAGGCATCGAACGCTATAAACGATAAATAGAATCGAAATAAATTCTCCTTTTATTGGCAATATGCAGATTGGAGATCTTTAGTGCAGTGGTAACATTGTTGTTAACTTCTTTAGTATAGAAGATAAAAGTCACTGAAAAGGTAGAATGCACTCGACGGAGACCGTTATTTTTCAAACTGATTTTGTTATAAGACTGGGTATTCCAGAAATCTGGGTAGAACTAACCGGCCAAATCCTTCAAGTCATTTTTGGACTTGTCAAGCCCTAAAAGCTTAGGACTTGTACCGATATTAGTCAAAGCCGATAGGAAGGCACTCTTCAGTATGCATGAATCGGCTTGACTCATACATAAGTAATTCGAAAGTGACTTCTAAAAATCCTTTTCCAAAAAAAACCAAGACTCATTCAATTAAGGGATCCGAGATCAAAATTAAGCCTTCTTCGTTTAAAATGCATTAATCCGGTCACTTGTCATGCGCGGGCGCAGTCATCCCGTCCCACTCTAAAACCCGTTCCGGTTAGCCCATCGCCTTCTCGTTGACAAAGATTAAGGTTTGGGACACTGTTTGACAAAGGCAATTAAAAAAAACAAGATTGAACGTGTCAACTCCGTTCGTGACATTTTGTAAATTGGAATCTGCCGCAAAAATGTATTGACGAGTAAAAAAAGCAATCAATCTTCCTCTAGATTGATTAAAGCCTCCAAGGTCATCGTCAACGATATGTTGTCATTATTCTGATTTAAATTACTTCCTCACTGAGACATCCTGGCTGTATCTACAAATATCTAGTTCTGAATTCTTTGCTTCTTTGACATCAACCGTAGTTCTGTCTCTCTTACACAATCGAAGGTCTGAACTCTTTTTCGTTTTACATTTTCGTAGTAACATGAACTCTCAATCTCTCGCTCACAGTTTTTACGCTCAGTTAAACCAGAGTCGGCCCTTAATTTACGATTATCGGACGATGAAGACATACATAGGTATCGATTTTAACCACTACTCTTATAGTAGTTATAATATTTTTTTTGATAACTGTGACATTTACGATATTCAGTTTTATTACAGTTCCATAATCAGGAAAAGTTTTTACGACATCGAAATATTTGCGAAACAAACTTCCAGGTATATGGTACGCGCTCATTTTATTGTTGTCATTAATTTTTACATTTTTATTTCGTATATAAGAATCTTGCAGTGTAATATCAACCTGATGGTGATTGGCAGCTGTACCATTAGCAGCTTTATTAAAATGTTTCATAAAATTCCTTACGGCAAAAACACGGGACAAGTAAAATGTGGTGATTAACATTTTGGACAGAAAAAACTGCTGAATAATGAAGGGTATCGGTGCGAACAACTTTATTAAAAAGGCAAACACAAGTAGCCAATCGCCCGTCTGTCTCGTTACCCTTGAGTGATCCCTATACAGATTTTATTACTACACAATAACACCAAATCTTTTCCGTTGCGATTTCAAATATTTCATAAATACCGAGGCGGTCAACATTATATGTACAACAAGAATGAAAAGGGTACAAATTGAGTGAAAAAGTGTCCCAATGAACCTTTAAATTGTTCTCTATATATGTCTCGGGAACACGATCTTCGTTTACATCATCATTCGTCGACTTATCTGATGGGCATATATTGTTCGACTCTGATTCTTGTGTATTTACTATCAGGATATATTTTAGCTTGTTTACATGAGGCTCGTAGTTTCTTATAGCATCATTGTATTCAACTTAAAGTAGTGTAGCAAAACTACTTATTTCTGAAACTACAACTCTGTTACTGCAACTGTAAAGCTTTTTGTCGCCTGTATCTTGATAGTTGGTGGATGCTGCACCATCTTGAATGTTGTTTGTTTGTGTTAAAGTTGACTTTCGTGTGGTTTCCTCGGTTGAATGAGTGGTTATTTGTTTTAAGGGGGCTTTATCGCGGCACGTAGGCTCGATTTGAATAAAAATACAATTTATATGTGTCGGAGAGTTCGGTAAGGCGGTGTAGGGTTACGGAGCCGGTCGGACGACTCGGCTTCCAATTTGCTGGTGCATTTCTGAGTAAGTTATTAAGTTTCGGCTTGTCACTTCGGTTGCGAAATTTTGCAGTCCACTGATGACGGTGCGTTGTTATTTTGTTTTAAACCCAATCGAGTGCATCTAGGTATTTTTAGTGGTTTTTGCGTGGCTATGATTGATGATGTTGTTCTCAATAATATAATTTACCTAGACATTAATAGTAGGGCATGCAAAAACCGGGTTGTTTAAAAAAACCGTTTTTTTCGGGTTTGTTGTTTACAAAACCGGTGAAACCGGTTAAATCGGTTTTTTCGTTTTTTTTTTCCAATATTTATTAATGAAATGAGAAATATATGTGTAAAGAAATGAAAATGCTGAAGTCTAATCAAAATATGTATTTTTTTACGTTTATCTCATTTATTTTTATAATAATGAGCATTTCAAAAGCAAAAGTTTCTTTTCTTTAGACCTAACATAGAATATAGCTTATTATTTATGAAAATAACATATTCTTCAAAACTTAAGGTACTTAGCATACAAAATTAGGAACATTTGGTAAATTCACAAAGGTTTAAAACAGGGGTGTCAAACTCAATTTTGCAGAGGGCCATACATTAGATTTAGAATGTGTAGGCGGGCCAGGTGCAAATTAAAATACTAAAACACTAAATTATTTTAACATCTTTATTTATTTAGTTATACAGGGTGTTATTGAATTAACCCAAAACCTCTTAAGAGGTCATTGTACTCATCATTATGAACAACTTTTACTATGGGTACAAACCTAAAAACGCAAAAAAAAAATCAGCTGTTCCCTACATTTATGTTCGCATAACTCGTCAAAATGTAGGGAACAGCTGATTTTATTTTTCGCGATTTCAGGTTTGGCCCTATAGTAAAAGTTGTTCATAATGATGAGTACAATGACCTCTTACGAAGTTTTGGGTTAATTCTAGTTGTTGTTGTTGTTGTCTGTGTGGTTTCGGACTTAAAGAATAGCACCACCCCTTACTTCCCGTGGGTGTCGTAAAAGGCGACTAAGGATCGTACCGGAGAATGGGCAGCAGCGTTCTCTATGTATTCCACCATCATATCATACTGCGATCGCCAACCCGCCTGCCAAGCGTGGCGATTATGGCAAACCCTCCCAAAATTGGGGGAGGCCTATGTCCAGCAATGGACGTCTATCGGCTGAAACGACGATTTAGTTGTTACAAATCGTACCAAAAGTAAGAAAGAGGGTGAGGGAGGGGCGCAGTATGCGTTAGCTGCACGGACGAAATAGAAGACGACTTCGCGCGCGCACGAGAGAGAGAGAAAAGCATAACTAACACTCTCTCACTCGTCTTGTCAGGCGCTACTCTTGAAATTACTTTTAAGTAAAGCGCGCGTATTTTTAAATCTGCGTAGAGGCATTGAGTGCAGTCTTAAATTATTTAAAAAAAAAGATTCATTTTTATCTGTGATATATTGTGATCGCGGGCCGTATCGAAATGGCCCGAGGGCCGGATTCGGCCCGCGGGCCGTATCTTTGACATGACTGGTTTAAAATCACAGAATATTAAATAACAATTTAATGCGATCAAAATAATTATTTAAATATCGCAAAAAAATAGAAGTCTTATTCCTTATTTACCAAAACAAAATAAATCAGATATTCTTAGAGACATAGATTAAAAAAACTTTTTACAAAAAAAAAAACAACCGACTTCCAAAAAAAACACTACAAATGGAAAAATAACTTTACTTTCGGAAGTCGGTGTCAATAAACGAAAATGCGGACCCAAAGACACCGACTTCCGAAATTAAAGTTATTTTTCCATTTGTAGTGTTTTTTTTGGAAGTCGGTTGTTTTTTTTTTTTGTAAAAAGTTTTTATTCTTCACCATCTTAAACTGCCATTTCCATCCTGATTTTAGTGTCTAAATCAAATTCTCTAGATGGGCTTGCATCAATCAGAGGTATGTTGTTTGAGCGCCTTCTTTATTTCTTATTATTAGGTCCTAGATGTTCCGTGAAACATTTACTACTGTATGGTCTACGTTTTTCTGTGTTGTCGTCGCCGCCAGTGTAGTAGTCGAAAAATGCTTATTTATAATGTTTACTATGAAACTTCGAATTTGCTCGTTATCGAGCGCTATCGCGTTATTTATTTGCCGAAATACTTACTAACGCCACCTCGCCGTACTGTCCACGTTTGTCAGTGATAAATTTAATATTTTGTTTGGGAAAATTAAAGTATTATTAAATCAATAACATATAAGCAACATAACCGAAAAAACCGAAAAGTCCGGTTTTGTTATCCTAAAAAACCCGGGTTTCAAATCAGTCGGTTATCCGGTTTTTACGGTTATCCGGGTATCCGGTTTGCATGCCCTAATTAATAGCTTATTTCGCAACTGATTATTCCGTGACACTAGCAGGCGCTGTGAGGTCAGATATATTTGCATAAACACTTTCATATTAATAAACAACGGTACTGATTACATCCCCGCCTGTTCATGTTTAAATTATGTGTTATCGCTCAATCGAGGCACTTTAAGTAACAATTAGACTCCATCATTTCAGCTAAATTTAGCCTCATCTCATTTGTAATCTGTTTCATCTCAATTTAACATTATGTTTAAATGAGTTAAGTTTCACTATGTTAATAAGTAGAGCTGGTGGAACTTTGAATTTTATTACTATTTCTTCAGCCATGCTTTTTGATCTTACAACTACAAACATAAAATTTGCCTGTAATGTTCCCACTGCTGGATCACAGTCGTCCTCTCTGTGAAAGGGACTGGGCAAAAAATCAAAAAATCCACCACGCCGAAAGCGGGTTGGCGGATCTTACAACTAATGGCATGTATTGTAATAGATCTAAGATCTGATGTGACCGATGATATTCATAGACACGTCGGGCTATAACTTTAGGTGTTACATCTTGTCACTATGCATAATTAGTTGCGTATTGGAAATATTCTCATAAATAATTTCATGACATGCCAGGTTACAGGGCAAGTACGCAAGGACCGGGCAAAGGGCAAAAAGACCAATCTTGTAAATCGTGATTTATAACGTTACCTAACGATGAGCAGGTTCAATTTAATATAGTTCCTGAAAACATTGAAGCTAATTTTGCTTGCCGATTAATTTCATAGCATTCTTCTTGAAGTTTCTTAATTATAAAAAGTTCTTTTCTTTCTTCAGAATATCTACTCTTGACTCCTGTAGTCTTAATGCATTCATAATCAGTCTATTATGTTCCAATCTTGGAACACCGCACAGGTATTTTTTTAGAGATCAGTCTCGGCCCATTGGCCCCGAGTTACGAGTCGAAGGTCGTGAGTTCGATCACAGGCAGGCACTTTAATTTGTGTATTTAATTTCATCACCACTGCTCTCAAAACGGTGAAGAAATGCATTTTGAGGAAACTGGCATGTCCTAGAACAAAAAATTCGAAGACATCTGGCAGCCACCAACCCGCACTGGACCGGCGTGGTGTATTATGGCCCGCTTTCTTTCACAGAGAGGACGCCTGTCACCCAGCATTGCGAACATTACAGGCTGATTATGTACAGGTTTTTTTTTTGGATAATCTAATCTTCCAAAAACTAACCTTTCCTAACAAAATTTAACAATAATTTTTTTTTTTGTTTGCATGTCTACCTAATACCTTGTTTTCATATTTTCTTGACCTATAGTCTCGCCAATTGTTCGGCTACCTATAGGGTTACCAGATCCGAAAATAAATTTTCCTGGAAAAATCCCTGCCTTAGCAATAAATTTCCTGACATTCTTCATTAATATAGCTTAATTATTAGATTTTATTTTTTGATTATAATTTTATTACCTAAATTTCTCCTTTTTTTTTAATTCCTGACAATTTCCAATTTTCCGTTTCCCTGACAGACAGCTGAAACTCCGGACATGTCAGGAAAATTCCTGCCATCTGGTAACCCTAGCTACCTATAACACCGTTACTGTCTAGCAGTGAAGGTCATCTCGAATGGGTTTGTGGAACTGGGTCCGTCCGGTGCAGTAGACGAAACCCAAGCCTTTTGATACGCCGCAGTTCCAGTTAACCTGCGGGATGGTGTTATGCATGAGATGAGGTGAGGCTGTGATTTTATTTTTTTCTTTCTTTTTTTCTTCTTCTGGGAACTTATAAATAGCCTCGCAGATTTTATGTTAAAGATTTGGGAAAGATTATATTAAAATGTTAAATGGGTAAAATTTGTGAGTTTGTATGAGGGTTTAATCTTCGGAACTTCGGATCCGATTCTGAAATTTCTTTCACTAATGGGAAGCTAAGGTATTGCTTGAACAAGAAATTTCACGCTGTCAAAGTCACGGGCAGAAGCTAGTGAAAATTAAACTGAAAGTTTAGTAAACTTTAATTTTAAAATGACTCAATATTTTTTTGTATGCACTGGTATAACAGTGATCAGTTAATACTAATTTGGACAAAGGAGTTGGATAATCGCGCTAAGAAAATTAATACGTTTTTAATTTTTACATTTTCGTGACAATATACTATTAACCTTTACTATCAACGCCTAAAGGTCAGTTCACACCGCGACCCGACGCGCGCAGTGTTCATGATAGAAATACAATTATAGATCTTATCTACTACACTAAAAGGTACACAATTCAGTGTCTACTAAGTCGACCTACGCCGCGCGGTGCCGCGTGGCCCACCCCACTGAATTGTGTACCTTCTTGTGTAGTCGATAAGGTCTATAATTGTGTTGCTATCTTGAAAACTGCGCGCCGCGTCGCGTCGCGGCGTGATCTGACCCTAACAAAGACACAACTAAAAAATCCGAGGCAGATGTTATTTATTGCGTACAAATACAAAACAGTCCTTTAATAAATAAGATTGCAAACATGTGCGGACAAGTTATACAAGTGAAACTATAAACATTAATTAGTACTTCCATAAAAATAGGTCATTCAGACAATTCACCAAATACTAAAAATGCTTTCCGAATAAAAAATGTTGTTAACAATAAAGTCATTAGCAGAAAGCTATTCGATTCTCGCATAAAATTAAGGATTAAAGGGATTCTTGCATTAATTTATTCGATCATCAGTACTTTGTGGCTACTGATTGACGTTCTTGGCGAGTTTGCAGACCGCCTGGGGTTTCTATCAATGAAAAATTAAGTAAATTATTGTAAAAAGCGGCGTTTTTTTCGGCGTTTTTGCCTTGTGGTACGGAACCCTTCGTGTGCGAGTCCGACTCGCACTTGGCCAGTTTTTTACGATTCCTGCCACCCTCTCGAATAAAGCCATTCGTAAAAGAGTTATAATAAAAAATGGCCGTTAATTGAGCGTTATCTAAAGATGCGTTAACTTCGTGTAAGTCGATCCGAGCTGCTTAAGAAAACAGACACCACTCGCGATTTTTTTTTCATAAACAGTTTCGGTCCGGGTCTAAAATGACGCCGCTGAGACGTGTTAAGTTTCAGACGTGTTGTAATCACGGGACCTAAAGGACCGCCTGGTGACAGACGGTTTTGACGACTTTATGTCTGTTTATTTTTGTATTCATATATCAGCCGGCTGGTTCTCTTGATCACCGCTGAAACTACAAATCATCATCTGCCTAGCCTTTTCCCAACTATGTTGGGGTCGGCTTCCAGACTAACCGGAGGCAGCTGAATACCAGTATTTTACATGGAGCGACTGCCTATCTGACCTCCACAGCCCAGTTACTGGGTAATACGATACCCCTTGGTAAGACTGGTTGTCAGGCTTTCGGGCTTCTCACTACCCGTAACGACTGTCAAAGATCCATGAATGACAGCCGGGACCAACGGCTTAGCGTGCTTTCCGAGGCACGGAGGGGTCACGGTATGTAAAGATGGTCACCCATCCACAAACCAACCGCGGCAAGCGTAGCTTAACCTGATCGATCGACCTGTGCGGCTGTAATTATTTAGCCACGGGCGGGCTCCTCCGCTGAAACTACAAATGAAAATCATAATTATGGTCGCAAGAAAAAAATGTTTGTTCTGTGACTGTTATTAATTTGATTATTACTGCCCGTTCTCTTGATCTTTTCATATATTTTAATAAATAAATAAAGTAAAACAATATAGTGTGCACTGCTGCTGGCTGCCTCCCCATATTACATAAAATAAAATGTCACGATTATTATTTATACAGAATAGATTAGAATGGGATGAAGGTAGAAATATTATGATTTTATTAAAAGGAAAAATTGTTCGTTGTTGTTGCCTTTTGGCAAAATGCCACACGAATGCTTTTTAAACTTTCGAATGTTGTCAACGATATGAATTTCAATCAACTGCAGTTTATTAAGTATTTTTTTAGTTCTGGTAAAACTTCCAGAATCCATAGTAAGAGAAAGAAGTGCCATACGGCTTGAGTGACTCAGTTTCAATAGACAACCATCTTTTTTTTTCTGACCTAGGATCTAGGTCTCTTACTATAAGCTTCATAACTAGGTACGGTGAAAACCTGGCTATACATTTTACCTAACCAACAACAGAAATTATACGTATTATAGAATTATTAATAAAGCAAGTTCTCTTTAATTCCGGCTCGTTCGACTGACCCCAAACCATAAACGAGCATAACAATATAAAGCATATTCAGGAAAGCCTCTAAATAAAACGCACGTAGGAGGAATCTAAATATTGTCCACGTCGAATCGCTAATGTGCGGTGTAGGGCTGACGGCAGACTGGAGGG
Organism: Mesoligia furuncula; assembly: GCA_916614155.1. Lineage (NCBI taxonomy): Eukaryota > Metazoa > Arthropoda > Insecta > Lepidoptera > Noctuidae > Mesoligia > Mesoligia furuncula. The sequence continues at coordinate 9,047,386 of OU744816.1, read as the reverse complement.
TATAGTACACGGACTGGAGGACCAAGAGGGAAACGAAGGGCGAGTATAGAGCTTTTAAGGTGACACTAGTCGATATTTTTCCTATACAAGTTTCTGGAGAGTGACTCCACTGTTTGACATTGTGCATCCAAAGTTAAACATGATATCGTTTTGACTTATTGTTAATTTAGTCTGTACGGAAACAGAATAGTAAAATAAAAAGCCATTAAAAAGTTATGAGCCAACAAAGATTCGTTTTTCTTACTATTTTTAACATAACTTTGTGTGTAAATAAGTAATAAAAAAATGTAAAACCTTCAAAACTAAGTCCGTACCGAAAAGTTCAGTTATCGATGAGTTCAATAAACTTTATTTGTAATTTATTTATGCAGTTGTTTTTTCATAAAACTCGATTTTCCAAAGCACTTTTAGAATTTTTTTACGCACCTATCAGTTCGGTAAAGTGTTGTTGTACGTGAGACCTAGACGTTGTGCGTGTAGACTAGCGTCTAACTGCTCATCACTGATACTAGCTCTGTCAGACACGAAGCCAGAAGAGACAGCGTGCTTTTTGGTCATGACCACCAGTCAGTTTGAGCTCACGACAAGTTTACTCATAAGGAAAATATCAAGGCAATCTATACAGAAGTTATAAGTAGAACGCACATATACTTTATGGGAAAATTTTCACCATAAAAATGATTGCATAATCTGGGAGTACCCGAATTTTTCGCTTGTTCCTCTTCTTTAGGTTTTGACATTATTGGTTGCTTTCATATACAAAGTACAACCTTGAGTAAAAGCAAAGCTTATAGGAATAAGCCCATGAGGCACGTTAAGAACCATGATCACCACACCACATTTGATGACAAATATACAGTAAATTAACTCATTTTAAGAGTTGGCATTTATGAAGGAGCTGAGTACATCTTAATAGGTAGTATAGAGTAGGTAAACCCGGTGCCGAACCAAGATCCTTAACAAAGAATACAAAATCTCATTCGCTCATAACTTGGCCCCCAAAGTTAACATCAATATCCGACTTCAACCCATCTGCTACGGTCTTGAGGTAAGCATTAGTGAAGGCAGATAAACCAGAATAATATACTTGATCATTAGGCCTATTTGTTCTTTCAAATCCTATCACAAAAGGGCGTTTACATCGATTCTATACGCCCATAAAAACCTGAATGGAGGAAAACTACCCGTGACATTGAATTACCAATAATTATTTTATTCTAATGGAGCTGTTGAAAATGGCGTGGAAAATTGTAACGACATTATTTTATTGTACCAATCAATTGGGCGCGTTAAATTTTTGAAACAAGTTTTCTTTTTTGCTTGTCGTCACGTGCGTTCGGTATTAGTTTATTTTTTTCTGTTGGTCGACAGAAATTACAGCAAAAACCTTAGTTTAAGAAGAATTTCAGATGGTGTTTCTAAGGAACATTTTCTTTTAAATTAATTTATTGAATTATTTATTTTGGATTTTACGGATATCGGTAAAGAAAAACATCGTGAGGAAACCTGAATGTAAAGTTAATCATAAGAAGTCTGAAGTCCCCAACCCGTCTTGAGCAAGCGTGGTGATCAATGCTCGTGCCTTCTCTGAATGAGAAGAGGTCTTTGCCCTGCAGTAGGACAATAATAGACTGCTATTTTATTATAATTTAAAAGTCTGCCATATTTAGGGACCTTGAACCTTTGGAAGGCATACGAGGCGCCGAAGCCAACTGGCAGAGGCCCCTTAGACAATTTTAAATGATGAGAAGCCAGCACATATATACATAGATAGACCTAGATAACGCAAGTATCACGAACTGTATGAAAACCAAGCGTGCCATTTTTTGACTACGTACTATGACGTCACAAGCTCGAACACTCGCTTACGCTTACCCAGCCAGCTGAACACAGGACTGAGCGCGAAAGTGGCGGCTTACGATTTTTGAACGTAAGCTGGTGCGATTTTTGGCACGCGAAGTAGTTGCTCTTGCGTTATCTAGGTCTATCTAGGAGGCACCAACCGGCGGTTATCCCTGTATGCATTATCTATGCAAGTGAACTCAAGGACAATCTCCGGTTGGTGTGGCTGTGGGTTTGGGTACCTATACTGGATTGGTTACCTTGAACTATGGAAGAAATATGCCCTCTGCCTGCCCAATAATACATATAATACACACGGATAAAATGGCAGGGGGTGACTTTATTATTATTGAATCGAATAATATGTATTTTAATATTGTGAGCATCTTTTGAATCTTTTCTAAGGCACCTATCAGACAATCTGTTAACCGTCTAATACTCCGTATATAGTCACTCACGTAATCTGAAACGTCTTAATTGCGAGGTCGGAAAACCAACCCTTCGTTACTCCAATGCATGCCAATTTTAACCCGTGACTTACCACGGTCTGTCCTTTAATAGCCACTTTTGCGTATCTGTCATCAGAGCTGCGCCGGAGCATTTTGAACTTTGAAAAGTATTGGATAAAAGTTGTTTTTGTTTGTTTCCCGTGAGGATACGAATGGTAACAGTCGTGAGTTCAAAGTCTAATTAACACCTCTGGGAGGAGATAAATTGTGGCGATAGTGTTGCGCTTGCGCCGTGGCGTTGCGCATTGGTTTTCTGTGAGATATGCAATGGTATACCATGCTTATTGAGATTCGAAAGTAGGGAAATTTAATCCAGTGAACTTTGTATTTAGTGCAGGTTTTAAGATTGGCTGCTGGTTGAATGACTTCATTTGAAGTTAAGTAAATATTTCCGAATAGCCATGTTTATAACAGAGACGAAAATCATAATCCAGAGCCTATGTTAAGCCGTAGTTAAGTAGTTTTAAAGGCATGTAAAAGTGACGTATCAGTTAGGAAACTTACGTACCACCATTTTTTTTCCACGTAGTTCTTTCACATTTGGCCCCGTCTTGCAATAAATTACTTTTAAGGGGAATGCACCAGGGTAGCCGCGAAATTCAATTTTTCTTACGTTTTTAGGGTTCCGTACCCAAAGGGTAAAAACGGAACCCTATTACTAAGACTTCGCTGTCTGTCCGTCTGTCCGTCTGTCTGTCACCAGGCTGTATGTCAAGAACCGTGATAGCTAGACAGTTGAAATTTTCACAAATTATGTATTTCTGTTGCCGCTATAACAACAAATACTAAAAACAAAATAAAATAAATATTTAAGCGGGGCTCCCATACAACAAACGCGATTTTTTTACCCTTTTTTGCTCGATATCAAAAATGGCAACAGGTAGGCGCTTGAAACATTCACACAATACTCAGTTGTATTTTAACTTTAATAATAAATAATAAAATTAAAATAAAATTAAAAAATAAGGGGGCTCCCATACAACAAACATGTTTTTTTCGGCGTTTTGGCCTTGTGGTACGCAACCCTTCGTGTGCAAGTCCGACTCGCACTTGGCCAGTTTTTTACTATTTGCAGGTCAGTGTCAGGTTGTAACCCGTTATTTAACGTTCATTTAATCCTACTGATTGATTGATAGAGGATTATATGAACTTGGAGGGTATTGATGATTTTAATGATTCTGTTTCTGTAGTCGCGTAAAGTTATTACGCTCGCAAATCATATTTTAATGAGCATTCAACATGACACTAACCTGCAAAGGAAGCATCGCTATACAACGTGGTAATGCCGCCAGTCTCTTTGGTAGGTACATTACCAGTCGACTGCGATGCGGATGAATTTTTCGACGCAATTTTTTTTAGTTTCTGTATAGTTTTAGTTAAGTTAGGATTTAATTTTGTTATTTTTAGTTTGTATATATCTCGATTATTTCAATACCAACTAACCTGCAAATCCTTACTAATATTATAAATTCGAAAGTAAGTCTGTCTGTATGTTACCTTTTCACGCCTAAATCACTGAACCAATTTCCGGGTCGCTGCTAGTTGCAAATCATTATCTGCCTAGCCTTTTCCCAACTATGTTGGGGTCCGCTTCCAGTCTAACCGGATGCAGCTAGCAAAGCAAATGCGCGGATGCTGCTAGTTGCAAATAACGTAAGAAAACTTGAATTTCCCTGGCTACCTAGCGCGTCCCACTCAAAATAATTCCTTAGACATTCATATTGTAAAGAAACATGATCATTATGCCTATACAGTTTCCTTACTGTAAATTACAGGATACAGGACCCAAACGCAAAAAACGCAAGTTTTAGAAAAAATAAAAGTGTATGATAATTTGATACCAATTTGAAAAAAATCATGAAGATACCTCTAAAAAAAATATTTTTAAAATAAAAAACATACAATCATTCTGATTTTTTGTCAGATTATTCTACAAGCAACATACTATAAAACACTAGTGTTTTAATTTTTTAGTCCGAACAATAGATTTTTTGTAATTAAATAATTGCTTCATATTTTGCACTAAATTACCAGTGTGTGTCATCGCGCTTCTCTTTCTTTTCTATGCAGTCTGACAGTGACCGCGCTTTAGGTCATGTAAGCCCCTTAAATGGCTTCCATAATACTCGTAATTATCTAGACATATAAAATTCAAAGTTCTGACTGACTGACTGATATAATCAACGCACAGCTTAAACCACTGGTCCTAGAGACATGAAATTTGGAGTGTATGTTCTTTGTGAAGAGTAGGTATCTACTAAGAAAGGGTTTTTCGAAATTCCACCCCTAAGAGGGTGAATGGGGGGAGGGTGAAATTTCACGCGGACGAAGTCGCGGGCAGAAGCTAAGTAACCAATAAAATCGTTGCAAATTCGAATCGGAAACGTTGCAGGTTACAGGTCTATGCAGCGGACGCATCTGAATAAGAACCAGCGATGTCAGTGTCTGGGTATGCATATAATTTGCAATAACAGACTAGTGTTGCAGATTTATCATTACGAGTGTGGTGTAGCGTTACCTTGTTCACACGTCCTAGGGATGGCACTGATGCAACAAGCGAGAATGAAATAAAGGATCCCGATGATTTTTTGGTCTTGTCTCAAGAAAAAAATGTTTAACAAAAAAAAAACTACAAAGTGAAAAATAACTTTAATTTCGGAAGTCGGTGTCTTTGGATCTGTATTTTAGTTTTTGCCACCGACTTCCGAAATTAAAGTTATTTTTCACTTTGTAGTGTTTTTTTTATGTCGGTTTTTTTTTGTAAAAAAGTTTTTATTTCTAACTTTATAGTGGGTCTGTTTATAATGTATCTAAGTTACAATGGCCTAATGTCAACTTGCCCATCGCCTTTTACAAAATATTGCTTTTCCCGATGCAGGGACGTTAATTGCTGAGGAGTTCTCCTGGTATTCTACCATTAGCTCTATTTCACCATTCGCATTGTGACGAGCATAAATTGCTTAGCAACCATATTAAAGTAATCGAATCGCAACCAGTGAAATTCTTATTATTGAGTAGTTCCGGTGGCCATCTGTGGTCTTCTTCATCAGTTTCACTTCACCAAATGGTGGTTTTCGAGGGCAAATGCAATTACTATAAAAAATACCCAAATCGCTATAGGTGTGCCTATAATATTTGAGGAGTTCCCTCAATTCCTCATAGATCTCATCATCGGAACTGGATTTTGATAAAAATGGGACCAATCTGAAAGTATATGCTATTAAATAAAAAAAGAATTTTCCAAATCGGTTTATAAATGACGGCGCGGCGTACTGAGGTAAAAACATAAAAAAATACAACCTAATTGAGAACCTCCTCCTTTTTTTGAAGTCTTTTAGGTGAGAGAATTTTGAAAAAAATACTTAGGAACGTAAACAGACTATGACATATATTTGTGGAGATTGGTCAGTCAGTACTTATAGACAAATCTGAAAATATTAAAGGTAGGATAAAGGTTCATACAAGGTTCATAGGAACTACATCGTACATTTTCAGTATAAGAAAAACTAGAAAACCTCGAACCTCAAAAGGTCTTCGGACACGATTTCTTGGTAAGAAAAGAAAGAAACAAGAAACGAAGTTCAAACCAAAGAATTTTTTAACTAATAAAGTAAAAAGGAGGAATTTAACAGAGAATTATTTTTACAACCTCTTCAGTGGTAGCCCTGCGCAGTGTACTGCAGTTGATATCGTGGCTCAGGTTTAATTACGACTTATCGGATTGTTTTTCATTGTCCTGCTTATGGCGGTTTATAGGTTCGGTGCTTGTGCGAGTTTTATTGCTACGGTTAAAACCTGAAGGTATTATTTCGGAATATTAAAATACAAAAGTATTTTAGTTTCAAAATTATGACATATTTATTTTCTTGGTGTCGCATTTTTTTTAATAACACTTTTACAATCAGTAAAAAGCGGCCAAGTGCGAGTCGGACTCGCACACGAAAGGTTCCGTACCATAGTAGGTACAATATTTAGCACTAAATATTAGTTTATAATATAAATAATTAGTAAAATTGTTAATATTTTGTATTATCTTATCTCTGTTCCAAAACATATTATTGTAGCTGTTTATTGTCCCTAATAAATAAATAAAATAAAATACTTTAAAGGAAAGATGCAAGAAGAAGCAGAAAAAAAACGTTTCTTGTATTTGGACCCCCTTTAATTCTTAACTTTTTTTTTTATTTGTTGCTATAGCAACATACTTCCCGTGGGTGTCGTAAAAGGCGACTAAGGGAGACCGGAGAATGGGCAGCAGCGTTCTCTATGCATTACACCATCATACCATACTGCGATCGCCAACCCGCCTGCCAAACGTTGCGATTATGGCAACCCCCCCCGCCCCCAAATTGGGGGAGGCCTATGTCCAGCAGTGGACGACTTTCGACTGAAATGATGATGATAGCGACCATAGTAGTACACCACACTCTGTGAAAATTGCAAGTATCTACCTACCTATTACGGTTCTAAAGGTACAACAGTCCTGTGATAGACGGACGGACGGACGGATGCACAGCGGAGCCTTAGTAGGTAATTGGATTTCGTTGGCACCCTTTGAGTACGCAACCCTAAAATATACAACGCTAAAAATGTTGTAGTTAATTTGCTAAATCATACTTTTTGGCAAATGTCCAGTTAAAACTTGTCTCATTAACACAGCCAAGAGAGAGTTTAAAATTTTTAATTAAACAGATTAGTAAGAAAATCGATTTAAATATAAACTCTGACTATTGATCAGTCACGAACTGTGAATTCGCTAAAATTTAAATCACTTGTCATCTCTACGAAGTCATCTTTAAAGATACACTAGGTAATCAGACTATTTGAAATCTAGGATAGTCATCAGCGGCATAATTGAGTAACACACTAGCAGTAGCAATGACCTTTCATATTGACAGTTCAAAAAAATTCATTGCGTTATTTACATTGTATAACAGACAATTTTTTCGAACATGTGAAGCAATGGATTAGCTATATCCTTCAAAATTATTCAGATTGAGATTGAGAGTGTGCTATGCAATTAGGGTGCAGAATTGATTGCGATGACGTTGTACCTAGTAATACTTAAAAGATTTACTGTGTAGTTTATAATTAAGTAGACATTATAATGTAAAAAGTTATAAACAGTACACGTCCTGAATCAAGAAATTGCTAAAGAAAAATCATTTACGTGCAAAAAACGTCGATCTTACATTGAGAATTATTTTTGAATAATTCTTAATATTTCAGTGTGGCTTTATTTTGTCACTGGTACCACAGAGCAATATGTACAGTCACGAGCATAAGTATGTAAACACTTGGCTTTATTCAAAGGCGATTTTCTCCTTTATTTTTGAATGAAATTTTATATTATTAGGAACATAGTATTTTCGAACCCATAGGTTTATATAAAGTGTCGTATTACAACACTCCATTCGTTATTTCGCAAAAAAATCGCAATTTAAAGTTGCCAAGTCTTGACATATTAGTGCTCGTGATTGTACGCACGACAACATTTTTCAATATAAGCTGACTTTTAACTGTACGAAACAGTTATACAATGCGAGCTCAGCTAAAACTGGAAATGTATAGCTTGAGATGTCGTCGTGTGTGCCTACTTAATTATACTGGTGAACGAGAGGTAATACTGACTAATAAAAGCCATAAACAGAAATTCTAGGAAAACACACTGTAAGACCCTGCACTACCTACCACTAGTCTTTATGGGAAAGCTTCTATTAGCTTCTTTTCCGTAACAGTCTGCGGGATTTAATATTATGACGATGTGATGAGATGACTTACCTCTTAAAGTATTAGCCCCATACAAGGGATGGTCGTAGGGCACCGGTCGGTATGCTGGATGGAGGGCAGCAAGGTAGCTGAGTTCGCTGGTCGCACCAGCTGCCGCCGCCGCCGCCGCTGCCAACCTGGGAAAAAGAAAAAATAATTTTGACATACCTACAGTCACTAAAAAAAGCCAAATGATGTGCGTACTTGGGGTTTACAAGGACACATCACATGGCTTTTAAAGAATATTTTTCAAGGATTTATTTAAACACGGGCATTAAAAGTAACAATCCGTATCAACTTTTTCCACTGTTTTCCATGTATTTAACAATAACATTTTATCACTTCTCAAAGTAGTGGATTGCAGCCATAATTCCGTCTTATAATAAGCTTGTATGAATTTTTCTCAAAGGTCCAACTTATTAAAATGTCGACCTGATTCAAATGCCAGCCCCAAACCGATTTCTGACAAGTTTTTACATCTAAATTGCATTCCCTTATAAGGCGAAGTGCACATGAAAAGATTATTTTCTTCGACACAGGGTGTCTTTTAATTACAGAATCTCGTTTGCCAATGACAATATTTGAATGCTTTGCCAAAAAGGTTGAACACAATGACACATTTGAAACTTTTTTCACGATCCCTATTCAAGTATTCGGAGTATCGGCGGGGACATCTCGGTGCGAACCCAAGGCCTGACAGTGGGGTTCCGTAGGCAATAAAAAGAGGACGAGCGCTCGCAATCCACCGGCATCCGTGACGTAATACGTCTGGACGTTTTTGAGCAAAAAACGATTTACAAACAGCTGGATACTGTGGCGATGCGTATGTGCTAATTTTTCAAGTCGTATAAGTCGACTGAGGGTCGTAAGGTATTGGTTCCTAATTTATATTCACAAAACAAAAGTCGTTACATTAAACTGAGTACCTAAAGCTACACTTAATATTGAATAACTAATGAAATAATATGAATTCTAATAGCTAAGGTGTGACTAACAATATCTTATGAGTATTGCTTAACACAATATTAAACATTTGTCGACCGTTCAATAAATAAAATAGACATTTGCTATAAACAACAAAACAATGGATAAATCAGATAAACAATGAGAAAACAATCCATTCCCACGTTTACAGCGAAAAACAAAAGTAAAGCGACCACTAAAAGCGCAAAGCTAAACAAAAATAAGAACACAATAGCTCGCGCGCATGCGCAATGCGCCCAGTAATAAAATTATTAAACAAATCAACCTCATAATAATGCGGCCCCAGAAAATTGTCGGGTGGGCTGAGTAGGATAAAGAAATTATCCAACTTACCGGCCACAGACGATTGCGCGCCCCGACCAAACCCGAACAAAGACGTAGCTCGAGAAAACGAAGAAAAAAAAAGCTGGCGGCTAACAAAATAAATAAAACAAGTGCAAGAACACTCGCGCGCCTTCGCCCCGCGTGACGTCTTCATGTACTCTGTCCTTTTCGCCCACGCGATCTGTCTGTTCTCGTGTGTACGTGTGACAAAGACGGAGATATGCACAGATTGTCCTCTGAATAGGAAGAAAGTTTTGAAACTGTTGCTGGATGTGAAACAAGTTTTACAGATTTCGCGCAGACGGGCTTTTTGATTTGACGTTTTATTTACATTTTTTAAAGCGGATTTCTTTCACGGATATAAATCTTTAGAAAATAACACGGGAGCCATGAAATTATCAAAAAATAAATGAATTAGCTATGCTATTTTTTATTATTTTGCGAGCGAAGAAAAATGATGAGTTCTTTCAACGATCATTATCCATTGTTTTAACGCAACTATTCGAATACCTCGCATATTTCCACTTCAAAAATCCCTTAATAGACATCGACAATAACTTTTAATGACAGAAAGAATAACTTTACGTAATAATCAACGTACTTAGCGTTATTTTTTACTTATTTCAAGTAATCACCGCAGCTGAAGTCTGTCAGTGGAGCATTTTAAAAGTGTAATTGCCCCCTCAATGTGAGCGACTCAATCATGACATCATGAATGTTTCATGAAAACCAGTTGGCAATTACACTCGTTTCTTACGGCGATGCACTTTTTACGGTTTATTTAGTTTTTTCGCCGAATGACCAATTAGTGCTTACTGCCTGCCACACAACCCTCGCGTATCTATGGTAAATTGTGCCCGTTATTTGTAATACATGTTATGTTTTATGGTATTTCCTGTGGTATGTGGTTCATTAAGGAAAATATTTATAAAGGAATGCTTTGCAAAAAGGGTGGAACAGAAAGTTGTCAGAACTTTTAATGAGTTAGTACTGTTTTCTAGAAGTATAAATTACCTACATAATATGTTTGTTTATTATGTCATTCTAGTTATTCATTACTAGCTTCTGCCCGCGACTTCGTCCGCGCCTGCCCGCGCTATTACTTCGTTTCTGACTTTTTTCGTTTTGCTCGGCTCCTAGGGGTCATAGCGTGATGCTAAAGAGCCTATAGCCTTCCTCAAGAATTGGGCTATCAAATACAAAAAGATTTTTTCAAATCCGACTGGTAGTTCCAGAGATTATCCCCTACATACAAACTTACAAACTTTACCTCTTCATAATATTAGTATAGATTTAATAAGTAAGAACGCAGTCAAAGGGCCCGTAGCTAAATAATAACAGCCGCACAGGTCGATCGATCAGGATAAGCTACGCTTGCCGCGGTTGGTCTGTGGATGGGTGACCATCTTTACATACCGAGACCCCTCCGTGCCTCGGAAAGCACGAAGCCGTTGGTCCCGGTTATCATTCGTGGATCTTTGACAGTCGTTACGGGTAGTCAGAAGCCCGAAAGACTGACAACCAGTCTTACCAAGGGGTATCGTATTACCCAGTAACTGGGCTCCATGTAAAATACTGGTATTCAGCTGCATCCGGTTAGACTGGAAGCCGACCCCAACATAGTTGGGAAAAGGCTAGGCAGATGATGACGTAGTCAAAGGGTCACTCCTACTCCTTCACTATAATTATTTCAGGAGTTCCGGGATCAGATACTCACGGATCCCATCAGCAGAATTAGATTTTGATAGAAATGGGACCAATCTCCGGGGTAATTACGTAACATACTAACAGCAGCAATGGCTTCCATTTTAACAGTTCTACAACATTAATTGCGGTATTTACTTTGTTGAGCTGACAATTTGTTCAAACATATGAAGCAATGGATTAGCAATATCCTTCAAAGTGATTCATATTGTGATTGATAGTGTATTACGCGATTAGGGTGCCGGAATTATGCCCGATTAACAGATTACCGACCAACCGACCGAGTTACCGATTTGGAAAATATTTTTCTTTATTTAAATAAAGAAAAATATTTTATAAATCGGTTAATAAATGAAGGAGTTATGATGAGGTAGCAAACTTTCTCCTTCTTTTTTTGAAGTCTGTAAAATGTCGACTAACTTTCTAATATTTCCTCTAGTTCATCCATCATTAACCCAAAAAACTAAAATCCTTGCAAATAAAGTCAGTGATACATTATCGTAAGTTCCGTTGTAAAGCTGTCATCAATTATTGTATCGTCGATGGCGAGATACGGCCGTCGGTACAAGGCTTTATCTTCACGCTTCGATGTGCAAGGGATGAGTTGCATGATGTGAAAAATTGGCTATCAACAAGGAATTTTTTTGAGGTTATTTGTAGTGTCAATAATACGTTTATAGTCCATCAATTTTGTTTGTATTTTTAAATTAATGAATGCTTGTCAAGATTCTGTGTTTTGATTAAAAGTCACCTTTTAAGATGACCAAAACAAAAGATGTTGTTAAATTGAAAGCGTGACATTTCTGTCTTCTTTTAAGGGTTATGTACAGACGCCAGCACATTAAGTTACTACAATCTGTCAAATTTCTTTAATAGATTTTCAACTTTATGTCTAAAGCATAAGGTTCAAAGTTGATTGGGAATATTTGACAGTTTCGGGTAGCTTGATGTGCTGGCGTCTGTCTGTACCCAAAGGGTGCAACAGGATTGCTAAGGCTCCGCTGTCCGTCCGTTTGTCACAGAGCTGCATCTTCTGAACCGTAATAGGTAGACACTTGAAATTGTAATAGAGTGTGTACTACTATGGCTGCTATAATAACTAATAATAAAAATAACAAAAAATTGAAATTAAAGAGGGTTCTTAAGCAAGAAACGTGTTTTTTTCGGCATTTTTAGAAAATATTGTAAAATATTGTAGGTAGGTACAGAACTCAAGTGTGCGAGTCCAATTTACACTTTTATTTTTTTTAACCAAAATATTTATTTTCACTTTGTATTTTCTTAAGATAGGGGTGAGCATAAAAATTTGCAGATATAATTATTTTCTTATTATCTATATGTATAAATAAAACAAAGTCTGTTAGTTACACCATTTATAACTCAAGAATGGCTGGACCGATTTGCAGAATAACTATTAAAACATGGGAAAAATTCACGAAAAAATAATAATGGAGATGAAAGGCTTTTTTGATTCTGAGGCAGTACGAAGTTTACCGGGTCAGCTGTCATAAACCCCAAAAATAACATACAAATCACTTAACAATACACCATAAAAAAGGATTTCAGAAACATAAAACTTCATACTATAAAATAACGACCTGTTTCTTTATGCGGGCTTTCGTCAACGAATATATCACTTTATCAAAAGTTTCATGAGCAAATAATACGAAAACTTTAATTCTTGGATACTTAAGTGTCCAAAGGACAGATTTATTAAGGTCCAGAATAAGAACTGGACCAAATAAAGGACCATAAGCCTCTTTCGGTGCGACTTTTAGAATTAAACCGACGAAGTTTCGAACAACCGTTTCAGGTACAGGTTAATTTATTTGCCGCGGATAAATTCGGATTTTAGTCGACTTTTCATATTTTTTTAAAGATGTGATGATAAATATAATGGTCGATTTATTTTGGAGATTGAAATTGTGTAATACTAAAACAGTTACGATGGTTTCTATACAATTTACGTCTAAATCAACTTTTCAGGAGTACTAATGATATTATTATAAGCAAAAAGAGGTAGATAGATTATACAATGTCCAATGAAAACTTGGCTAATTAGCATAGTTATGTATGGTCTTGTCTCTTTTTCGCTCCCGATAACTACGACATGCCGTCCTACTTCCACGTGTCATCTATTAGTGCCGTTTTTAAAGATAGGTAATAAAAATAAAAAAACGCGCGAAAAGCATTCTGCCTTTGTTCGTAATTACTCAAATTAGGAGTTTACTTGGTTTTATAAACAATGGGTATGTCTTCCTCAAGTAATTGTATGTAAACAAATAAACGTAGGTACTATTCTTATTCATAAGTTGTTACTTATTTTTTCATAGAAGGTGATAAAAAGTAGTGTCCACCTCGGGAGCAACACTATTTTAAGCTCGAGTGACGTACTGAATCCTTCACTCCACTCTGGATGCAAAGAAACACTCTCGTCTTCAAAATAGTTGTTTGCTCCCTTGGCAAACAAACTACTATTTTGTACTTATAATACCATTGAGGAGTAGGTCATAATGTCACTTTCTCAACTTTTTTGTCGAAACTAACTTTTTTTCCTTATGTCTTGCAAAGATGTCCAAAGGACTACCTGAATACCACATTATTCTAATAATTCACCGCTAAATAACATCTTAGACACCTTTTGTATTTAATTTAAACAAGTAGAGTCTTAAATGAGTCACTTCTGTATGATGTGAGGGACTATCCTTCCAAGAAGGTTTTAAGTGGTCACCGCAGGGGCTCCCGGTAGGAGTTTTGTTTAAGTCGTAATTTATTGTCACACTAGCCTCGCCACCTGTGTTTTTTTTGTTAATTTTGGCTATTAAAAATGCGTTGAATGAAGATATATATCAAATTAAAAAGAAGCTATTTAGGTTAAAGTCAAACTCAAACTCAAAGCATTTATTTCAATTATACCATTTACAGGCACTTTTGAATTGTCAAGAAGTCGGTCAGTCAGAAAATATGAAGCTAGTTGCCCATTCCAAAGCATAGGTAACTATGGAGAAGAACGGGCAAGAAACTCCATGGACACTCGTTTAAATTATATTTTTACAAAAATATTAGTTACATCATTAATGTTGAATTTATTAATGTGAGAACGACGATGTAAAAAGACGTACGCGTTAAAAGCGTCCAGAGCACAGCAAATAGTAACAAAAAAACAATCCAAAAACAAAATAGTTAAAAATAAGCCGAGGCAGTTAAGTGATAACCAGCCCCAACTGACGGCGCCCGTTCACGAACATGACGCATAGATCAGCACCATTCAGCTCAACCATTTTGAAGGAAGCTAAATGATCCAACACACGCGCCACAGTCAGCGAGACATTTGCTTTTACTTAATTTTTTTTTTAGTTTATAAAGTTGTTTTGGGAAAGTTTTCTTTCGCTTTTAGGTTGTTTTTTTTTTAATAAATGGTCAGGTAACCTTATTTTATATTAACAATTTTCAACTACCTACTTTATTTTTAGATTTTGTGATATTCTTGTCGTAAATCAAACATATAGTAGGCAATTTTATCATGTTTTATCAACTTTTCTTATTTGGAAATATTAAGTCAACGATATCATGTTATTTAGGTGACCAAACATTAAACGCTATGTACCTAACTAATCCCAATGCAAATTTTGGCGATACGTTCAAACATGAAACACTTATTCTTAAAGCTGTTAATTAGGTCATAAATAATTATAAAAACCCAACTAGCTTTTAATGAATTCGTAAAAAGTAGTAATTATAATGCCAATTTTGTAAGGACTTGGCTTTGTAACAAACCATTAAACCTGAAACATTAACTTCAAACTAATATTATAAAGGCGAAAGTTTGTAAGTGTGTTTGTTCTTCACGCACAAACGGTTGAACAGATTTGGATAAAATTTGGCACACAGATAGTTTATAGCCGGAATTAACACATAGGATACTTTTTATTCCGATATTCCCACGGGATCGACACTTATACGGGTGAAACCGCGGAGCACAGCTAGTATTTTTATAAATATACAAAAACAATTATTTCATAAAAAATAAGTAACTGCATACATTGAAATACACAATTTCTTTAAATAAACTTACAAACTCGATCTTAAAACGCATAAAAGATTCAAACTCCTATGCACAAGTAAAGACATTTACTATACAAATAATTTATTTATACACCATAGTCATAAAATTTTCCATTTTCAATAACTGCAAAGCAAAATACGTTTTCCGAAGTCGATGCGAAGTCTGCGCGAGCGCCTCAATCGGGCCGATCTCTACACCGCTCACGGTGACATGTCAATCGTGGCCCCTGAATAATGCAGGAGGCACCATGTTGCAACACGCTGTATATCGGGACATGTTTAATTGTGTATCTACTAGGGAATTTTGCTATTTTGTTTTTATTGATGTTTATTTGTCTTTTTAATGATAGAAAATATTTAGTTTTTATTCAAGAATAAGAAAAAAAAAAATCTGTACGTACATGTTTTTTATAAGTAAGTAAAATATTTTAATAAAAAAAAAAAATTAGTAATAGTTTAAAAAACTAACCTGTCAAAACATACTTATAATAAATAATTTAATAACCTCGGCTGTTTTTGTCATTTTGATTTTGCTGATGTAAGAAGGCATTCATAATAGTACAGACGCCAGCCCATCAAGCTACTACAATCTGTCAAGTTTCAATAGATTTTCAACTTTATAGCTAAAGCATAAGGTTCAAACTTGATTGGGAAAATTTGACAGTTTCGGGTAGCTTGATGTGCTTGATTGCAATACGTGTGACATAGGTAGTCTATTATTGCACGGCTTCCGGCGCACGAGCATAGCGAGGATGCTAAACGCCATGCAATAATAATATTTAAGTCACACGTATCGTATGAAGCCTCGTCCCCACTAGGAACATTAATTTGTCGAGCGACATGTGTCCCCGGAGACATCGGCGACGTCGGACGACATCGCCGCGACATTGTTGAAACTGTTCCTTGTCGCACAGTCGATGAAGAGTAGTGACAAGGAACAGTTTCAACAATGTCGCGGCGATGTCGTCCGTCCGACGTCGCCCGACATCGCCCGATGTCTCCGGGGACACATGTCGCTCGACAAATGTTCCTAGTGGGGACGAGGCTTAATAAGGAAAACTATAAAAGGGCTATTCCTCTCTCCCACTTATTTAAAATTTTGATGTGCCCCAATGTCCATAATTGATACTATTATTTTTTACTTACCACAATATGTGTACAGACGCCAGATCAAGCTACCCGAAACTGTCAAATTTTCCCAATCAACCTCGAATCTTATGGTGTAGCGATAAAGTCGAAAATCGATTAAAGAAATTTGACAGATTGTAGTAGCTTGATGTGCTGGCGTCGTACATTATGGATGCAAAAAAGCTTGAATTGAATTGAATATTTTACAGCACGTGTGATCTAAACGCGCACTTCAGTCACGTTTTTCTGTGTAAAAATGGACTAGGTACCTACTTAAGTCACAGATATTGTCAATCTCAAATTGTCAATGTCAATTAATAATGTGTGTTGTCTTTGGTCCCTGGCCCTGCCATCAAGCAATAGACAAAATTATCAACATTTTTTAAGCTTGAGTTCGAGGCTTTTGACTGCGTTGTGTGTGTATATTTTATGTATTTTCTTTTATTTTATTTGCACTGTGCAGAATAGACAATCCCACAAAAACATTTCATGTTAAATGTTGCCAAGACGAGACCATGTAGCTCGCACTGTCAAAAAGTAATCAGATCTCATGTAGAGCCAAGCTTCTAACTCTACACGCCCTAACTCTACAAGGCCTAAATTCGCAAACTCTACACCTTAGTCAAAATCTAAGGCTTGGCCGTTTAGTTACTACAAGAACCAGTAACAAAATGAGAGTTTTTCACCTTACGCTCATGTGAATGTAGCGAAATGGCCAAGCCATATATTTAGGTCACAGAGTGCTATAATCCTACTAATATTATAAATGTGAAAGTTTGTGAAGATGTTTGGATGTTTGTTACTCAATCACGCGTAAACCGTTAAACAGATTTTGATGAAAATTGTCACATAGATAGACCATTTCCTGGATTAACACTTAGGATACTTTTCATCCCGATTTTCCCACGGGATCGAAACTTACGCGGGGGAAACCGCGGGGCTCTGCTAGTTATAATGAATTGTTAAAGCCATTGATGAACTTAAAAAGAGTACTAATATTAATAATAAATAAAATAAATAAATAAAATTCATTTATTTCAGGCAAGTTTTTTACACATACACCCATAATATTACCTATAAAATTAAATATGAAAAAGATATTAAATTATATTATTGTTGTACTTACATTCAGATAGATTATTAATAATTATTTAATTATTATATTAATTTAATACTTCCTCTTTTCACTTTATGAAAAACCGAACACTTTACAAAGATTTTTATATTACACTAGCTGCGCCCCACGCTTTCACCCGCATAACTGTCGATCCCGTGGAAATATCGAGATAAAAGTATCCTATGTGTTAATCCTGGTGGTAAACTATCTGTGTGCCAAATTTCATCTAAAACCGTTCAGCCGTTTGTGCGTGAAGAAGTAACAAACATACAAACACACTTACAAACTTTCGCCTTTATAATATTAGTATGATTAAATCCTAAAAATATCTAGAAATCCTGGCGCCCCTACAGACAATCGTACAGGTAACAATGTCGCACACTTGTTACGACCTGTTCTGTCTACCTCTTAATAGACAGAGTCGCTATATTGTGTCGTCACAGCCGGACAATTGTTTAGAACATTGTTATTTCCTGGCCGATTGTTCTTGCTTTGTTAGCATCGGATAGAATGGAAGATTCCCCTTTGTGTTAACTTTCTTACTGTGAATGATTGTCTATTTTGTGTGCTTTTGCAGTTTTTCTGTTATCGATACTGTAAGCTTTTACCAAGTCTGTTTTGTCTCTGGAGAAACTTTTAGGATTTAGATATGAAATGAAATTTTTATTTCTGTAAGTAGATCTTTTAAGACACTTTTACAAGTCTATATATCATAATTAGATAGTGCCGGATAATACATTTTATTTAATTCTAAATTATGTAGGTAGGTAAATAGGTTTTAAAAGTTAGGTATATTTTGGGAAATATTACAACTTATACGATCATTAAAGTATTACCTTTTTAAGTAAATGAGTTTTCCTTTGTGAAACTAAAGTAGGTAAATCACTTTTCTTCGTAAAAGTAGACATGTTGTTATAACATGGGATTCAATGGAAATAGCAAATGAGACCCATCGTTAATGCCTTAAAAATGGGATTCAAAAGTGGGATCCAACGAAAATAAGTCTTGAATTCTTGTTGTTCCCGATTTCCGAAACAGGTTTTTGTATGAGAAAATTATAGTTTAGTTATTAAGTAGTTACTAGACTATTTTGTTACTAACACTGTGGACCTCATTGTAATCTGAATGAATAAATAAATAGATAAAATTATCGTCGGATTTTTGGTTATTTGCTGAACCAATACTTTACGAATGCATAAAGATGATGATCTCTTTGAGAAGTATTCCTCAACGCTGATGATGATGGGTCCTATTTTACCACCTCCGATTAAGTCCTCGCTCATTTATTTGACAGATTAGTTCATATAATTATAATAATTAATATAATTGTATAATTTCTAATCATTAAATTCTGATTTTGTGTGTTGTGCTAATTATTTTGTGTGCACCAGATTATCATATAAATACTTTTCCATTTTTAATAATTTATTTTTTAAGTAGGTATAGTTGTTATGGAACTCAGTGGTCTTTCGATCCTGGGGTGGGCGCTAATAACTACGACACAGCTAATAAACTAACGCAATATTATCGTACATAAAAATTGTACCTAATATGTTTTTGTCCCAACAAAATATTTGTATTTGTATAGTGGCTATTCGAGTATGTGTGGTTGGTATGTATTGTTGTTTAGTGAATAAGTAATATGTATTTATTGATAGGAATGTATCTAATTCCAACAGGTTATAAGCATATAACTAGAATATAGCTGCGTCCCGCGGTTTCACCCGCGTAAATGTCGATCCCGTGGGAACATCGGGATAAAAAGTAGCCTATATGTTAATCTAGGGTGTCAGCTACCTCCATGCAAAATTTCATCAAAATTGGTCCAGCCGTTTGAGCGTGAAGAAGTAGCAAACATAATAAACACACTCACTCACAAACTTTCGCCTTTATAATATTAGTGTGATCTTCATCGGCATAAGCTGAACAACAATAGCTCAATCCGTATTGAAAGCGATCGTCAGCACCTTCCATAGCGGTACCGACTTCCCAAGGAGCGCCGGACGTCACTACACCGTCACTTGTGGAGCCTAGATATCATATCAATGATATCTTCATCAATCATAACACACGCGTTGCATTTTAAATCCGCCCGCTATAAGGTACAGTCAAACAGAGAGTTAAGTGTACAGTCACGAGCACTAACATGACAACACTTGGCAACTTTCAATTGCGATTTTTTCGTGAAATGGCGAATGCAACGTTGAAATACAACACTTTAGATTAGATAAACCTATAGGTTCGAAAATACTATGTTCGTAATAACATAAAATTTCATTACACAATAAAGAAGAAAATTGGAAAAAATTGGCTTTGAATAAAGCCAAGTGTATACAGACTTATGCTTGTGACTGTGCAGGCAGCTTTCGCAGGCAGCTTGTTTACGCACATAAACAACGTGAGTATGCTAAATCTTGTGTCATGTCAAGTCTTTTAAATCATTATTTGTAATATTTATTGTCTCAAAAATACAATTTCTTTCATTCTGAAGTGTTTCGTATGCTTCAAAAGTTAACACGATCACAATAAAAAAATTAAAATTGGCAGTGTCGTGAAAAGATCAATATTTTTGCCTCAGTATGGAAAAGCTTACAAGCGCAACTTTTTAGCAATTAAAACGGGCACATAACCTTTTGAACGCCAATGTCGGCTATAGCCGACATGAGCAAGCGTGCCCTGTGCGCCAACGACGGCTATACTCGACAAAAAACAGGTCGCAGAAAAATACAAAATAAACCTATTAAATCATTACTTTTATGTATTTTATTGATACACCTTGAAATTAAGATTTTCGGGCTTGGCGTACAGGGCATAGGAATACCGATATGGCGTGGCGGTGAAAAGGTTAAAGAATTGGAGGACCGATATGGTCCAACATCTTACGAGCTATGGGTCCAACTTTATAAACTGTTACAATCGGGCAACAATTGCCGGGAATAATTGCTCGTGTAAATGCATCTTAATTCTCTGGTTGACTGTACCATGCGCCTGCGTCTCACGATGCGTTCCCGCTCTTTGAAATCAAACATGGCCGCCACGCACGCTCAGAATTGTAACACGCTCAGGGTTACCATACGACAATAATTCACAGGATATGGTAATGCGTGCTGGTATTGCGGTATACTTTGAATGTTACGTATTCTGATGACTATAAATATGTTTTTCTGTTTATTTTCTTGGTTCTTCTCAGGGTCGCCAGGGTTATGTTGGATTTTTCATTAGGGAGCGATCAGTTTTTTCGTTCGAAACTGCGAAAGTTACAGGAAATTAACACCATAAACTTATTGATCTACTATCGTCCGGACTCACAGAGGCCCATATTCTAGAACGACATAGATTGATATGACATTATGTCGGTTTAGAACTAAATCCATGCTTAAACAAAAAGAAGGAAGACCTAAAAGTCCTGAAACGCCAGTCATCTAGGATATAAAGTCCTAATACGAATGCAGGCTGAAAATACTCTTCACTAGTAGATATCTTGCACTTAGTTGAGGAGCAAACTGAAGTGGCAGTAGGCTGGCCATGTTTGTCGAAGGTCCGATGGTGGAGCAGACGTGTCCTGGAGTGGAGACCGCGTATCGGAAAGTAGTGTGAGCTAGCTGGACTAGATGGACTAGCTAGATGGACCAACGAACTCAAAAAAGTAGCTGGGACAGACTAGATGCGGCAGGTGGAGGACAGGGTGTTGTGGCGCTGCATGGGATAGGCCTATCTTCGGCTATGGACTTCGATAGGCCGAGCGAGTTGATTGATTGAATTCAGGAGTTACCATTATAAAGGAGTACATAAGCTGACAAGTGATCAATTAAAAAACAGAACAATCATCCTGACTAAACAGTAACGATCAGATTCCTCAATTACTAAGATTCTAACCACACAATCACTTCTAAAAAAACCTCAAATGTGCACACAACTAATTAATCATTCAATACTAAGTGTCATGGTACAAATTGGTGACCCTAACCAGTCAATTAAAACCAGTGGCCTTCACAAGGAGTTTGTGTGGTCATAATTGATATGTGTCTAATTGGACATAACATTTATTGTGGTTTGTCCATCTCGCAGATCAACTCATTCAGTCTAAGCTATGAATAGATTCACTTAGAGCTTAGGCATGTGGTCTTGGACTAAGAATAGCACTGTGTAGCTTCCTTATAATGTTTCTGAGAGCCATGAGAAGATACTTAGTGATACATATGTCATTACAAGTAAGTATGTAGATAATGTTAAAGAAAGGACGCTTATATTTAGCAATTGCTTTAAAGCTGCAACATTTGATGATGCTGATAAAGTGTAGCATCCTGATATAACATTTGCAAATATGGTAATCAATTACCACTATTAAACACAATAATATTATTATGATCAAATGAATCGTGTACCAATGCAAATGTTTAGTAAACCATCCGACATTAATTATCTATAAAATAAGGTTACGACGTGTTAAATTACTGTCCAAATTGCGTAATGAACAATAATATCGACGCATCATTTCCTAATATAATTCTAAGTTATCTCGTCCCATATATTTGAAAGCGATCGAAGTTCAGATGTCAATTGAATTTATAACGTTATAAATCATCGACTAATATTTCCAGCCTGTAGATAGTGATAACAACAATGTTTGTGGAGACGGAAGAATATAATACATTGCTCGGATAAAACAAATTCAAAATAATAATAGATGATTCAGAAGATGGACAGAAAGGTAATTTCGAGAGAGTGAACACAAGTCAGGTCGCGGGCTTTCGGGATCATCGCTGTAAGAGTATGCCTTCCAGAAACAGAGATATCATCATCACCCATTATCATCCTTAGAAGTTTTCTAATAGATACTTGAATGAATTACACAGCCAACTTATGAAATATACCTTTAGTAGAACATCGTGATATAGGAATAAACGAACGCTTAACTCGAAACTGGAGAAGGTCCACATCCACCCGGGGAAGTCTCTAAACTTAGCAATGAACTCGAAAAAAATCTTGATCTTTATACATGAATACAATTCATTCAAGATTCCCAATCCAACCAACCAATTATTACCACTAATAAACAGACAAGGGCCTAAACAATAAACCTTTGACCTATAATAACCCCCCTACCATCGTAAAGCATTATCCAACCGAATCGTAAAAGACAATCAAAACAAGTTAAGCAATAGGTTTGAATGACATCTCAATTTGACACCATAAACTTTTTACTGCTCCTATCATAGCTCCTATCATATTCTAGCACCTACGGAAGTGTGTAATGGTGATGATGCTGAAATTGTTGATGATAAAAATGAGGCAGTAAAAGTTATGTGATATATGGAAATTTCAGCTTAGGACAACTAACTTGTAGATTAAGAAGGTCTTGAAGTGATTTTGATTTCATAGAACACATTTAATTTTAAACTCAGCAAATGTTCGTCTGTTGACTTTGCTGGATTGAATTTAATGTATTTACAGTACGATACAGTTACCGGTTTTCTAAATTTGACATTTTTTTTTTTTCCAACTAGAGTTATAAGGAGCAAAGTTAAAGCTTCTATATCTATTTTCTCAGTCATATCCTTTGGTACTGAACATGTCCACGTTACCTCCATAGTACATAGTCTATCATACCAGGTGGCGGAACCTAGCGCCATTCTTAGAACCTAACACATGTTTAGAATCTTTATTAGCTTGGGCCTTTTTTTCCTGTGTCTTGACCTGTTTGGAATATGTTGTAAGTCCATGGGAAACTCTCCTAACAGGCCTAGGCTTAGGAGGTATTTCCTTCAGTTTCTTCTTAATGAGAGCAGGTTCGCAATTGCTAATTTCTTGCATTTTTTTAACTAAGCTGTGTATCCTACTGCTAGGCTACGGTATCCCCATACCTTTGTGTTTTGCCATCTCCGACGAATCTGGCATTACCGGAATAAAAATAATCAAAGCTGTCAAGGATCAAAAGGTATCTTATAACATGAAGCATACTGCCTAATTATGCAAACTAATGCAGCAATCAATTCATGAAATGGAACGTAGAAACTCATTTTTCAAATTCCTTAATTGATTTAGGAAGTGAAAACGGGTGTCGCTATCTCCCTTCATAATTGTAAAACAAGGCAGTAAATCTCACCTAACTAGAAAACTTTATGGTTCAGCATTAGGATGCATGTTGCACAATCTTATAACCATATTTTATGATTGTTGTTGATTGTTTGTAACATAAACAGGTCAACAAATTGAAATGTCAATAAAGATTATGATGGTCGGGTAACACTTAAAATAATAGTTTTACGGCTTCATTTTGGGCATGTGTCGAAATTCTGGTCTGATAATTTACGACTATATTAAATACAGTTTTACAATCTTATCCTTTATTGTTTTTGCTTGTTTTTATACTGCTGGATTTGTAAATTAAGTGTCAAGCGTTATTGTTGGGTCGTGTTTAAATGGTGTGTGATTTATTGAGTACATTTGATCTGTCATTAACCGTCATTTGTCTGTGGATTCCTTTTTTTTAGCGTCAAAATTGCAGACTTTGTGATTATCTCAAAAATTGCACGACTTTGTATAGATGTCAGTATTTCGGATGTGGTTTCTTGAAGTACCCTGAAATATTTTATCTAACACTCCTCGGTTAATTGCGTAACACACTAATAGAAGGAATGGAATAGAATAGAATACTCTTTATTATGTACTCCATATAAATTACAGACATAAATATAGAAACTTTACAAAGGGTGACACAATGGGCGGTCCTATCGCTAAGCGCGACCTTAGCGATAGCAATAAAAAATATAATAAATAGTTAATAGCTATATTATTAATAGCTTTCATTTTAACAGTTCAAAAATATTCATTGCGTTATTTACGTTGTTGTGCAGACAAATTTTTCGAGCATAATTCATGAAGAAATTGATTAGAAATATTCTTCTAAATGATTCAGATTCTGGCTGATAGTGTTTAAATCTTTGAAGCTCCAATTAAAGGGTAGATTAGATTTACACTGAATTTTATTTTCAAAAAGTAATATTATCCTATTCTTTTCAAAAACACATCACACTAATAATATAAAGGCGAAAGTTTGAGAGTGTGTGTGTTTATATGTTTGTTACTTCTTCAAGCTCAAATGGCTGAACCAATTTTGATACAATTTGGTATGGAGGTAGCTGACACCCTGGATTAACGTATAGGCTACTTTTTAACCCGATATTCCCACGGGATCGAAACTTATGCGAGTGAAACTGCGGGGCGCAGCAAGTAATACATATATTCATAAAATATCCATGGCATTGTTTGTATTCTACACATACCTACCCTACCTATAAAATCGGTCCTAAGACATAATACTCGTCCAGGTACATAAACAGTAGCGTATTAGTAAACAATATGTAAATAAAAAAGGTGATAAACGACCCGAATGGACTTTTGGAAGCTTTTTAATCCATATGCAGCGAAAATAAACAAGATCAGCTATTGTAAACAATTGCTCGGTGCGCGGGCGAACAGTACAGGGACAGGCGGTTGTGGAATGACGACGACGGTTCTGGCTCGATTTTAGTAGAATCGGAAAGTGTCATATAATCATATTTAATCGGATTTGTAAAAATGTAGCTAAAACATTTTAGGCTTATCGTTGCGTAGTCGCATTCTTAGACTGCTGCAGGCATTTATAGCAAATCTCACGGTTTTCACAAATTTGAAAACAAATACTAGAGCTCATATTATTATCAACAGTTTGGCTAATTGTTAGGATCACGATTAGTGTAAGTTACTGCAATATATCAACTTAACCACCATTAGATTTACATAAAAAGCACGCAACGCCAATTTGACCAAAAAAAACCTCGACCTTCTCTCGAACGAATACAATTCATCAATCAACCGTACAACAGCTAACCAAAATCCAGCACACCCTTCACGTATGCACAATATTACGATCGCGCGTTGACGCGCACACATCGTGCGTGTTTACAAATAAATCATCATTATTTTATTGCCCGCGCCAGCGCCGCCGCTCGGTGTACGCTTCCGCCCGGCGGGTCATCGGACTATGTTCACGTGATTTATGGGCTAGGGTGGCCCTCAGGATTTGCTTACGTTTTTAGTGGTAAGTTGGTAACCCTATTTGATCCTAGGGCTTGATAGGCTGTTTCGCCTCGCTTGGTTTCGACACCCCTAACATTCAGTTCCTTATCAGTTACTTCATTAATCTTTGAGTAGTTTAATTAGCAAAGAATTTCTTCATGTAGCTGTTTAAACTCTACTAGTCTACATCATAGATTGCAAAATGTTGTACTTTGATATTATGATTTTAGGAGTTATGACTTGAAGAGTGTCTTTAACATCAACTACTTTATTAATGTGGATTAGAGATATATTAAATTCATCTATAGGTTACTTGGTAACCCTATTTCCATTTATGTCCTTTGGTACCACGGGAAGTCTCCCGGTCACTACAGTACGAGTACACTGTTTAGATTTTGGACTTCAAAAATATTCGGTACTTCCTTCCTGATTGTAAATATTTGATTCACAGTCCGGAAAGAGGATATTATAGTTGGTAGAAATTATGGTTTTTATTTCTAAACTAAAATCAAAGAGAGCTTCATTTAGAAAGCAAGTATTTCTAGTTTCTATACTTTATGTGTTCATTAAAACAATGTTTCATTTAAAAAATTTAAATGCACTGTCACGTAGAGAAATAAATATTTCATATTTATAGCCCTTTCGAACTAAAGTGTTATTTCCAAAGCCATTGCTTCAACAAAATAATGACAAACCAAATGGTTCTTATTTGCATACAAGTTTTAGATCAAACAACACTTGTAGTATTTATTTCGTACAAATTGCTCTGTAAATATTCAGCACGAACGTGCGTATGCGCCTTCTCTCTGACTAATGATTCTAGGATATTGTCATAATTAGCACACTTGGCAAGCGGTATTCTAACTGCGGTATGTTACAATTTCGAGACAAATAATTCACTAGTTGAAGATGTCGTCGAAATATTTCACAAACAAAACGGCAGGAAGTCTTCTAATAAAGTTATGATCGTCTTGGATTCATTGTTTTCTTGCCAAATAGATGTAATGGAGCTCTTCTTTATATGATCTACTGTTAAGAATAATACTACTTATATTTGACCTTTCAAAGAAGCCTGAGAAAGCATTACTATTTTAAATGAAAACAATTTTAGTTTTAGGCTTATATTTCACTGGGACACCAAGGTGGCGCAACCATGGTCGCGCTGCCAGCAAAATGTACACAGTTTTATGGTGGGTATCTCACCAGGCGTCCAATCGGATGAGCAACCAACCATACATTTTGTTGGTAGCGGCGACTGGTTGCGCCGCCATGGTGTCCCGGTGAAATATAGCCCTAAGTAATGATAATAATAGCAGCCCTGTAAATGGTTGACTCCCAAGCTATGTATTTGATATTTCCATCAACTCTTAAAAGATGGGCTGGTGACTGCATCATAGAAGCATATATATCCAGGAAAATCTTTTTACATAGGTATTTAGTCGCTTTTGACTTCACCTGCACCTGGAGTTTCTTGCCCAGTTTTCTCCATAGGTACCTATTATGCTTTAGAATGGGCAACTAGCTTCACCTTTCTAACTGACCGACCTCTTGAAAATTCAAAAGTGCCTGCTATTTCAAATAAATGCTTTGAGTTTGAGTTGAGTTTCGTTTGATGGAAAGCAAGTAGCTATTTCTACTTAAACTCTAGTAAACTTTGAATTTGATGTTCTTATAATAATTTCGCTATTAAAATTTATCAGTGCAATTACATGAGAACAGTGTGTGCCTCTGTTAATTATTTATTTAGTAATCAATACGTACAAAGGGGTATCGTACCTTAACCTCATTGATAAGTAGGAACACCATCTTGTTAACTTGGGCAGCTGTTGAAAGAATACATTTTGCTTCTTTAGTTCCGAATTCTTATCTGTTATGAATTTGATAACGAGTATCAAGTATGTATGTACTTAATTGTATTAAATTAGATTTTTTCTTTGGCTTTCGCATTTCAATTAATGGTTTTTTCTAGAGAGGTAAGATTTTCCATTCCATTTTGCGTAGAAAGTCATAACACTCTTGAAGCTTCAGTTTAGTTTTTAAGTTTCTATGGCTTCAGTCATCTTTTCATAAACATAATATCCCACAAGATTTTGAAAAAGTACGAAACAAATTCTTGAACGACACCATTTTGTGAATATGTGAACTTCCATTTCATTGTTACTTGTTTGACCAAAATCTTTCCCATCAAAATCATCTTCCCTGATATCAGTATGTAAAACTCGAACCATTCTGTCTCCAACTTTAAAACCTACTAAAACTTAGCAAACCAATTGAACTGCCTCAATTGTAATATCGATTTACTCTGCTTCTGCCCTTGCGCTGTGAATTGCTTCATTGACCTCAGTCGACAAGGGGCTCTCTGTACGGTAAATTTAGCTTTCAAGTAGTGCTTCTACTTTCTAGATAGTGAATGACGTCTAGTTGGAGTAATGCAAATTCTTGGTTTATAACTGTAGATCACTTTGTGAGAGATGGGGAATGTCTTCAATTACTGGTCATCGCAATATTGACTTGACTTTGTTGATATTTATTGTTAATATTGTTAGATTGGTTCATGTTGATACTTATTTTTGTTTAGTCGCTACGGTTAACCGTAGCCATTATAGACTGGTTGTCAGACTTACCAAGGATTATCGTGTTACCCAGTAACTGAAGTTGGGTTGTGGAGGTCCGATAGGCAGTCGCTCCATGTAAAATACTGGTATCCAGCTGCATCCGGTTAGACTGGAAGCCGACGCCAACGTAGTTAGGAAAGGTTAGGCAGTCGTTGATGATGATGTTAATATTCAAGAAGGTCGTCTGTTCGTCTTAGGTGTTTTGTTGGAGTGAAACAGAACCTACCCATCTGGCAAATGTGGTGAATCTGATAATATTACTTAAAAAGAGTCATACAGTCTAATAAGAGAGAGAAAGAAAGAGTTAAAGGCATGAAAGAGAATTCATGCAGCGTCATGGATAAAAGGTTTTATATACCTACGAGTATATTGTAAATACAAAAAAAACCTCCCTAACAAGGACAATAATCGCAAAACTGATCGCCTTCCACATAATTATGAACATATATATACCCTCACATATACAATAAACATGATATAAACCCGGGAACGAGTCGTAAAAGACGTCGGTTGCCGCACTAGGGTACATTTTTATTGAGATACTCACTTTACGAGCAACTGACACGCCTCAGGGTCTTGACCCCTGCAGCAACATATACAGGGTGTATAAACCTTCGGAATGAACTAGAATGGTCCTTGCCGTTTGCAACGTCTGCGAGCTGATTAGATTGCTGTTCTGGTATATTTTCTGTGCCTTGTAAAGTAGTGGTTATATTAAGAAATGAAGTCAGATGCTGAGTTTGTGTTTCTGTTTCGTATTCGTTGGTGATATTTTGTTGAGTGGGTTTAATGATATGCGCTGAACCGTGCAAGGGAAAGTTGACTGGTGATCCAATGTCCATTCTTTAGAAGGATAGTTTTATATTCTCGAAGTGTTCCTACACCCTAATTGCGTAACACACTCTCAATCACAATCTGAATAATTTTGAAGGACCCATCACACTAATCACACTAATATTATAAAGGCGAAAGTTTGTGAGTGTGTTTGTATGTTTGTTACTTCTTCACGTACAAACGGCTGGACCAATTTTGATAAAAATTGGTATGGAGGTAGCCGACACCCTGGATTAAGACATAAGCTACTTTTTATCCCGATATTGCCACGGGATCAAATCTTAAGCGGATGAAACCGCGGGGCGCAGCTAGTTCCTTCATATGTTCGAAAGATATGTCTGCTCAACAACGTACATACCGCAATGAATGTTGTTGAGCTTTCAAAATGAAAGCCAATCTTACAATTAGTGTGTTACAAAAACAACCCGCTGATCGCTCTACGTCCAAGAGTCGTCATCTTTCGTCTAAATTGGTGATGTTCATGATGATCCACCTTCTATAGTATGTGTCGTTTTTGACTACCTCTCCTTTTACAAGCTTATATGAGTACATTACCCTCTATATATATCCTCTATATCAGGATTGTAAAAGGAGAAGTAGTCAAAAACTACACATACTCTAGCAGGTGGTGCATCATCAACAATGCACCACCTGCTAGAGTATGTGTAGTTTTTGACTTCATCTCCTTTTACAAGCTTTTATGAGTCTTACTACATTACCCTCTATATCTATCCTCTATATCAGCTGCATCCGGTTTGACTGTAACCAACCCCGACATAGTTGGGAAAAGGCTAGGCAGATGATGATGAGTACATTACCCTCTATGTTTAATATGAATATAAGATGTCAGCGGGATTGTCCGAAAGGGTTACCACTGGCCCGGAACATAAAGGGCTAAGGAAGGAACACGGGTGGGTTTTAGTCAGTAAGAGTCTGACACTCCCTGCCGCTCCACCCAGAGCGGGAGGAGTCATTTGATGATATCCCATCCACAAAAAAAAAACGCTCTATGTTTTTACCAAGTCCACGATAAAAAATCTTACGTTCAAGCTCGAATATAAAAGCAACCATGAGCCCCACAATAACCAATTTACCTTCAAGCTATATCTAAAATAGATCACGAATAAGGCTTCATTAGCCATTAGCCACTCTATTGAGTCCAAAGCCCACGTTTGACAGTTATATTATAAAGTTTATTATTTGCTGCCAATACACCACATGCAATGTCGTAATGAAATTGTAAAACGGAATTTTACGATAATGTTTTATCGAAATTCACTTCCAATTCACGTATAAACGGACAGTGTCGGAAAGATGGTTTGGTGTATGGTGCAAGTTACAGGAACAGCGAATTCCCGGCTGTCATCCGTAGATCTCTGACAGTCGTTACAGGTTGTCCGAAGCCCAAAAGTCTAACAACCAACCAATACAATACAGGTATTCAGCTGCATCCGGTTAGACGTTAAATAGGCCCCAATATAGTTAGGAAAAGGCTAGACAGATTGGTTGTGTAAGTTTCTGTCATGAAAGTTAAATTTTATGTGATTACTAGCAGTGCCCCGTGGTTTCACCCGTACAAGTTTTGATCCAGAAAATATCGGGACAAAAAGTATTCTATGTGTTAATTCTGGTTATAAACTATTTGTGTGCTAAATTTTAGCCAAATCCGTAAGTAGTCTTTGCCTGAAAGAGTAACAAACATCCATCCATCCTCACAAACTTTCGCTTTTATAATATGAGTGTGATAGTAGGATTTATACCAATTTGTTGGTGAAGGAATTTGTTAAAACAAATCATTACCTATTCAGTGGTAAAATAACCTTACATAATAGTAGTAGTATAGTAGTTTAATTGAAAATCCTTATAATTCTTCTTCTTTTCGAGTCGATGGTAAAGGTAAATTATTAAATTATGGTATATGAGTTGGGCCCAGTAGATGGCCACGCCAATCGCGGCATATCGTTGGCGGTTTTTGGGTCTTCAGAAGTTTGCACTTCTGAAGACCTAAAAAACGCCACCGATGCCGCGAAAGTGTTTATATACTTACCTGCGTATATAAACACGTTGGACAGTCAAAAATACGGGACATAGTCTGGTAACGAGCACCGCATTTGCAATGGGTGTTAGTTGGGTCTTGGGTCAATAATCCCAATTAAAAAGATACCATTACTATTCTTGAAATAGCAAGTTTTGGAAAATGTAAAACAAACTTATTAATAAAGCGAAATATACAAAAATCCAAATTACGTACTTCTACCAAATCAGAAGGTTCCCGCTCGCGCCCAAAAATTAAAACTCAAAAGTAAGGCATAACATTTTTATGATGATAACCGAAAAATGTAACTGTAGGTAGGTATTTTGCTTTTATTTTCGCGATAAAAAATATAGACATGACTGTCGCCGAGGCAAAGTGCCATCGTAATCAACAAGTTTTATTATTATTAAACTTTTTGACATTTGTAGCTTTCAAAATGATTTTATTTAAATAATAAAATCATTTTGTATTTCTATGTATGGGTGTGGCCGTAATATGCAGCTACCTATGTGTGAATTTTTATTGGGCCTTGTTATTTATATTTCCAAAAATGTCAATTACATTTCTTGTACGTACAAGAAATGTCATTGACATTTTTGAAAAAAAAATTAACCTACAGACATTGGCGAAATAATCTATTTCATAAGCCGTTTTTTTCATTTTTTTTTTCTTTTATCGCCGTATTACGACTTTGACAAACTAATACGATCTTTACTTAAAAGTTTTTGTGTGTCTGCACCCTTATCCCAGTTGACGTTTTATTATCCAAATTCCTTCCGTACAAATTGAACCCTTCCTGAAGTTAGTATTTATTTTGACGCGGTGCAAGTTAGAAAATGCTGCGACTGCGATTTTTGACCCAATTTAATTATATACTTTGTACACACGACTAAGTTATTTGTTTGATCATCTTGAACTAAATATGCAATCATTTGTTGAGATTAAAATTTTGTTATTCGTTCCATCAAATTTTCAAAATAAGACACTGAAATAACCTAAGGTATTACACACGTATACATATAGTACATAAGGTAAAAGTACTTGTGTCTAACGTAATTTACTTTTCTAAAAAAAATTATATCAATTCAATTTTACATCTAAGTATTTCAACAATATATAAGCAATTAACTATTTAACTACATTTTCATGGACCCAGTAAAACAAAATAAAATTTAAAAAAGTAGTTCTGAAGAAAATATAAAATGTGTTTTTATAATAAATCCAATTTTAAAAACCTAATATTAAATTTCTCAAGAGTACGTACTGTATGGTATAGAATACAATAGAAAATGTATTAATGGTAGGTTATATTACGCCCGCTCTCGCTTATGCCTCGGCCCACGCCTGTCCACAGTGCATTGTTATTTCAGTAAACACAATCGCAGGTGCCACGTTTCCGAACGAACGCGCTTTGATATAGTATTGTGTTTCACTACGCATTTTGTATACGCTTTTAGAATATTTCTCTAAGATAAACAAACATTCTATCTGTTAAGTTTTTCTTAATGTATAGAAGACTTAATTTAATCTAACCTAATGTTGGAACATATAATTCTCTGGGGTTGAAACTAAGGGGTCATGGAGTCCAAGCGGCTGGTCGACTCTTCACGTGACCAGAGGGATAGCCTATTTGCCATAAAACGTGGCAATGTTATCAGTCTTTTGGGCACTTTTCCTGTTGACAACGATGCGGACGATTTTTGGTGCCCTAAGATTCTTTCCTTTACAAAACTGGTTATAAAATCCATAAAATATCTAACCTATCTTTTGATGAACTGAATTTTTTTTTGTTCCTAAGGAAGGGTGCTTACCCTTCCTTGGTTTTCCAAGCTCTATATAGTAGTATCTTCAAAAGGCTCTTAATCTTGGTAAAAGACAAGAATGTAACACGGCTTTAAAGGTTTTCAATGTGTCAGCAGGCATTAGTGAAAGTCTCAACCATGGCTTATAGGAAGTGTTGGGGGAAAAGCAAAAAGCGAATAATAAATTACTGAGACCCGCCCCTGCTTCGCACGGTTTTACGACTTGATAAAACATCAAGATTTCATTATTATAAGAAAGTTTAATATTAATATATTATACACATAACTAATTAATATCAGTTAGGTGTTTAAACCTCATTTTTTTAAAATAGCTGCAGTGTTTTTTCTCTCTCTCACTTTTTAATTGCAAAAGCAAGTGGTTCATCATCATCATCATTTCAGCCGAAAGACGTCCACTGCTGGACATAGGCCTCCCCCAAAAGGGGGGGTTTGCCATAATCGCCACGCTTGGCAGGCGGGTTGGCGATCGCAGTATAGTAGGGTGGTGGAATGCATAGAGAACGCTGCTGCCCATTCTCCGGTACGACCCTTAGTCGCCTTTTACGACACCCACGGGAAGTATGGGGTGGTGCAATTCTTTAAGTCCGACACCACACAGACAAGCAAGTGGTTATTTTAATAGTTTTAACAATTTAATATAGTATAAAGTTATTATTATGTTTCTGCTTGTTTGTTCACAACACAAATTCTATTCTAAGTCTAAACGCAAAGACTTGTAATTGACTTTCTGTCGATTCTTGTTTAATTTTTTTATGTTTTCTTTTTAGATGTATCATGCTGTAATAAATAAATAAATTATCGTGAAAACTGCACCCACATTCATTGCGTAGTTTACGCTGTCACACCGTCAAACAGACACGAAAAGCGACTTAGAATAATATGTGTAGATACACCAAGATTGGACCTTGCTCTGGACAGAGAGAGATGGAAGGATAGTAGAGAGATCTTTGCCCAGCAGTGGGACATCAATGGCCAGTAAAAAAAAATACATAGTTACATCACGCCTGTATAGTGTATTCTCCGAAAGGTTAGGCAGAGGAAGCCAGGGAAAATCCCATGTAATGGTAATTTTTCTACTAGGGACTCTACAACTATTTTAAAAGGAGAGATTTTTCCCAGTGATGGCAAAAAAAATGTTCTTTAAAATACATTCATATTTTTCAGCAGGAATTTAAAAGCTACCTCAGCTGTATGTACTAGCAAATGCTGGCAATACGAGCTCATTGTAACCGAGGCCACCCCGCCAGCTTCAAATTGGTACCAGACTATTTAAAGACCCCCTCACACCATCCCAAGGTCCAACATGGACCCATTAAGACGGTAATCGACGCGCGACAATAAACCGCGCGACCGATTTACGCGCGATTGTGTCGGCTCAGTCGCCGTGACGCATTAAAAATCGCAACATAATGAAATAACAAAACAACGTATTAAACGCGAAATGAACGTTTATAACGTTTATTGGGTCGTGTGTACATCTATAGTTATTGGTCTTGTGATTTATGGTAGGTTTTTGTTAAAGCATATAGATTTATGGGATTATTTCTAGGTCTATTTTATTGCTCTTCCATTCCCTATTACATCGCATAGAGCCTATAGAATCACTTACATACACAAGACTACAGAAAGGCTTAAATACACCTAAAAATATTAGGTATACGTCTAGCCATACTCACCAAAGCAAACAATACAAATACTCCAATATTAAATTCAAAAGTTAATCTTCCATACACAACATTGCCATCATCATCCAATTCTAAAGTAGTTAAGTCTCCAATTTCCCCATCACCGTCCCTATTTACGCAGTCAGCACCCTTTACATTTCCATATCTGTCCCACCACACGTCTGCGCGCGCACCTTAAGATTTTAATGAGCAGAGCTGCGCCTGCGCACGATTGTGTTGGGCTACTGTACACACGCGACGTTGCATGACCCCACTCTTTTTCTTCTCCTTCATTATTACCGTTTTTATGGCCCAGATGGCGATTATTGGGAATTAAAAAATGAGTTTCCATTGACGCCCAATTTCGCTAAGCTTCGACTGAGTTCTTATAAACTTTTAGTTGGTAACAAATTTTTAGAAGACGTTATTATTCAAAGTAATTTTACAAAGATTAACTTTACTAATATTTCATCTTATTACTTAATGGATGGCGACAGTCCACAACTCATCCTTCCCAACTCCCCACCCACAGAACTTGCTTACATAATTAATTATTTAACCATTTTTAAACAGGATAACGCATAGTCTATTAAAAGGTAATGAAATATTCATACGGTGGCACGTATTACGAAGTGTGACAGACAAAATTTGCCTACAATAAGTGTAGATAGTTATTAGCAGCGAGTATTTTTAGACCAAAGTGGGAGGTCACATGGATGCGACTGGTGTTGAGTTATATGTGATTAACCCGAATTTGTTTGGCGTTTGAATAGAGAAAACGTTTGCATGGGATTATTGGGTGGCATCAAAGTGACCATTATGGAAATAGACTTCAAAAAAAGAGACAGAATTTATCAAGATCTCTTTGTAATTTCTAAAGTTCTTGCTCCAATTTATAATTTAAAAATTCCGGACACATTACTCACGTCAGTCAGTGTTAATTTAAGATTCACTGAAAAATCCGACAGCAGTTCATCGTCATGAGAAAATTCAGATAATGGATCAAAATGGATTCAATCTACTTCAAGACAGATTAATGTAAAAATTCTTTTATATTCGGAAAGAGCAACCTTCCAAAAAATTTAAGAGATTTCGCAAGTGGACTGCATGAAATAAAGAGTAGCCACATCTGGGTGCAGAAGCTATTAAACCTTCCGGAACACTCCTATTCCCAGGATTATTCCGTGGCCAGACTATTTATACCCGGGGCGTGGTCAGGACAATAACGACAGTCAAACGGGATGTGGAGGAACAATTTATGACCGGAACTTCTTTA
The DNA here is from genome assembly GCA_916614155.1 of Mesoligia furuncula. Lineage (NCBI taxonomy): Eukaryota > Metazoa > Arthropoda > Insecta > Lepidoptera > Noctuidae > Mesoligia > Mesoligia furuncula. The sequence goes on along the minus strand of OU744816.1, from coordinate 9,011,636 downwards.
TAGAGATTGACCGATTGGAGAACATTTCTGGTCAATTAAGTCAAACAAGTCAGACAAGTCTTGGACCTTTTTGGACAAAAAAAGGTTCACAATAGATAAGTGTTGTTAGAGGGAAGGCTTTTAGCAAGTTATTTAGAATTGTAGTTGCTATTTTTTTCGCTTCCGTTGGGACGAAAACCTCAATTGCCAGCACCTACGTTTGCATGATTAGAATAGAAAAGAATATTCATTTATTTGTTTAGAATATAGGTATTTACAATAAGGTGGTTACAATAATATTAGAGAATCCTTGTACATTCTACCATTTTAGCAATTAGATTAGCAATTATTTGATTTCGTTTACTAACAACCATATAACCCCGTTGAACTAGCTAAGGGATTTCTTCCTTTCAGAGTGCTGCTCCATCCAATAAATAGATGTTAAGAATCTTCCAAACTAAAATTCATATTTCTATTTAGTCTGTTTACATGGAGATGGCTGTCAGTCATTAATGAAACTATTTCAGTTTAAAAGACAATAGATTTACTGAGTTTAGTTTAAGTTTACTTAGTTTCTAAGGGAACGGAGTTCCAATAGTGTCAGACAGTCAAGAAAATTTAAAGAAACTATGTAGTAACAATAATGTACCGAGTTTAAAGACCACAAACAATCAAAACAATTTTTTTAAATGACTCCACTCATTCACAAGACATGTACCAACAATGACTCGATCCATTTCAGGCCCAAGCTTCGTTACTACGTCGCGATAAATCTCTTTTTCATTTACAAATATTTCTTTAAAAAATCAATAATTAGTTAAACGACTTTTATGTTTATTTCATCTCTCGAAGAATAAACTGCTGTCTACCAAAAATAAAACATTCCATATTGACTTTTGACGGTTTTTACATTTCCTTAACCAGTCGTTGCTTTGACTTGTGAAAAATGAATGGATGGTGCAGTATTGACTTTGTTCTTAGTTTCAAGTTTCCGAGAGTGAGTTAGTTGAGCGCATACAATTTTTCATTTTGGTAATTGGTTGAACTATCTTCAAAGTCATCGTCTACATATCTTACATATTTAATTGCGTCTATATATTGGATACATTTTTGTTGTTTACTACACGCATAATAAATTGTCTCATAATGTCTTCTTAGTAAAAGCACACAATACTTGAGTCAGAAAGATAAACTTTACATTAAACTATGACCATAAAATTTAAGCTCATCTTAAACATTCTCTGTCCTTGTCATGTGTCATAAATGTGACAAGGATCGAAACAGTTGACGACGTAACAGCGCCCAAACATATCAGATTGATTCCGAATACCAATGTCTATGTTTACATCTCAGAAAAAAGCTATCTATGACATGAAATCTCGGCACGTTTAAATAAATATCGTATGTCATGATAAAACTTACACTTTTTATATGTGTTGATATAAATGATAGAGTTATTGCATCTAATTGGCGGACGAATTCGTGTTACACCCTGAAACAATAGTGAACCACACACGACGCCCAATCACGACTCGATAACGCCTTTGTCTCTACGTCAATAATAATGGTTTTTTCTTTGATGATTTGTGAAGCCAGGACGTTCACAATGAGGACGGAGTGGGATGCGGGCGGCTGAATGGCGCTTTTATTGTGGCCGTAAGCTTTTGTGGCGACACATGTGCGAGCCGAGTTACCAACACAATTTCGACGTAAGTGGATGCTAACGGAATCTAGCTATTCATAGGAGAGGCCATTCTTCTCAATATGTACATTCTCAAACGAGATTGTATAAGACACGGTAGATAAAGATTAGATAACTCGGCGATAAATAATGTCCCCAATGTATAATTAGATACGAACTCCGAAGCAGTGAATGGCCACAAGATAAATGTAACAACAAAAAGAACAGCAGGTGGGAATGGTGGCAACAACGCCAATGATGCAAAACGACAAACTAATACGACACGCAGCGCGCACCAAGGCGGAGCTAAAAAGGTTTGAACAGAATTAATAGTTGAAGTGGCGCAATACCTATGCATCAGTTCAAAGGGTTCCAGTTAATGAATCAAACGACAGGCGACTCGCAACACCTCTTTTGTGGCTGGACAAAATTGACTTTGACGGAGCGAACGGAGTCAAAATAACCGATCGTGTCCAACCCATTGTGCGTGCTATAATTAGAACGCTTGGAAATAAACACGTGGTGGCAATTATCGCAGCAACGGGTTAAATGAGGCACCGAGAAACGGTCGTTAATGGGTACACCCATCCGGCGACGAAATCCTTCGCCACGGACCGTGGATAAAGGATTACTGGACTTCCGAGAAAGCGGACGTCTTTATACAACCAATTTCATACCCGATTTTACATTCACCATAACGAGTTGCACAACCGATATAAATAAGACGTAGGAAATAACGAGTTTATTGCACGAGCATGGAGCCTTTAAATATTGAGACCGGCTTCATCTCAGCGTGTTCCCGTGTGAAGATTTAAGGATCATCCTCACTACGCAGTGCAAGTTCTCGAACAACAAGTGTTATTGATACTCAGACTCGCAACAAGAGAATATAACATATTGCCACTGGGGTAAAGGCATAGTGGAGTCACATACATCAGTAAAATTCCAAGTGCTTAGTAAATTAACATTTTAAATTTTTGTGGCGCAGTGTGAGGGTTAAACCAAGGCATGCCTTGAGGCTCGGTACTAAGGCATTAATCATTTCAGTCGGCCGCCTCGGCCGGGCCGCCGCCATACATCACGCACCCTTTGAGCACAGCAAGTAACTCATTTGTTGAAACGCACCGTCCTGCTTTTATTAACGTCCGTCCTAACATTGTAAATGTCTCAATTCCTTTGACGACTTCCGGCTCATCACTCGTCGCCGCATCAGTTCAGGTGCCGATCCAACCTTTTTTGGTGCTTACGACTCCATTTTTATATCGCCCAGTTACAGAAGATTAATGTTGTCGTCAAATGTGACCGGCTCACGGTGTCCGATGTTTTGCAATAAATTATCATTAAGTAACACGTTGTCTCACCTGGACGGGGTTTTATGGTCGGCCGGCCGTAAACCACAGTTAATACGCCGGCTCTAATCTAATCTAAAAGTTCTCTACCTGCTCCCGATATAAATTCCCTCGCAAGACGTAAAAAACTTAGTGAAGTCGGAATAAGGCAATATTACTAATGGAACCGAACAGCATATGCATAAAGGTGCATAAGAAACAAATATGAATTTTATTACTGATAATGCAGTAACAGTTTTAATTGAAATTGAATACAACAAAGTCGATGTTTTGAATTACAGTTAAGTTAAAAAGGTAACACATGCAATTATGTAATAAAAAGGTTTCGCAGCATGTAAAATGTTTAATGAACCACTCTATTTTATGGAGTTGACCAATAAACGTGGTTGACGTTTAGGAGCAAGCGGGTAACGTGAAGCGATCGTAATATTAAAGGACACTTGCCTCGCAAGCGAATCATAATAAAATTACATATGTAGATGGATTCGTCTGATACGAAAGCGCTCCGCGGCTAGATTATGATAAGCGTGGTACTAAAACGTTGAAAGGACTAAGTGTGCTGTGCAAGGACGGTGCTTAATTCTAAATATTAACAAAAGTAATAAAGACGGATTGGCTAATGTTCCAGTTGCAGTAAGTATAAACACCAGGTCGCATTAATAAAACATTGCGATGTCTATCTTCATAAATGAATGATCATCAATAATATCTTTATTACTTCGGTTGTTAATTCAGTAGACTCGGTATTAATTGATGTGCTTTTATAAGTAGTATTTGTGTTAGTCTTTTTCTTATTAATGTGAGAACTTTCAACGCTGGCTTCAACTCATTCTTTACTATTACTCTAAAGTTGGAAATAAAGGAAGATTAATATTGAATTGTACTTACTGGGCATGATGATGGTAATGTGTAGCGTGATGCATAGCTGTAGTAGGAGTGCCGGGTGGAGTCGAAGCATGGAAGGCCGCAAACGCCGAGGGAAACTGAAGTGGTAGGAAACCACTGCCTGCACTCCCAGGACCTCCCACCGACTCCCGATCAGGCATTATTTACAGTCCTAGCACTTCGACATGTCCTTCACCACTAAATATCAACACTTCATCACTTTCTTGAAGTCCAATCACAACCACCAGTTTTTATTTATCACCGTTTACAAAATCTTCTGTCAGGTCAACTCCAACCTAATCCCGTCTATCTTCATCACTAACGTCATTATGTACTTATAAATTATAATTTTGTGCATCGTTGATTACGAAATGTCGTGTTCTGTCCAAATCGTCTCCCATACTTCCGTTTTCAGGTTCTGAAACAAAGAGATAATTACTGTTATTTATATTTCCGCCTTCGAATTCGGTAGCTGCATTGGAATTGCTAAATTAGACTGTTTTGTACGGTTAAACAAAAAGTGTAAATGGGATCGTGTTAAGATTGCGTGTCTGTGTGTTGTTACTTCAATTGCCTCTATTATGTCTTCATTTTACGAGCGAGCGAGACGAATTACCCGGTTTGTATTAAGTTGTTTGTAACTAATGTACGTGTTTAGACTATTTTATAGCAATATTGTATTATTGTTGGCGTTAGTTTGGCACTCATTAGCTGGTGTGTATGTTTATTGCTCCTGCGTTAAATACTTTGACGTATGTCTGTTTGTCTACAGGAGATGCGTAAAAAACTATTCCATTACAGTTCTTGGTTCAATAACGCTGGCGCCTTTAACTTTGAGAACCGTAAATCAATTTTGCTTGAACAATATCTTCTTCTGCTTTGCATTCTCAACTTCAATTTCTAAAATGGTTACCCTGTTAAGTGATATTTAAGAAAATCGTTACGCAATGGATACTTACTACTGCTACCACAAACCTGGCTCATTACTGAGCTTACATAGTTTCATGTTAACTAAGTTTATAATTTGCATGGGTAATAGCACGATTGACACGTAAACATACATTAATTCTTATCATAGAAACATTATGTTCCTTTTCATTAACTTCGCCTCTGGTTATGTTGAAACGACTATTTCCTTGAATGAGGACCTAGTTGCACCCAGAGGCGTAAACTAGAAACCTCTAAACTCTAAAGTGGCCATTTGAGTTAACCTGTAATTTTAGAGTGTCTTAGAACGATACTTTACTGTTACAGTTTAGCACTTTGTTTTAATGTCACTTGGAATATTGACTACAAGTACAAGTGACAACAAGTGACTACAAGTGTCGTCGATGCAAAAGTGTCAGACATTATTAATTCTACAGGAGAAAAAACAAAAACGTTAAAGGTGCCTTCTCTGTTCATTAATGATGATTGATTTGACACTTGCTAATAATAAAAGAACTGTGACATAACATAAATTGAACGTTGCTTAATATACTAAAAGAACTATTTTCTGTCAATCTCTACTTCATTATAGTTGCATGCTATGTAATCATCTTAAATTCACTGAGATAGAACGGATAGTCTAAACCGAGTCTAGTCTAGCATAAAAGTGAGCATTTGATTGTGATTTTTTTTAAATCATCCCCTAATGGGCTAAAATAGGGGATGAAAGTTTGTCATATCTCTCGATGGGAAACTCCATCGGACACACGGCTTGTATTAGATTTGATTTACTAAACTACTTGTTGAATTTCTGTCTCTTTCACACCCTTCATATCTACTACCTATATGTACATACTTAAATATATGAACTGTTAAACTAATTGCTTAAAATGGACTTGAGAAGGACAATAAGCTGAGCTCACATTTAGTACACACGACAACACATCAAGCAATACATTTCTAGTATATTCTGACCTCACATTGTATATCCTTTTCGTACAGTGAGAGGTCACCATATACTCGAAATATATAGTTTGATATATTATCGTCGCGTGCATATATAGATTTTCTACCCGCTGTTTTTAACATAACAACACTTACCAGTTCTCACCCCGTACAAGAATTCCTCTAGTCGTGAGTGCTATTACATCCACGAACAGCCACATCCAGACTTGTAACCTATTCAACTAACTATGTCTATTCATCTTCAAGTCTTTCTAGAACACGCACTTTTCGTTCACGTTCTTTATTAAATCCGCCATCTTACTTTGTAGCGTCTATCGCGTTAGTACTGACTAGTTTTGTGTTTTATGCTGCAACAGTGTCAAAATCATTAGTATTTACTTCGTATTTGTTTGAAATTATTTATATTTTTTTGGAATCCATTATAAAAATCTAGTGTTATAACTTTTCTATTCCGATATCCTTTGCTTTTAACTGCACTCTTTTCAACAAAGATACCTGTACCCTCATTCAGATCATTATCAGTTATGACATACTCAACGGTATCTTAAGAAATAAATTGTAGATGCATCTGACACAAGTCCGGTTGTCTTCAGATCTATCTCGGCAATATTTCATGCATCGTTGTCTCGACCTACATTGTTTTTGCAATTGATGTCTCGTTTGACATCGAGATAGTTGATGTAGCGAAATAGTGGGTTCATGTGTGTCAGTAAATAGCTACTATGCAATATGATGGAATAAAAACGGCATTTCTAACTCGTACTCTGTGGAAAATACTCTCAAATATAATGGTGTCTAAACTATCTTCTTCTTTTTAAATCGAGGTACCTGACTGTTTCTGCTTGCTAAATACGTACAATAATGGGAATTAACCTTTTTTTTTTCTTAGCGTGACGATTAAAATCGTAATTAAGGTTTAGTACTTAGGTACTCTGGCTACACCACCACCATCATTATCAGAAGCATTCATAAGTTCCTTTAGAGGTCCGGTCTTACTGTCACTGTATAGTGACAGTAAGACCGGACCTCTAAAGGAACTTATGAATGATACCATCCTACCATCATCATCATCAACATCATCTGCCTAGCCTTTTCTCAACTATGTTGGGGTCGGCTTCTAATCTAACCGGACGCAGCTAAAAACCAGTATTTTATATGGAGCCACTGCCTGTCTGACCTCCACAACCCAGTTACTCACTATATCATCCCAATAAGTTTTAAATATTTGAGTGAAAGTCGGAAAAAGATACGAAGATGATTCTTATCTGGCATGGCCTGGATATCTTCAAAGATAGGATCGTCATATATTAATAACACAAATTAACTATAATTAAACTGATGTACAAGTATTTACTTTTCGTAAAGACACTTGTCAAGAAATGTCGTTTCAGCCAAATCTGCCATCTTTTTATTTGCTTTACAAAACAGGTACCTACAACTTTTTAATATAATAATTATTTAGTAATGAAGTCTTCATTACCCTTGCTTGCCTTTTAAAGGCTTTAATTACTCTAAAAATTACATAGACATGGGAAACGGGCCTAATTGCGACTGAATCTCGACAAGTCGTGGTGACAAAAAGTCGTGCGACAAATTGAGAGAGCCGTACGAGTTCAGAGTCGTCATTATCACTTACGGGGAAATTGGGTGTGGTGTTTGTTATAGCGGGTATTAACAAGCTTTTTAATTACTTGAAATGTAAAAGAGAAGAAAGTTTTGTGGCCTCTCTGAAAAATATCGATAGCAGATTTTTTTTTTTTACGTAAATTTCGTTGAATCTATATGGCATTGTCTCGAATAGTGACTGTAAGATAGCAAAATTAGGTAAATTAATAATAATAATAATCCATTTATTTCAAGCATCGCAGGCCCATAGATAAACACCTTAACCTAAACATACATATTTTAATAAAAACTAACTATTATGCACGAAGTGATGACTATGTCGGCGTCGTGTTGCGCTGCGTGGTGTCGCGTAAACTGCCACGAAAACTTCGGTACACTACACCTTTCGGCCAAAACTCTTCCTTCTAAATTAAACTTAGACCATCCAATGGTTGCTATACAAAATAATGGAATGCTCAATCGCTTCAGTTTATCACTTGCGCACTATCACATAGGTTACCATCGGAAAAATTCATTCCGTAATTAATGAAGATGTGATTGTTAGGGACGTGACTCGAGCATTGTCCTCAATAAGGCCACGAGTTATACTCGAGTAATGAATCGATCGTAAAACCCGATATCGATATATCGATACTCATTTTCATTCAATGAGATTTACGATGTTTATGCATGCAAAATTGGCGGGCGTTTCGAGTGTCGACTTTTATCGGCCATTCAAAAATCGAATCGTGAATTTTGAATTTCGTATGCGTCGGATTAATGGTGGATTTTATTTTTATTTTGTGCTTTGTAAAGTGTCAAGTGATTTCGAAGTTTTAATATCAATCATAACTTTCGCGATAAATTAAAATTGGTAAGAGAAAGTATTACCAATGACGCCTGCGCAATTACTGATAAGAAGTCCTTGTGTCGTTGAACTTTCTAACGAGTAATGCAACGTCCTTGTGTAACGTAATTGGTAGTACAATAATAATAAATAGCTCTATTGATTTTTTGTGAATCTATATAGATGAATAATTTTACATACAAAGCTTTACATATTTCTCCTAAATTAGTAGGTAGATGTGAATCCATCCAGAAATTATAATAAATTTAAACAATTTCAAAAATGAAGATTTACAGTAAATTAACATTTCATTTGCATAATCCAAAAAACAGCGTTATATACAATCGATAATTCCATCGATACTTTCACATCGCTATCCTCAAAATGAGTGCGGCAATGCGCGGACGCATGCCGCGTCTCTTAATACGGCCCTTAATTACGATTTAATTGTTTTTAGCGGCGGAATTGTTCCGAGCCCTTCTCAGAAACGCAACCGGACTGGATCGATGGTGTTTTTAGTTGCATTGCGATCATTCTAGAACCTAAGCGCGCTTTCACATTTAGGCAACTTTAGCAGCGCGACAGTCGCGCGGCTGACACGCGACTCTCGCGCTGTCAGAATTTCATAGTTTAAACAGAAGCGCGGCGGTCGCGCGCTGCCGCCGCGGCCGCCGAGTGCGCTCAGTCGGCGATGAGCCAGTGTTGCAAACGTATGTAATTGTAGACTACACAATGAGCGAGTTTAATACCGAACGATTTATTATTGAAATCAAAAGCAGGAGCAACAATGTTTCCCCGTCGGAATCCATTTTTGAAATGAAGTGCGCCACACTGAACTAAACTACGGCGCGGCAGCCGCGCTCTGTTCTTATAATGTGAAGGAATGTGCTTCTGCCGCGCTACTGTCGCGCTGCTAACGTCCTAATGTGAAAGCGGCCTTAATCAGACGAATATTTTCGTCAAATTAACGTATATTTGTTTTTAAAATAAGGAATACGGCCTCGCCTATTATCTCACGACTTCTAACACTAATTTAGATTAGTTTTATTTCGCGTAGTTAACCTACAGATAAGACAGGTCGGTTATTACTATTTGATTGTGTTGTTCCTAGATTACCCGATGAGATTATTGCTCAGAAATGTATGTTTATGCTATGTTAAACTCTTAATTAGCTGTTATTATATCGCAACCACCTATTAAGAATCTAAACACTTATAAAGCATGAAATTAATGTTATAGAAATCAGAGACAAAACCAGTTTATCGATATCGATAAATTACACGACCTAGGTACAGGGCAACTCTGTTAGTCACGGATGGGGTGAAAGCACAAGTTGTTAGACAAAAATGGAGATATAACTTTTTAATTTGTAAAACACATTCATATGAATTGTTGACAATGGCTAATTACAATTTCAATTAATCTGATGACTCACTTTTTGTTCGTGCTTAAGTTAAATTAAGTAACTGAAATTGTACATAATTATACAGCTGTTTCGTAATTAGTGTATAATTTGATGGTATCTTACTGAATGCGTGATATTATTTAATTAAAAGATATGAATATGTAGTGTACTTCTGTCCTAATTTTTTTTTATCGAACTTTCAAACTAGTGGGAAGTTTCTTAATTTTTTTTTCTTTTTTTTTTATATTTTTAATTTTATCTTTTTTCTCTCACCTTTATGTAAAATACTATACTATCTTTCTCCTGCATACATTTACAACCGTTCGGTACGGTCAATTTAAATCAAATAGACGAACCCCATTCTTCCGACAGCAAAAAATGACAGCAGAAAATGACATATTTTCAGTAACTGATATCAGTTACTGAAAATGTATCATTTTCTATACGACAACCTGTCTAATGGTTATGAACAGCTATGCTGTCTGCATGATCAGCCTATAATGTTCCCACTGCTGGGACACAGGGAGTGGGCCGTAATCCACCACGCGGGCCCAGTGCGGGTTAGTAGATGTCACCTGTCTTCGAATTTTTGGTTCTAGGACATACTGGTTTCCTCACTATGTTTTCCTTCAGCGTTTTGAGAGAAGTCGTGACAGTCGTGTGTTTATGTCATAAATATTATTATGATCGACTTTTTCACCAAACCTACATATTTTTTTTTAGCTTTCCTCAACATAAATGACCATACAGTGTTGCAAATCAGAACGTCATGCCAATCAATTACTTCAAAAATAAATGCAGACAAAGTTAGCCATGATAACGAACGACTCTTAAATCTGACTTTAACTGACAATTAAATACTGTCAATCAAGTTAAAAGGTTCAATTAAAGTGCAGGCAGGTATCCCTGTATGACAGGTTTGGGTTCAGAACCCGCTAAGTACTTGTGTAAATCTGTAATTATATCGTTTAATTTGACTTGGACTAATGGTTTTGGACTGTAGCTTTAGGGTCCTAAAGAGTGCTGCAATTTGGAAGGTGCCTATGCCCATGGCAGCAGCTGACTGAGCAAGAATGCCGACATCTATAAGCGTTACTTAACACGTACCATGTAACAGGGTGAATAGGGATGCAGAGGTGAATCGGGACGAAACTTGAAAATGAATTTTAACGTTGAAATAATATACTTAAGTAGGTACCTTTGTAATTTGTTGCCAACAAGTATACTTAACTCATCGAATGCCGTAATTAGAGACACAATAGAAAGACAATTGCTTATATCGAACTGTGTAACTTAAGACATTCAAAAGGTTAATCGTTAAATATAATACAGTATATACATTGTTGTTATGGTTTGTGTGGTGCCGGAATTAAAGAATACCACCACCCCTTACTTCCCGTGGGTGTCGTAAAAGGCGACTAAGGCTCGTACCGGAGAATGGGTAGCAGCGTTCTCTATGTATTCCACCACCATACCATACTGCGATCGCCAACCCGCCTGCCAAGCGTGGCGATTACGGCAAACCCTCCCAAAATTGGGTGAGGCCTATGTCCAGCAGTGGGCGTCTGTCGGCTGAAATGATGATGATGATGATGAATATTTTTTGGTGATAAACTATATTATTTCAATGTTAAAATTCCTTATAAAGTTACGTCCCGATTCACCCCTGCCTATTCACTTCGTTTTTCTGTACCTCCTTTGACTAAGCGTTTTACTTGTCACTGTCGCACAACTGTCAAATTACAAGTGCAAGATAAAGTCGGGACCATGCCTAATCCAAAGCACGGACTAACGTTTATAGATCCCTGCTCAAAAGTCAATCTGAGACATCTTTGATCGATGTTAAAGTTAAAAGTTTTGTCAGAAAATCTGCTAACCCTGACTAAGTTTACCATAACGATCAATGCTAGTTCATTTCCTGTTTGAGCAGAAGCCTTTGCCCAACAGTGGGACAATTATATGCCAGTATATTGCAAGTCCGAGTGCGTTGAAAATTTTTTCAACACTATTCCACACAATAGTTGGCCACGTAGTCCACTGCTGGGCATAAATCTTTCCCAAACGGGCAAGTTACCTATTCACAACAAACCATGTTATCTTTTGCACTATCACATTTGCACAACGACTTAGGGGCCATCCTTTAATCACGTAAGGTTTTTTATGCAACTGTTATACCAACATCAACCAGCAACATCATCATCTGTCATGAGGTTTTGGGGTTACCCTCCTCCCCCTTATTGGAAAAATCATAATTATATTTTAGTATCATAAAATTAGATTCTGAAAAGCCTCAAGTCCAAAAAATCCGTTGGACATAAAGCTCGGATTAATTATTGGTAATACATATTTTACTAGCCACATATTAAATTACATTTTTGCGTCACACGAAAAAATACACGTGATTTTTCTGATCCACCTTATCGAACCTCATGTGATTAACCGGTTGAATGTCATAATTACAGAAACAATTAAAAAGCCCCTCTGTCTTGCGTGGATTCACGTTCAAGTGTTCAAAATGTTAAAGAACGCCCTCTTACCAACATTGTACAATAGTGCAAAACAAGCCTTAACCAGCTAGCAATGAATCAAAAAATCTTTATAAAGACTACAATAGAGATATTTTCTTATACTAAGTCTGATGATGACATCAGACCATATCACAAATGGCGGCATTAGCATGATGATCATCATGTGCAATAAAATAAGGTACAAGCAATATATCAATGTAAATCGGACTGTTGTATGCAAACATTATTTGTTAAGTTGAAGAGGTATATTGTTGCGATTTTTTAAAGATTATTCTGTCTCAAAATAGGGTTCTATGTAGTATGGATCTTTGATCCTTACAACTGTAAAAACAACAGCGAAAGTTTCCCAAATATTTAGAACTTCTCTATTGTCCTAAGTTTTTTGCTAAGTTTAAATCTTTCGGCTCATTGAGGTACTAAAGTCACCTGTGTGTATATTCAACACGACTTCCCTGAGACAACCAAGCTATTTTCCCTATTCAGCCCAATAAAAACAAAATCTTTACTTCAAAAAAATCTGTTAAAAAACTGAATCTATAAATTATAATCACCACTTATCCATCTACATGCAAAGTACATAGAAAAACAATTCACAAAACAAAAACAATGAACACGAATAATAACACGTGCAACCTTACAAAGACCTTGATTTTCACTAAACACAAACTAATAAAACTATTAATTAATATGCAGCAACAAATAACGCATCCAAATAAGCCCGCCAAGCCACGCCAAACTTTGTTATAAGGGGCTATTAGGGCCCCTGCTCACGGACTCATTGCTCAGACATTGCCTATAAGTCAGTACACAATAGGACCACTCATCATTTGATATGGCCTCAGCTTGCTCGAATGTGTTCTGAACGCGAATCGTCTTATTAGAGAGCGTTTAGTCTGCCTGCTCACTTGCGATTTGTAGCGTCGTAAAAAGTCTTGAAGGACTTATGGGCTGTCTGACACTTTTGTCGCAATGATGTCTCATTATCATGGCGGAACCGTATTTTTTTTAGGGTTCCGTACTGAAATAGTAAAACAGAACCCTTATGGTGAGACTCAGTCTGTCTGTCTGTCTGTCCATCTGTCACAGCTGGATATCTCAAGCACTACTAATGCTATCAACTTGGAATTTGGAATAGTTTTAGATGACGTTTGCCCAACTATTTTACAAATAAGAAAGATTTTTTTTTTAAAGAACACGGACTGAAAGGTGTCTGAAAAATTGGGATGTGGGAGGGGGGGTCACATAGGAAAGATTCGCGCAGTGTTAAAATTCTGTGACGAATATAGACCATATGTTTTTAAATTTTCATTGGCGAAATGAAAATTTAAAAACATATGGTACGGAACTCTCGGTGCGCGAATCCGACTCGCTCTTGACCGGTTTTTTTTTGTTCAACAGGCTAGTTTTTACGCTAGATGCATTCGGAATCTTAAAGTGACCAAATAGACTATTCTCTGATCTAAAACAATTTGACTGAAAGGTAAACAAATGGCTCAGAAAACGTCATCATCTGCCTTTTCCCAACTATGTTGGGGTCGGCTTCCAGTCTAAGCGGATGCAGCTGAATACCAGTATTTTACATGGAGGTGACTGCCTACTTGACCTCCACAACTCAGTTACTAGGTAATATCTACAATCATTTGGTAAGACTGGGTGTCAGACTTTCGGATTCTGGGCTCAGAAAACGTACCTGTGGGAATTTGTAGTGACAATTACAAATTAGTGATTTGGTTTTGTCATTCGAGTACTTAAACCCGAAATTCTAATTTTAATCGTTTCTGATTTGAAAATTCTGGTTATTTTTAAAAACTAATTTTTCGTCAACGATTTTTCAATTGGGAAAGTGTGATATACTTAAAGTTGAAACCTTCTAAATAGAGATGAAGTTGTTACTAATTCCCTTTAGTAAGTAATTGCATAAGAAATTAACCTGAACAAGTTTGTTTACACTTTTATAAAAAAAATTGGAATAGATTATACGTTTTTAACACGTAGCGTTGTCTTAAAACAGACAAAAACCAATTTGAAGCCAAGTTCATCTAAAATCGGTACATTAATCTCATTTCAAAACAAAATTAATAACATTAAAGATCACAACCTAACTGCAGAGCAAGTAAATCCTATATATCCAATAATAAATGATATAAAGACTCCTCATAAATCGAAGCAGAATTATTAAAGACTTTAATAGATAACTTAATTCATTTCTCGTGTACCACAACTTTATAGTCAAGATTCTAGATCATCTTAAAGATTTTATAGTTGACTCTCAGATTTTCTATTAAGAATATACTAGCTCTGTTAAAACCAGGCCATTTATTATGGCAATAAATTCTTTGACAACTAACTACTGGATTACAGTAAATTAAATGGAAGCATGATTATATTTATCATGGGTGTGAACTGCAAAGTTTCTCTTGTTAGTTTTTGATGGTGGTGTATAAAGTATTACCAAGATAAGGCAACTTTATAGATATACTAAAACAAAGTCGTTGTAATGAGGGTGAAGACAGTATATTGTACAATGTGAAGCTGAGGTATGAAGATAATTTATCTAGCTGTTGCCCGCGACTTCGTCTGCGATCCATGATGAAAAGTAGCCTTTGTCCTTTTCAAGATCTATCCATGTACCAAATTTCTTCTTTGCTAAAACGCCTGAACGGATTTCCGTTCAGGCGTTTTAGCGTAGAAGCTCTTTATTATATTAGTTTAGATAACCAAACAAAAATAATATCGGTAATTAAATAGTATAATTTAAAAGAAGCTTACAGGGGATATAAATAAGAGAAGTGAATGAGAAGCATAACTAAATCATAGAAAGAGAAATTGAAGAATTCTAAGCCAATCCAGTTCAGACGAAACAGGTTGGAGTAACTTCCGCTGTAGATCCAACCAAGACTCCGTTCGCACAACGTCCTAAAGTTTCAAACCAGCTCCACCCATCCGTGGTCACATACGTCAAAGCCATTCCCAAGAACCTTAACCCAGCGGCTAATCCTTTCATCAGCAGAGTTAGCATTCGCGGTATACTGCGCAGGGACAACCATAAATTATAATGAGTTTCAACGCCACGCCGCGCGTATATGGCCCTTCGAAGCGGTGTCAAGTCACTCAGTACGTGCACGTCCGGCATTATAGGGACTGTGCTGTAGCTGGAGATAAGCTTGGCTATGCTTGTGACACGTGTAATCTGAGTTATACGTGTCCACATCATGACCATCATTATCATCATCCACAGCACTTCTCCACTCATATGGCTGGACCCATGTGCATGTGCATATATAAGTGTCACAGGATAATTGGGAACAACGTTTTGTTTGTTTTCAAAATTCATTACTTTTTGCGAAGGACCGGCCAATCTTTAGCATAAACAAGCAAATCTCTATAGACGTTGGAAAGGCTCTGGAATTAGGAGCCTTTGTTTTTAGCTCGATCTTGAAAGTCATGGTTCTGTTTCCTCAGTAGCCATGTGAGAGTGATAAAACTAACTTTAATTACTGTACCTAAGCAGTAAACTCAAAGATATAAACATAGCCTTACTAGCTTACAAAACATGAATCCTAGTGTTTAAACCTCAGGTACAAACATAGAGAGAAACGAAAATACAGGTGATTCTATTGATAAAAGTATTGAAAAAAAAATGCATGTTGATTTTGGCATCCACTGAACAATCCTAATTTTATATAGCTGTCTTACTACATATGATATAAATAAATAAATAAATCATATCTGCCAGTGTAGAACAAACTTTTCGCTTCAGCTAGTGAATAGGCGCGTATACATGTTTATAATTTATTATATTCATAAATACGCTGTATTGTATTGGATACCAACAGCAAAAAAGGTTTATGATTTTTGCAACTCCCAACCTGTCAGTGTGTGAAACAATTTTATTAACTCTTTACTTATGACAAATGTAGGATCAAGTATGCTTTCAAGTTTATCGTTATTTTACTTGTCATGTATCATAGCATCATAAAAGCAATTTTATGTCCGCGCTTTATCAGGATCACCTTTATATAAATCTACATCTACAACCAATATAATTGCGTCTATCGATGTTACCAAAGAAGCATATGTATTTGCAGCTGCAAAGCATTTACGACTACTACAAATAACTGCAGCACTTTTATTATTTTACTTCACCATACTTATTTTGCAGATGTCCTAAGCCACAAATATTCTGTAGGCTCAGCTTTGGCACATGTCACAGAACCGTTGGTCGTGTCACTTTTGCGACCACATTCGCTACATTTGCACTCAGCATTTCAATAAGCTCAACGAGACTCCACAACATATACCTACGAGTATATGTTATTTCAGACTCGTATTTCGGTACTATGTTCATTCACAGTAAAACTTTATTTATGTTTTCTAATTTTTATTGCTCATCGCCGTCGACTACTTAATGACTTGACGCCTCTGTCCACAAAATTAATCTGTGCGGTCCCGAAAATAGATGCAGACTCGAATTAGGAAACAATAAAGTTGAAATTAAGTATGGAGCAGCTGTAAAGACATGTTTGGTAATGTTTGGTTAGTGTATTCACGCCACGGTGAAGGAAGTGAGGAATAAAGCTAGCAGTCCGAATATAAAGCTGGACAATAAAATTTGTAGGTGAAACTTATTTATTTACATTATAAATTTATTTTTACACATTGATTGGGAGTCATTTTCTGGATTTATGGGCGGTGAAACTAGCAGCCGCTTTATTGCTTTCTTTATGGCCCGTTTTTTAGGAACTATAAATTTTACTTCTTTTTTCTAAATGGGGAACGAATTTTAATCCGTTTAAAGCAAACTTTAGGAATGAGCTCGACATGTGTAACAGAATTCTATCTGACAGGTTATTTCTTTGACATTTTTATGGTGGACAAAAGTTTTAGATAACTTTGATGGTATTTTAAAAGCTGTTGTAAATAAAATAGTATCATTTTCGGTATATTTGTTTTTGATCAGTCATCTTGTCCGATCTAGTTTGACAGGAAGTTCATAATTAATGTGAAACTAGTGGCTATCATTGGATAGTTTGGAACATACTTTAATACTTACTATATTTTTATATCCATGTTGAACTCCCATTTTTTTTGCAGTCATGGTAATATTTCAAATCAAATCAAAGTATGTTATTTCACATGAACCTACATGGGCACTTATGAAATGGTATAACCTAGGTATATAGTTACAATTAGTCGTTTATAAGGAGAAGAGCCAGTAAGAAACCCCACGGTTACTTTTTTTTTAATGATTAGCTTAATTTAAAAGCTACAAACTAATTTAAATAACATATAAACTAAAAATCTTAAATTAATAATACCCCTCACAATCGAGTTTATTCTTGCTGCTACTTCGTCAACCACTTATTTAGATCCGTAAAATTACTTTTGGAGCTAAAAATAGATACACTTCCAAAATACTCATTTACTTTTACAATACGATGATGGATCACGGCCAAGTCCGAGTGCGTGATTTTTATTGATTCTCGTCTATATGGCTGCGATAAAACATTTATATCAGTTATTTATTTGTTCCCCAAATAAACCACTTTCAGCTCGCTTTGTATAATTTTGTCTTCGCTTTGAAGGACAGCTTGGTCGCGAAATAGATGATATTTCACCAAATTTCATCTATTTCGCAACCTGTCCGAATATATTCAAATCAACAACACTTTATTTGTCTGCCGTTTGTTGCTGTTGTTAATATTCGGTAGAATGTCTTCAACAGGCAAAAAAGTGGTAACTTTGTCTAGGTAAGACCAACGTCTTTTAAATGAATTAAATATCAATATAGTAAAGAGCGGGAAAACCTCTTCTTGACTTTTCAAGAAGAGGCTTTTTAGAGGTTTTTTATCAAAATAAAATAATCCAAAATATCTTGAAAAAAGTGTTGCAAAGTGTTTCAAGACATATTTGATTATTTTATTTGAGCAAAAATCTATATCGAAAGAAAAACTTAGAAAAGGTGTTGTCATTTACGAGTATGTTAAGCTTACCTACGCTGGTACGCCCACATAAATAAAAGGCGATAAAAATGTCAATAATTAAGAAAATATATCATAACACCGCCTGTAATCCCGGAATAGTTAATCAGAGATGTACTATAGATACACCCACATTTCGCCAGTTATTTATAAGGCTCATGTAATAGCGTGTGATCCTATCGCCATCAACCGGGTACAAATCCAGACTCCGGCCTGCTACTGAGTAATTTCTAATAAAAATCCCAATATCACTTAGTCCGACCTGGGAATCGAGCCCTGGACCTCATGCTCAGCAGAAGCGCACAAACCAGTACTAAAAGGAACAGAACAGAATTGAAGAAGATGCACTAGTAAGAAAATATAAGTAATCATGATGAGCAAGAAGAAGGAGCAAATAATCAAGACAAGAACTTTGACACTGAAGTCAATAGTCCCTAATTTGAAGCAAGATCGTCAAAGTAAAGTATGCATAACTTCAACTTCAATCTCCGACAATATTGACAGTCGTAACAAATGCGATATTTCAAAATAATTGACTAACAATACAGAAAGATATGCCGAGTGTTGTGACTGTAATCTTAATTAGTGGAAACAAAGTTAAAATGGACAGCATGACTAATTAGACAGAAGTGTTGAGGTAACCGAACGGAGTATTGAAAGACAAAATCTTCGTTTTTACAGAAACATTCGTACTAAAAATATTGGTGTTATAAGATAGACACGTATACAATGTATGAATGAAAATACTGGCAATAGTAGTGCATAGCAGTATTTTGAAACTATAGTGTAAAATTTAACAACGAAATAAAAAAAAATATTTTCAAAAAAACTAAATACTAGTGATGAGCCAACTATGGGTTTTACCAATCAACTGACTAGCTATAGTCAATTAGTCATCAAACTATTGCATAAGTATAATTTATATATTTGATTGAATTTTTATATGCAGATGGGGACGTCATATGATATCCGATGTTTAAATATTGTAGTATGATACTTATACGAGTAGATACCTAGCATTCATCTATTTGTTATACGTACAGATTTTGGAAATTCATTTTTCTTAACGACCATTTTTTCATGAAGAAGTGTTGATGAGAAGAAGGCATGATAGTGAAAATAATGAGCTACATCCCATCCTAGAAGAATCATCTATTCCGAACTCGAATGGCTTAGAAACTATAAATCCAATTTGTCCTAATTCCATTAAAATCCAGGCCAAACATGCACAAGCTTTTCACCCTGACGTTGATGTAATCAAATCAATTACTAATTCAATGTATGAAGTGGTGCTGGTTGGAGAAAATTTACGACTTAACGGAAAACTGATTACATTCAAACGATGTCTAGAGGTGTCCCCTGAATAACTTGAAGTATACTCCTTGAACATACAGATAAGATGTATCGTAGGATAAGATTTATTAGCTTTTCCTCTTTGATGGTAACATTTGGGGTACTAAGTGGAACAGCTCCTTGGTAGAAGCCATGAGCACGACAATTTATTAGAAAATATGACATATAAGGAAGGAGAGGATCACACAGGCGCGACGCGACACTAGTAGAGCAATTTCTATGAAAACTTCATGGAAATCGTTTTACCAAAATCGCGTTGCGCCTGTCTGCAGGAGCCTTTACAAATCATCCTTTTCATCGTTTTCTGGAGCTGAAGTCTCTTTAAAAAATGGAACACAGCCGATAAAGAGATCCTGCTTACTTAGCCAGTGGATGAGATGAAGGTATATTATGTAGATGCAACGCCAGATTGTCACTTAAGAATTTGCTGACGCAGAACTTGGGGCTAAGATACTAAATTGAATGACTTGCATCTGTGATTCATCAGGGCTTAACAGTGCGACATACCTTGGTGAGGTGACCAGATGATGATAACGTTTGCGCAAACCCGAAAACGTATGCAACAAAAATTTCGCTATGCGATAAACCAACCACGTCCCGCAAATTAACCCCACTACAGGCCTTACATTACAATTATTTCATAACAACACACGGTCGGCATCCACAATGAACCCACTCGAGAACCGAAAAAGATCGATGTTTTGAATCCAAAATCGGTTCGCATACTCAGACGACAGAAAGTGGTGATAAATAAAAATTTTCATTGTCTTAGTGACGTCCGAATTATATGCGATGCGTAGCCTAATAATGAGTTGTATTTTGATTTTCAATGGCTGGTGAGTTTTATAGTGTCCCATAACGATGGGGATGATTTGATTGCGCAACATTTTCGACACATCATTGTCTTCCATAGAAAGTCATAATATTATTTTGTCTGTAGCTTTATCATTTTCTATTGGCTACATTGATTTAGGAACTGATACATGGCTATCGTACCGTTACCCAGAAGGCCGCTAAACTTAAGTGAGACTGGTCCGGACATGTCTGCCTCATTTCAGATGACAATTTGGCTAAGAGAACCACCGATTGGGTACTAAACGACCCACTAAACGCACGACGCAATCGTGGTAGGCCGAGACGATAGTGGCGGGAAAAGCTGGACTCCTACCGAAAGGACCGGCCGGATTCACAAAAGACAAAAGTTTATGGAAAAGGGAGAGGGAGGCCTTTTCCATGTAGTGTTACAGGCTAGTTAGATTAGACATGGCTATTAGTGCCAGTTATGGCCTGTCTTTAAATCTCAATCGAAATAATACAGCCTTTTCTGCATTAAATAGTTTAGCATCTACGTTACTATCTTTAACATCCACGTTGGCTTTAGTCACAGTAATATTCAAATTAACCCCAGTAATAGACGTAGGTTCAGCTTCGTTGTTGAACAGGTCAGGGTTTGATCTCCTGACTTTGGTCTGAGATAGATAAATTATAATCTACAAATGCACGTGGATAATTTAGATTGGTACCTATTTGATGTAATAGCTTAATTAGTAATGACCACCCAATAAGGAAAGGGAAAGAGTAAGATAAAGAGGTCAATCAAAAAAGCTACAAGCAATATCTTCTCGTCCCGCATACCGCAGTGTCTTAAGACGAAAGTCTTTTACCAGTGCGTGTTGCCAGTGATATACGGCACTGAAACTTGGTCGCTCACAATGGGCCTTAATAGAAGGTTACAAGTCAGCAAAGGGCAATAAAGAGGGCTATGCTTGGAGTTTCCCTGCGTGATCGAATCAAAAATGAGGAGATCAGCAGGAGAACAAAGGTAACCGACATAGCCCGAAGAATTGCCAAACTTAAGTGGCAGTGGGCAAGGCACATTGCTCGCAGAACAGATGGCCGATGGGGCCGAAAGGTTCTGGAGTGGCGACCGCGAACCGGAAGACGTAGCGTTGGAAAGTCTCCCACAAGGTAGACCGACGACCTTGTGAAGGGCGCAGGAACCCGTTGGATGCGAGAAGCACAGAACCGGTGGAATTGGAGGTGCTTGGGGGAGGCCTATGTCCAGCAGTGGACGTCTTTCGGCTGAAATGACGCAATGAGGAATAAAGCTAGATGTTTCTATTATAAACTGCCTATAGAAGTAATGAAGATGAAACCTAGACAGCAGAGGAAGTTCATCAGGCAGACAAACCCCGGCTAAGGCTTGATAAAGCTTATCATAAAGATAAAATCTATAATAATAATCTAAATTAAAGTTTTAAAGAGAAATGATTTGATTTTTGTATGTTTGTTTCTTACGCTTTCACGCTAAAACGGCTAAACGAATTTGGATAAAATTTGGCACAAGGGTAGACCTTGACCTTGAGAAGCACATAGGCTTACTTTTCATCCTGGATCGCAGAAGTCCCGGGCAACAACTAGCGGTATTATAGAGAAGTAAAACTTATGAGTTTGTATATGTAGGGTAATTCTTCGGAATTACTGATCCCATTCCGAAAATTGAGAGTATCATAGAACAATTCACGCGGACAGAAACGCGGACAGAAGCTAGTGCTAAATAAAAAGACTAAAGAGACAACACACCCAGGTCATAAGATAATCTAAGTAAGGCCTGTAGAATGTACATTAAGTACTAAAGTATTCTGTGCATGATCTCACGGGCACTCCCAAAAAACCTCTTTTGCGTCACTGAATTACCGACTTATCATTCCAAAAAGCTACAGTGCTGCTCATACAAAATAATCCAACACCACTATACTTGATCAACACCTTCAAAGTTCAAACAAATCGAAAACATTTTGATCTCCATTACTCCTGCACTCAAGCCTAACAGAAAACCGCACAATACAAATTACGCGACGCGTGCGCAAGTTAGCTCTGCGGTTAGACTGGATTCTTTTATTTCTAGTTCTAACTCAGCGTGAAATGTTTGACCGCAAACTGTGGACTGTTGTTCGATAACAATAGAGGAAGAATTGTTTTGAATTTCAACACTTTCTTCTGTTGGATAAATGTTAAAAGCTGATGCAGTTTTGAAAACTTATTTGATAAATGATAATTTATTTTTTTTTGGTCTGGAACGAATTTTTGGGATCTTTTAATGTGAGTGCAATGATGCATTTAAAGAAGCATAGAAAATCTTTATTTTGCATAAAATATGTATAGTACAGTCGCCAGCACATCAAGCTACCCGAAACTGTCAAATGTTCCTAATCAACTTTGAATCTTATGCTTTAGCAATAACGTTGAAAATCTATTAAAGCAGTTTGACAGATTGTTGTAACTTGATGTGCTGCCGCCTGTACATAAAATTTCTTATATAATCGGCCTATAATGTTCCCACTGCTGGGACATAAGCCTCCTCTCTTCGAAAGTCAGTGGGTTATAATCTACCAAGCAGGCCCAGTGCGGGTTGGTAGATGTCACATGTGTTCAAATTTTTGATTCTAGGACATGCCAGTTTCCTCACGGTGTTTTTCTTCACCGTTTTGAGAGCAGTGGTGATGAAATTATTTACAAAAAAATAAAGCGACTGCCTGGGTTCGAACCCACACTCGTAATTCGGGGTCGTTGCCACTGGGCCACTAGAAGGTTTGTGAGGGTGTGTGTGTGTGTTTATTTGTATGTTACTTCTTCACGCTCAAACGGCTAAACCAATTTTGATAAAATTAGTATGGAGGTAGCTGACACCGCGACATATTTTTATCCCGATATTCCCACGGGATCGAAACTTATGCGGGTGAAAGCGCGGGGCGCAGCTAATTATATTATACTAGCTTCTGCCCGCGACTTCGTCCGCGTGAAATTCGTACTTTCCTCTTATAATTTCTAAAATGTATGTTTATGATTTTTATCATTTATTTAGATATAAATAAGTTTTCGGGCCAATTTTTTAGTTTATAGCTCAAAGGGATCAGATTTTTCAAATAAACTGTATCCCAGCTTTTTACCCCCCCAGGAGAGTAATTTTGAAAAATCGTTTGGGATGTGTTCATAACTTGACTCAAAGACCCATACCCATTTTCGAGTTAATGGAAGCAAGCAGTAGAATTTTCCATCTTCGTAGGAGTCAATTTTTGAAAAACCCTAAATCTAATCACTTCACACACCAAAATCACTTACCTTAATCTAATCACTTTTTTTAAAGTATTTTTTGTTTTAGTAGTACCGAGTTTCGAGTTAATCCGACAGCGGGTTAAATATTTTTCTAATCCATCAACTGTGTCACCCCCCAAATCCTCTGTGAGGGATTTTTTAAACTAAAAGTGACAATCTTTATTATTTACTGACCCAAATATTGCCAAGTTTCTAATTTATTAACCAAATGAATAAGATTTTTCATATAAACTGTATCCCCCTCTTTCTATCCCCATAGGGGTGGAATTTCGAACATAATCTAGATTATTTATTCCAATTTTCCAGTTAATCAAGCCTCGTAATAAAATTCTGCCCTGTGAAATTGACTACCCCTCTTCACCCCATTATCGGTAGATTTTCAAAGAACCCTGAACCACTTTATTATTTATTTTGGTCTTAGATAGGTACTGAGTTTCGAGTTAATCGGACCGCGCATTAAAATTTTTCCATATTAAATTTGACACCCCCCCCATCTCCCCTTTGGGTTAGTTTAGAATTCCAAAAAAAATCGAACTTTATAATTATTTGTGCCAAGTTTCAGGTCCAAATTTATTTGTACCATTTTTTTTGAGTTTATCAAGGCACTCATTAAAATCCCCTTATAAATCGAATTACCACTTTTTATCCCGTCAGGGGTCAATAATTTTCGAAAACCCCATACACTTACTATTGATTCTACATCTGCCTAGCCTTTTCCCAACTATGTTGAGGTCGGCTTCCAGTCCAACGGGATGCAGCTAAGTACCAGTATTTTACATGGAGCGACTGCCTATCTGACCTCCACAACCCAAATACGATACCCCTTGATAAGACTGGTTGTCAAACTTTCGGGCTTCTGACCACCCCTAGCGACTGTCAAAGATCCACGAATGACAGCCGGGACCAACGGCTTAGCGTGCTTTCCGAGGCATGGAGAGGTCACGATATATAAAGATGGACACCTATCCACAGACCAACCGCGGCAAGCGTAGCCTGCGTAACCTGATTGATCGATCTGTGCGGCTGTTATTATTGATTATTTTCTGTCAAAAGTATTAATACTGAGTTTCGAGTAAATCGGACCGCACGTTAAAATATTTCCACACAAACTTTAACACCCCAACACAAGGGGTGTAGGGGTGTTTTGATAAACGAATAATGATAAACTTTATTGCTTGCTTAGGCAAGTATTCTTGCCAAGTTTATTAACCAAATGAATTAGATTTTTCTTATAAACTGTATCCCCGTTTTTACCCCCACAGGGGTGGAATTCCGTAAAATTGTTTGGGATGTGTTCATTACTCGACTCAAAGATTGTTTCTACCAATTTTCGAGTTAATCAAGCCACGCAGTAAAGTCTTCCCCTATAAAATTTCACCCCGTTAGGGGTAAATTTTCGAAAAAAGATGTTACACGTTATTCTTTATTTTCGGTCTTAAGTATAAATACTGAGTTTCGAGTTAATCGGACCACGCGTTAAAATTCTTCCACACAAACTTTGACACCTCCCAATCCCCCTTCAGGGGGTAGTTTAGAAAAAAAAAGCCAAACTTCATAATTTATTTAGATAAGTATTCGTGCCAAGTTTCATGGTTATTAACTCACGGAATAAGATTTTTCATACAAACAAAATCCCCTCTTTTCACCCCTTAAAGGTTAAGTTTCCAAAAACCCCTTCTTAGTGGATATCTACTCTTCACAAAGAACACACCCTCCAAAAATAATTTCTCTACCCAGCGGTACCGACCAGCGTTTTAGGCTGTGCGTTGATATATCAGTCAGTCAGGACAAAATTTCATCCCCCTTTTCACCCCCTTAATGGATGAAATTCTAACAACACCGTTGTGTTAGCTTCCAATAATAAGCCTAGATAATAAATTTAGTGATTTTTACGTCGAAAATTAATGACTTTCTATACACAACTTCATCCCCCTTTTTAACCCTTCGAGGGTGGAATTATCAAAAACGCTGAGACACGTATAAATTAATTTTCAATTGTCAGCTTAAATACAAAATTAGAAGATCCTAACTTCAAAACTGTCGGACTTTCATATAAACTTCCATCCCCTATTTTAACCCTTTAGGGGTTGAATTCCCAAAAATCCTTTCTTAGTGGATACTTACTCTTCACAAAGAAGTCACCTTCTAAGTTTCAAGTCTCTAGGTCCAGCGGTTTAGGCTGTGCGTTGATATATCAGTCAGTCAGTCAATCAGTCAGTCAGGACTTTGAATTTTATATATATAGATTTTTTGAATGTTTAAAAATTCTTAAACATGGAAAAAAATAACTTAAAATAAAATTATAAACAGATCAAGTAGTTGATACTAGTAGTTGATAGTTGATACTGAAATTAGATAGCTTACTAGTGATGATATCGACTTAAGTTGTCATAACCATCAGTGTGTTATTGGGACGTCAAAACCGATGGTAGATAGATTTTTCTATCTTTAGTAGGTCAAAACTAGCGATAGATAGGTTATTGGGAACGGCCGTAAGAGCTCAACTGTCACTAATGACATTGAGACATAATTGCTATTATTACCGAACTTAATAAGCTTGCCTAACAAACGAGGGACTAAGGTACGTTTGAGGTATCTTGAGCTATCAGTGAATGTTTTTATCATCGTTGTTGATGACTGCGCTAACAAATCTTTAAAATACAGATATCATGATCTAAAACTATTGCTCATGCTGACACAAGGGAAAAAGAAGATTTGCTGCAGGGAAGACTTCGGAGAACGCCAATGTGTGAGATGGATTTAAATAAAAATAAGAATCAACGCTCAAGTGCTTCAAGCTTACTGGACCCTGGTAAAAGTATTTTTAATTTTGTATTAATTAATGAAAACATTAACTTTTATAGCAGAACTGTTCTAAAAGAGCCAGTATTAATAGCAGCACTCATTCCAACCATCTGCGTGACATATCAAGAAATATGACTGCAATGTGATTCAATAAACATTTTATTAATATTAAATAAGAAATATAAGGCCAAAGCGATAAGGAAAAACAGTCAACAGTGTGTTGAGCAGCATGCGGCCTCCATGTCAAAGGTCCCAGGTTCCTATCTCGATCGAGTCACGCACCATTACCTAAGTAGCTACTGCCACCGTTTGTCATGCAGACAATTTTGTTGATGATGTTGTTATGTTGTTTTATCACTGTGAAGTCCTATAATTTTTACAGTTAATTATGATCCTGAAAACTGAATATTTTCTCACTAAGAATATGCATAGATAAAGCGGTTTGGATCGAGCGATTGTGTTCAATTTGTCCGTAAAATTTGTTAAGATCTTTATCAAAAATGAATTGTATTTTGAACAAGCAAATAGGCGATAATCTTGAACAACATTGTATGCCAAACTTGTTTCCAACGTTGAGCAATACAATTAACATAATGTGTTCATTTAATATTATAAAACTGACTTCTCATACTTCCTCATGTACAGTCACCAAAAGAGATAAGTAACCAGGGTCGTTAGATATAGTTGAAGACTACAACCTACTATCTGGTCACTTACCTCCTTTGGTGACCGTACCTACAAATATTCAATACACACACGTTACATTCAATTAATCAAAGACTAAACCAACAAAAAATAGACAAGCCAAACCAGGATTACAATATCATCCGACAGCAACAAATACCTAGCATTACATAACATTTAAAACCACCGTCAAATCTCATACAATAATCCAATAAAATATAGGCCCTAAGTTATTTTACAAATGAATATACATAAGTATAGTACAAAAAGTATGTAAATAGTTAAAAAAACACAATAAATTGAGTGTCGCCGGCGGTTTTTATCTCGTTTCTAAGAAATGGTCCTAGCGGTTGCGCCTGCGCATACCGAACTCGGTCTCTTACCTGATTAAGGGGATGGTGTGCACCAAATGCGGAGGTTGAGGAATATATTATGATAAATAAATAATAAGTGGTGGAAAGTTATTTAGTTTTGTTTCTGGTTAGGTGCGGAGCTTTAAATGAAGACGTAAAAAGCTTTTTCTGCTTTACGGTTTATTTAACACTATTTCTTTATAAAGGCTCATTGTTCTGCATTAATTTTAGATTCGCTGTCATATTCTGAAATCATGATAATCATTCTAATCATCTTAATAGTGAGAATTTCATCTACACCGGACTCTACCTAGCACAGTAGAAAACCATATTTTACATTTCGAATAGAGTAATTTCAATAATACCAATTATTGTATCTGAACCTGCATACATTTCAATACCTATACTGAGACTGTTAGCCAGCATCATATCGCCGCTTACTTCCAGGTCTTTCGATCCAAGGTTAAACTGGACCACTGGTCGTTTGTTTTCTCCAGCTCATGCCGCCATCTTCTACGAGGTCAGCCCCGTCGCCTTCTAGCTGTGTCAGAGGTCTACGTAGTGGTTATTTTTTGCTCACTGCTCAGTGGGCATACGGCAACTGTTGGGCACATGTGACCAGCCCTGTTCCGGTCTGTGGGTAACTAATTATCTCACTATTGTGAGTGGGAAATCTCTTCTCTTATAGAGACAAATAGGTAACAGTATCACACTAATATTATAAAGGCGAAAGTTTGTGTGTGTGCGTGTGTGTTTATATGTTTGTTACTTCTTCACGACCAATTTTGATAAAATTTAGCATGGAGGTAGCTGACACCCTAGAATAACATATAGGCTAATTTTTATCCCGATATTCCCACGGGATCGACCCTTATGTGGGTGAGACCGCGGAGCACAGCTAGTTGATCATAAAACTTCCTCAGAAAAATGATTTTTCCTAGACTTGCTTCGCCTTAACCTCCCATGCGTGGCTACGTAAGCGTGGCTCGACCATTTGTTACTGGATTATAATAACATTGGCCCAGCACATGTTCTACTACACATAGTACACATGACATGCTAGTTATATCGGATTTCTATTGAGATTTTTCTATTGTAAAGTATTGGATTTGAGAGGGCTGGGATATTGTGATATTTTCTTTTTCAGTATCGAATCGAGAAGTGTATTATAATGTTCAGACTTGGCTTGGCTATCTGTGTGAAGTTATGGTTGATTTTCAATATCTAGTGAAGTCTTTTATAATAGTCTTTACTAGCTGTGCCCTCGGTTATATCCTCGATTAAAAAATCAGAAATCATGTGAGTATACTCGGATATTTTGTTCTCGATTTAAAAATGACTTGTTAGATTAATGGTAACAAAACAGAAGGTCAATTCTGGTAAATTAAAACGATTACAATCTAGTCGCCAGTGTTTTTGTTTTTTTTTTTTTTTGCGGATGGGAAATCATCAAATGACTCCTCCCGCTCTGGGTGGAGCGGAAGGGAGTGTCAGACTCTTACTGACTTAAACCCACCCGTGTTCCTTCCTTAGCCCTTTATGTTCCGGGCCAGCGGTAACCCTTTCTAACCTAGTCGCCAGTCTCACCTCGGCGACAAAAAAATAGCAAACGCTTGTCAAAAATTTAGGGAAATTAAAAGTATTTTTGACAGATTGAGACTGAGATCAGACTGTGAATGTTCTTAAAATTACGAGAATTGCCCCTCTATTGTGTCAACAACATAATTTTCGTTTGCGGGAAACGTCTTCTTGCTGGTAACATTTCACACAGTTTGTGTTTGAAACATGTTTGAAACACGAAATGATGTTGCTGCAACAATGTTGTGCAACTTTTGTTCACCACGAATAGTATGAATACGGGTCTTCAGGGCCAAGTAATATACCTATCTTGCGTTCGCAACTTAGTTTCCAATAAGGTAAACAAATATGTGTTTTGGAACATACTATAAACTTTAATACCAAGACATAAAGTTGGCTAAACAATTTCAAACATTTTTATGTCATTTTCAATTATACTAGTCATTCTGAAATCAACTTAATTTACACTAGCAATAAGTGGAAATTGGTTAAAGTGGAAACGACGTCAATTGGAAACAAGGATTTGAATATGAAATAGTCCCTCATTTCCTCTAAAAGTTAAAACATCTGAATAAAACCGTAAAACCAATGAAAGCAAGAAGACAGATAATGGAAGGCGACATGTTGATCGAATATGTCCGTTTGTTTGTTTACACGTCCGCAACGGCTGGACTTGTCCAAACATTTGTAATATACATGTCTGAATGTTTAGATTGAGTTCATTAAATGCGATTATTGGAAACTGAGTTTATATTTAGTCTTTAGATAAGAATGGATGTTGTATTTTAAGAACGTATTAGTTAATTTTAACTGTAGATTGAAAACAAGTATGACGATTATCAACGTTTTCCTGCCTATTTATAATAATAACCAATTTGCTTACCCAGTGTGTTGATTATGGCAATATTCCTGATTATTCTCGTGCTGGTTTACATACATTCGTGTTCCTTTAAGGCTTATGTAATCCGGGTCAGCGGGATTTTCCGAAAGGGTTACCGCTGGCCCGGAACATAAAGGGCTAAGGAAGGAACACGGGTGGGTTTTAGTCAGTAAGAGTCTGACACTCCCTTCCGCTCCACCCAGAGCGGGAGGAGTCATTTGATGATTTCCCATCCGCAAAAAAAAAAAAATGGCTAAGTAATAGTTTCAGTTAGCAGTTCGATGCCTGAAAAATTTCACTCAAATTTCCTAGTTCTGTTAAAGGGGTAATCTAAATCACGGTCTTTGTCGGACAGCATAGAAAAGAAAGAGAAGCGCGATGACACAACGCTGGTAATTTATTGCAAAATATGAAGCAATTATTTAATTACAAAAAATCTATTGTTTGGACAAAAAAATGAAAACTAGTATTTTAGTATGTTACTTGTAGAATAAATCTGACAAAAAATCAGAATGATTGTATGTATATTGGTATGGTTTTTATTGTAAAAAGAAAGTTTTCAGAGGTATCTTGGAGGAGAAATTCCTAGTGTGGGGCAACCCACACTAGGAATGTCTCCTGTATTGTGAGTGCGTTTACAAACATTTAAACTCACATACACAAACAGCCAGACCCGGAACAAGTACTTGTAGGTCATACAAATATTTGTTCCGTGCGGGAATCGAACCCGCTACACGCAGCGCAGCAGTCAATCGCTTAACCACTGCGCCAACCGTGCCGGCATTCGTGTTGTGCATTTAAAAGTGTACGGTAAGTCCCCTAATAAGTAAACAAAACTTTAAATAGTGTTCAAATGATTTCGATCACAAATTCTTAGACACAATAAAGCACGCTTACAAACTACGGTCAGCAACAAAAGTCGATTAACACTTAATTTTTTTTTATCTCAGTTATTGAGGAAAATATTTGTTCAAAATATTTTGCTCAATAACTGAGATTTAAAAAAAAATTATTTAAAAAAATAAAAAACCCGACTGCGGTAAAAAACTGAAAAGCTAAAAACAAGCCCATTTTAAATTAAATAAAAGTTGGAAGCAGGCGGGATCAATTTGAATTTGAAAATATAATAAAAATGATATGGGTCCCGCCTGCTTCCAACTTTTATTTAATTTAAAATGGGCTTGTTTTTAGCTTTTCAGTTTTTTACTGCAGTCGGGTATTTTATTTTTTTAAATAACTTTTTTTTTTATTTCCAGCTTTTTTAGTTTGCAAAATAAATGTGAAAGATTTCGCAGACGATTTAGTTCTTGGTACGTGTTTTTTACGATTTTCACTTCGAATTACTTTTAACCCTATAAGTTGTATATATTTTTGTAATCACCTTTTACAACCCTTTATTTTGATACCCCACTCGATAGGTTTTGAGAAAAAAAAAACTTTTTTGAAGACATAATATTACGCAAAAAATCGGCCATTTTCATTTTTATTCAATTTTGATATACCCAGATTACCGAGTGTCACCCTCACAATTAAGACGAATCTAACGGCACCTCTCAAGCTGAAACCGATCAAGCCGTTTAGGCTACAGAGCGTGCCAAAGAAATATACATACATACATACATACACTCGAAAAACATAACCCTCCTTCTGGCGCAGTCGGGTAAAAAAACTGAAGTGTTAATCGAGTTTTGTTGGTGACTGTACCATAGACTTGGTACAGTCATTCCCATACAGAACGGATGCAATACAATTTGTTTATGTTTGCAGTCGGTAATGCCCGTTTTTGTTGAATCCATTTCCTTTGGAGTGTAATCAATATTTGTAGTATGTGATTCTTTTCTTATATTACCTATACACATACACACGTTGATGGCCTGAGAAAATAGTGTTTTTGAAAGGAATGCTAGTACCAGTAGAAATATCATTACAGCTTCTTTATCACGGGTTCTTTAGCTAGGAGAACAGATGGTCTAATTTACCAATCGATTTTGAATTCTATTGCGTTGGTGGCATGACATAATTATGGCAGCTGCAGTAAACAGTTGGTATTGTAACCACTTTTTTGCTTTTAATACCATCCTTATGCCTTACGGTATAGAAGTCAAAATCGGTTGAACCGACACTATTGACACCTCACTTCGCCTAGGCTTTTGCGGTAAGATTTTTATAAATCGGTAGCTTTCTTTCAAGATAATTTAGGCAAGAATCCCGGCTAAACCAAGAAGAGAAAAAAATTTTGAAAGCAATCTTTCAACAAGTTTTACATGAAATACTAGCAAACAATTTCCTTTTCCCAACATATCAATGTAACTTGCCTAACAGAAAAGCAAAAGCAACAACATTCCCGGTACATTCAACCCTAAATAAGCTCCAACAGTGGTACATTTAATCCTTTATTCGCTCATTGTTTTCGCAAACCCAACACAGTATAATGAATTTCTCTAAAGTTGGCACCCATACGTATTTTAACTTCTGTGCTTGTGGTAAGTCCACCTTACATTGTAAGAATGCTCTTAAGTCACGCACAAGATGCTTTATCGCTGTGTTTACCAAATTAAACCAAGCTTTTAATACTTTTTGTGGACTTAAACAGGTTCGCCATAACTTTCTTTTATAGTTTCAGAATGTAAACAGTGATTTATAATATCAGGGAACAAGTTAAGCTATTTTTGTTTTTGGATTAGGGGAAATTTTATGTTTCATTGTTGTTTTTGTTTAAATAGAAAACTATTCTATGGTTGAAATTTTAATGACTTTTAATCAATAATTTTAGGGTTTTTTTTTTTAGTGGAGGAATGCTCATGCATTCTGCACTACTACGGGGAGGTAGTGCAGTTATGTGGGACTCTAACCCACTAAAACTCCACGGTGTCCTCCTCTGCCGCTTACGGCGGGAACACCGGCACGTGTTAGCACTCATCCGTGAAGCCGCCGCGGCTGTCCGTTACCGGACCCTCCTCTGGGGAGTATTCCCCATCACCGGCGCACCAGAACACATAGCACGCCGTAACCACCCCAGGGACCAAACCAGCACATGTGCGCCAGACGACCCCATGTCTGGGCACCCTTAGTCCCCATTCGACGGGTCAGATTATTGGCCCCGCCGCCTGCCAATTTTCGGCCGCAGAGGATAGGGAGAGCGGCCAACGTCATACCGACACTCCTCCTCCCCTGCGGCCCCACCACATAATTTTAGGGTTGCTTAAAAGAAGTTCAAAACATTTTGTACCTATGTCATGGGCGTTTTTCAAGGTGAAATCTTAAATTTTAGTTTTTTTAGGTAAAGTGGGTTTAAATAAATATTTTTCTTCTTCAGCCATTTGAACGTATGTACCTTAAAATATATTTTCACAATATGACGAAAATATACTGACTTACCGAGCAAAATTTACGACATGAATTCAAATCTGTATTACAACAAGCTAAATTCGAATTTATTGTCAATAAAACCACGTTTAAAGTTGTCAAATGACATTTATGTGTTCGCAAATATTATGATCTCTTTATTATAAGTATAGAGCTGTTTAAGATCAGTAAAATTTTAATAGCTCGAATCATCTTGTTAGATCTTTACATGATTTTAAAACGTTTAATTTATTCGTGGTGAACATAATATTTTTTTAGTGTCCAATAAATCTACAAAACATCATTGTCACCCTGTTTGATTTTTTGTCTTTCTATGGTTCCGTACCCAAAGGGTAAAAACGGGACCCTATTACTAAGACTCCACTGTCCGTCTGTCTGTCACCAGGCTGTATCTCATGAACCGTAATAGCTAAGACAGTTGAAATATTCACAGATGATGTGTTTCTGTTGCCGCTATAACAACAAATACTAAAAACAGAATAAAATAAATATCTAAGGGGGGGCACCCATACAACAAACTTGTTTTTTTGTGTCTTGTGGCACCCTTCGTGTGCGAGTCCGACGCGCACTTGGCCGGTATTTTTGTTTCAATATTACATTTTAAATATAATATTAATAATGTAGCTTCTCTGGCATTATTATCTCGCTATTTAAATAGAACAACCCGACATTATCTTTGATTTAAATAATAATCTGATACTCTGAAAAGAAAAAGCGAGTCCTAACCCTAACATGCTCGGGTCATAATATATTTTCATAATTATTATAATATTTTAATAATAAATAAAAAATCCCAACACTTTTTTGTTCTTCTAACAATTTATAGCCAAACCATAATGAAGCTTTAAAACTAAATAAACCATCAAATATATTACGCTATGCCCGCAGGGATCAGAGCAGGTGTCTTCAAACTACACAGGTACTAAGTGCTCTAGCCATCAATGGGAGTTAATCAATAAAATTACCATCTTTACAAAGTAGTTTATAATTGATACAAACTCCATGGGGTGAGCTGTTCAAGTGATAACTCAGCCATTACTCTGCCATAATGGATGAATTTTTATAAAAAAAATGTTATTGCGAAAAATGGGTTTTATTTTTATGTCTGCAAATTGCTACCATAGTTGTTGCGTTTTAGCATGACACCCATCTACATTTTCTAGAAATCTATACATATAAAATTCAAAGTCCTGACTGACTGACTGATATATCAACGCACAGCCGAAGCCACTGGTCCTAGAGACATGACATTTGGAGGGTGTGTTCTTTGTGAAGAGTAAATATCCACTAAGAAAGGGTTTTTCGAAATTCTATCCCTAAGAGGGTGAATGGAGGGAGGATAAAATTTTTCAGAAGCTAGTTTTTATAAAAAAAAATTGAAATAAAGTTTTTTAACCGTTTTGAATTGGTGGAATCGAGGTGGCTCTTGAAGAAAGATGCCTGGAAGGATTTGGGGGAAGACCTTGGTTCAGCAATGCGACAGGGTAGGCTAACGTAAAGAAAACCGTTCTGAATCGAAGTGATCTTCACCATGTTCCAATAACGAAAACCCCATACATCGTTTTTTATTCGGGCTCCTACGAAGATAAGGGTATTGGCAATGACTGCTACAAATTGCCATGCTAAATGGCGACAATTATTGTTTTCAAGATTATTTTTCCTAGAATTCATGTTACTGTGTCTGATAATTTTTATTCGTTTTACTAGAAAATATAGATATGCAAGTCTGGTTTTTACAAAGTAACATTTAAAATGAGAAAACAATAATAATATTTGTGGAAAAAGTATATTATCTCATAAAGTGCTGTATACACCTGTCCTGTCTTTACCCTAATAGTAATGGCGTCATAATAAATGGTTCCGTTACTAACAAGGTCTTAGCAATAAATTAATAGTCTTTAAGAAATTAAACCTGATAGACTTTCATTAAAATAATAGTCCATTATATCTATAAACACTATACTAAAATATCTTTGCGTGACTAAAGAAATAATTTAAAAAATAAATTTACTAAAATTGAAGGTCACTCTTGTTTAAAAATATTAAGAAAATTAATATTCTTGTAAAATAGCCACGTGAAGTATTTATTGCTAATATAGCATGTCCTAGGACCATCAAGTGTGTTGAAAATAATAGACTTATAAATTATCTAGTGTTATAAAAGTTAATTTTGTATTAGGTACTAATATGAGAAGTCTTCGTTATTATTTTATTAAACTAGAGGCCTTAAATTCATAACATGTCAAAAGTAGCATAAACCAATAAAATATTCATTAATATTATAATTTACTAATTCTCAGAAATGTGAAATTAAAATTTTAAAAAGAATTTACTTTTAAAAAAATGCTTTTCATACAAATTATAAACAACAACAATTAAGGTCATAAACAATATCATTGACCGTATTAAAACACACAAAAAAACGTAAAACTGTACTAACAATTAAAAATACCAAAAAAGGATTCTATAATTGAGTAACTCAATTTGTAACAGTTGTCTTAAGTTCATGTTCAACTGACTAGTGTTAATTGTTCCAACTAATGACGTGCATTAAGAATATAGTAATTATAACATCGTTACTTACAAAAAATAACTCACCAGTTGAAATTGCTACCAGCTACAAACATCTGCAAACAAAAGTAATGAATTTATAATCGTTTGCAACATTTGCACAGTAAATAAAGTATTTATTTACAGAATTTTTTTTTAGGGTTTCGTACCCAACGGGTCCACATGGACCCATTACTAAGATTCCGCTGTCCGTCCGTTCATCCGTCCGTCTGTCACACACAAGGCTGTATCTTTTGAACTGTAATAGGTGGGCACTTGAAAATTGTAAATTAAAAAAAAAAAATTTTGCCCTGGGTTAAGGGCAGGAGAATGATGTTAAAGAAAAGTATTATATGTATGGGGCCGATCATATTTAACAAAATACCCGATGTAATAAAAAATTAGACATTTCCATTTTTCAAAAAGAAATTGACTGATCTATTAATTAATTAATCTTATTACTCAATTGCCGAATTCCTGACCGATATGAATTTAAATTGATAATATGACATCTCGGTATTTATGACTTGTACTAAATTATTTATATTTTTTATTTAACTGTTTTGACCTCGAACTTGACGAATTTATAATCCCATTTTATTAAACTTGACAATATGTATTGTATTGCCTATTTCAAATAATGTACTGAATTTCGTCTTGACATGCTATAATTATATTGATTTGATTGAATGTGATATTAATATAATATATTAATGAATATTTATTATTATAGCTAAAACTGTTTGCATGCCTTATTTAAGGTAGTTAGTATAGGATCATTTTAAACGTAACATCTGTAACTATACTTTCTGTGCAAATAAAGAACTATTCTATTCTACGGAGCGTGTAAGTACTACTATGGCCGCTATAACCCGCCATATTTGCCAGTTCTTCTCCATAGATACCTTCAACGCTTTGGAATGGGCAACTAACTTCATCTTTCTGACTGACTGACCCCTTGACAATTCAAAAGTGCCTGGTAACTAGTTTATTTGAAACTAGCTGCGCCCCGCGGTTTCACCCGCGTAAATGTCGATTTCGGGGGAATATCGGGATAAAAAGTAGCCTATATGTTAAGCCAGGTTGTCAGCTACCTCCATACAAAATTTCATCAAAATTGGTGCAGCCGTTTGAGCGTGAAGAAGTAACAAACATATATCACACACACACTCACACACACACTCACAAACTTTCGCCTTTATAATGTATAAATAAATTGATATAAATTGATAAATTGAAATAAATGAATTGAGTTTGAGAAAAATAACAAAAAATCACACTAATATTATAAAGGCGAAAGTTTGTGAGTGTGTGTGTGTGTTTATATGTTTGTTACTTCTTCACGCTCAAACGGCTGGACCAATTTTGATAAAATTTTGTATAGAGATAGCTAACACCCTGGATTAACATATAGGCTATACATATAGGTTTTTTATCCCGATATTCCCAGGGGATCGACATTTACGCGGGTGAAACCGCGGGGTGCAGCTAGTAATAAATAAAGTTAAAAATTAAAGGGAGTCCCCATACAAGAGACGTGTTTTTTTCGACGTTTTTTATTAAAGGATTTTTTTACTAACAAAAATATGTAAATATTGTACGGTGCTACGGGACCCCTTCGTGTGTGAGTCCGACTAGCTCCTGGTCGCTTTTTTTTTCGCAAAAATGTTAAAATTATTGACTCAGTCAACGTAGACTTCCCTTGTACGTTGATTAAGTGTGTAAGAGTGGTCTCACCAAACATAGTGTTTTTTAATATTTTTGAGTCATTTCTGATTGCCTGGACGTGTGGTTAAATTCGTTTTTGGTAAGTAATTTATTGTTTTTATACTGGATGCTGATTACTATATTTATCTCCGAGGTGTAATGCATCGAGTGTCGAGGAAATTGTGTTTCTGAAATTAATATCATAATATACTAGTACATTAACCGTGTTTTAGGTATACGAAATATTAAACTTTTTATTATATTTTTACTACACCATAAGACAGTTAAAATAAATGCCATGCGACAAAAAAAAATGTAACTATTAAAAATATCAAAGTAAACACACTAAAAGTCCGACAGGAAAATTAAACAAAAAAAAAAAAAACAAACGTTGACCACAAACGTCATTCGCGTTAAAAATTAACGAGCGTGCAACGGTTACAATTGAGGGACATTTTTTTACGCTCAATAATAATTATTGGTCCTGAGTTTTTTCCTCGCAGGGTGTGCACCGGTTGAGACAAAAAAGCTCTCACGCGCTCTCATCAACTTGGACCTTTCGATTATTCATGCGCTACGCTGTGGCTACAGAGTGATATCTCTATAGAGTTGTTAATACCGGGAGTAGCCTCTGAGTATTAAACCAACCGGAGACGCCACGAGTAATATCTACGCAAATAAGTCTGTCACTTTCATCGCGGGGGACGAGGGAACGCACACAAGTAGTAATAATACACTAATGCAATTCGATCGCGTTGTTACGCACGCATACAAAACAAAAAACAAATACAAGCATAAACTATACGCACACATTATTATAACCGCTATGACCGGCGGTCTCGTACCTTTGGCAGCGGGGATCGCCTGACAATGGCGCCTCCAGTTAGTTTAATACTCAAAGGGAGTAGTAGTTTTTTTTTTTTTTCAAATATTTTTTGTATACTTCCATTTGCATATTGGAAAAGTTGCTTTTTATAATTCCGTATAGTTTTATG
Organism: Mesoligia furuncula; assembly: GCA_916614155.1. Classification (NCBI taxonomy): domain Eukaryota; kingdom Metazoa; phylum Arthropoda; class Insecta; order Lepidoptera; family Noctuidae; genus Mesoligia; species Mesoligia furuncula. The sequence goes on along the minus strand of OU744816.1, from coordinate 8,973,096 downwards.
TTTAGAAGGTAACTAGGATAAAGTGATTAAGAAGGAACACTGTGGCCTTTCAATAAGTTTTGGCTGTTAAAATGTAAATACAAACTAAACGAATAATAAATCAACCGCATATCACTAATCGTTAGTTATATCAAAACTAATAAAACACAAATATAATAAAGTATTAGAAAATACGAACTTAACAAAAAAGCAGCCCCGGGGGGTTTAACCACTCCACACACATCTGCGTAATCGAGTGACGGCTGATAGAGTCGGCTGAGATAATGACATCTGCGGTAAAAACGCGGACACTCGGTTATTTATCATCCACTGGCCTCTTTAATTATCCGCTGGGCTCTGTGTGCGCCCGCCTTTACGCGGCGCGGTGTACTACCGGCTTTATAAAGTCGTCTCACCTTAAGAGAGGGTGAGTTTTTGACAGTTCCAATTTGTTTTTTTTAGGGTTCCGTACTCAAAGGGTGCCTATGTGGTCTATTACTAAGGCTCCGCTGTCCGTCCATCCGTGCGTCTTTCACAGAGTGAGTATTAACATAACTGCATTATCAACTAATATTAAAAATAAAATAAAGTAAAAAAAATAAAGGGGAACCTCCTTTAATTTATACGAGAAACATGATTGTAACGGCATTTTTTGATCGTTTATTAAAATATAAAAAAAAAATATCTTATGTTAAATATTGTACGGTGTTACATATGTACGTGGTATGGAACCTTTCGTGTGCAAGTCCGACTCTCACTTGGCCGCTTTTTTCGTTATTCATTTTCTCGTGTTGATTATTGTTGTATTGAGCGAAGGATTATTGTGCTTTTTAGAGTTCCGTTCCCAAAGGGTAAAAACGGGATCCTATTACTAAGACTCCACTGTCCATCAGTCTGTCTGTGTGTCAAGAGGCTGTATCTCATGAACCGTGATAGCTGAACAGTTGAAATTTTCACAAATGATGTATTTCTGTTGCCGCTATAACAACAAATAATAAAAATAAAATAAAGTTAAAATTTAAATTAAAAGAAAAGTTTTTTCGGCGTTTTATGCCTTGTGGCACGGAACCCTTCGTGTGCGAGACCGGCTCGCACTTGGCCGGTTTTTTAATGTAATGTTGATTTTTGTCGCTGATAGCCTGAACTGTCAATGGCGGTTGTATAACGTAATGACGTTTCCAAATGTCTGGAGTTATTATTTGAAGTCTCAATCATGGCGATTGATGGTGAGATCGTAATTGTATTTTTTTGTGTAGTTTAATAAGATGTTTATCACTTTGATTGTAAGATTGTAATAACAATTTTAAATGTGAGGTCTAAATCGAAGCTAGAGTAAATTGCTCGTCAGATACCTAGGTAAGTATATTAAGGTTAATATTATCTAAAAAAATAAAGGACTGGATTTTTTCTTATCTTGTGAAACGTAAGTACTTATTCTTTTTATTTTTTTTCAATCATCAACTCGTAAATTTTGATGTATTTAATGTATATTTTGTGCATATAATGTATATTTGATACGTAATGTTGGATTAGGAAATATTCCACTCAGAGCACTGATTTCAACAGCACTTAACCGAACGGCACCTTTTTTTCTGTTATGGAAAATCCTCATATATGTCCTTCGCCCCTTCTGTCAGACTCTTACTGACTAAAAACCACCCCGGTGTTCCATCTCACACCTACGTCGGGGGTCGCGGGTACGTACGATCCTTCCGCAACCCCCGACTGGTGCCCGCCTCTGCGGGCCTCCTCGGATAAGGAGGGGAGAAGCTAACTGCACTGAAACTACTAACCGTCTAAAACAAAAAAAAATCGATAAGTACGGTTCGGTAGAAGAGTCCATTATTTTGTTCTTCAATTCTTTCATCATCATCAGCCTACAGCAGTCCACAGCTGGACATAGGCCCCTCCTATTGCACGCCATTCAACTCGATTTTCGGCAACTCTCATCCAGCTGCTCCCAGCCATCATCCTGCGAAGATCGTCGCTCCACCCAGCCTGAGGGCGTCCTACCTCACGTTTACCGATTTGCGGTCACCACTCAAGAACACGTCTACCTCAACGGTCATACAACAACAACGGTCACCCAACATTTCATATAACCCAAGTATCTGACAGACAATTACGATTTAACTAGCAGCGCCCCGCGGTTTCACCCGCGTAAGTTTCGATCCCGTGGGAACATCGGGATAAAAAGTATCTTATGTGTTAATCCAGGAAATGGTCTATCTATGTGCGAAGTTTCATCCAAATCTGTTCAACGGTTTACGCGTGATTGAGTAACAAACATCCAAACATCTTCACAAACTTTCACATTTATAATATTAGTAGGGTAACCTCTAACAAGCCTTTTATCTAATGCAATTAATTGAATCTCTTAATGATTAAGCTCTTAATTGAAGTTTACTTATTACAAAAACTATTTCACAGTCGATTTATACTTCCAACAGAGCAATCATTAGCTAAAGAAAAGTAATTCTCACGACTCGACTGCTTTTTAATGAAAAGAAAATTTACTTTTTTTTCGCGATTTTTGAGGGTAGTGTAACATGGTTACTCACTAATCCTAGGCTGCAGCTGTTGTCGAATATTCTTTAGTACATTTAACAATTATCAGGAGTTAACCAATTACACTAACAGTAATCTTTAGGCAGGTTAGATTCAAATTTACGTTTTATTATTATGTTAGTATTCAAGTTTAGTATTTCAAGATTAAAATGAGACTGTCCTTCAGGATGCCACATCGCCTTGATCTTTAGAGTAGTTTAGCGTCAAAGTTGTAAAAAACATGCAATTATGCCTCAATTTTTTTATTTTTTTTTCTTATTTTAATCCTAGTACATTTATTGAGAATTAAAATAATATGTAAGTAAGTAACAATTAATACGTAACTAATTACTAAAAATAACGTAACTAAAATAACAAAATTATATCCTAACTTAACTAAAACTATTCACAAACTAAAATATAGCGTCAAAAATTCATCCGCATCGCTGTCGACTGCTATGTATCTACCCGAAACTGTAAAATTTTCCCAATCAACCTTGAACCTTATGCTATAGCGATAAAGTTGAAAATCTATTAAAGAAATTTGACAGATTGTAGTAGCTTCATCTGCTGGCGTCTGTACCAAAGAGCCTGGCGACATTACCAAGAAGCTTAGATAAAAGTGGAGGCAACACTGTAAATACCATAGTGAAGACTACTGATGTCGGACACTCTCTTTCTTAATACATACATATGATAAAGAAAACATATATCACAGTCTCGTTCTTATGTGTGTATTTAAAAAGAGAGTGTCCGACCACAGTCGTCATCACTTAGGTGTTTAGAGTGTTGCCTCCACTTTTATCTATAAGCTTCTTGGACATTACCACGTTGTATGACATTGCTTAGCCTCTGGCCAAGGTAAAAGCCAGTTGTAGTTTCGTATAGAAGCTCACTTTACATTTAAAGGGTAATTCTAGTAAATAGTATGTTAATTATGTCTTCTAAATAACTGTCTGCATTACTAACAACAGCGGCACCGCTTCAATAATATTACAAAGTCTAATTCAATAGATTTCTTTGCATTTATTTTTAGTTTTCATTTAAACGAGTTGCTAATTAAAGGATGTTTGTTTTGATCGAAATACTTCGACCATTCTTCTTGTCTTGTGCCACAAGTTTTAAGAAAATTTATAAAATACCACCATCAACAGGAAACCGGTATGTCCAAAAACACAAAAATCGAAGTCTGAAGAATGGGATATCTACCAACCCGCACTGGACCCGTATGGTGGATTAGGGCTGTTCATCTATTACGTAAGACGATTTGAGGGGCGGGGTTCAATCAAGTCTTATTTTTTCTTACTTATTTAGGGGTCTAGATTCTTACGTAAGATTACAAAAGTAAGCAAAACTTAGTTTTTTTATTTTTTTGCCACTTTTGCTTTGCAATTTTGGTAGTTACTGGTCTTACGTAAGATTGAAAGGGACGGAGGGGGTTTATCCAAGTCTTATTTTTTCTTACGTAGGGGTAAAAATGCTGGGTCCGTGGCTTAGGCCCCCAGTGGTCGACGCACCTGTGGCCGACGCCCCCGATACGATTAATTTAATAACTTCTTATTTTTGTACTTTTTCACTTAGTACAGTAAACGAGAAAAGTGTTTCACCCTATTAATAAAGTATTTTTCCTTGCTAAACAAAAGTTATCTATCAAATAGCAGAGAGAATAGATCGCCACTTAACCTTATCCTTACACACCTTTTTCCCCATTAGAAGCATATTTATTATGTACAAACATCCAAAAAATCAAAAAGACTTCAAAACATACCTCTAATATAAAAGCATTTCTATGTTATAAATATAATTACGATTTAATGTTATGCATATACTTACAATCAGTATTAAGTACATTTAATATTTTTGTAAAACAATTTTTGTGCCTGACAGTACATTTGATCAAAAATTACTTTGAATTAAATTAATCGAATCGGGGGCGTCGGCCACAGGTGCGTCGACCACTGGGGGCCTAAGCCACGGACCCAAAATGCTATCGACAATTGTTAAACTTATCGACAATAATGTTACGGCCTCGCAGTTAACTGATGAAGTTCAGTAGCCCGTATACAGGATGTTTGGTTAGGTTATGGCAATCGGTCTGGAAGTAGTCAAAATTCTCTTACATAATAATTGAACAGTCCCCTTACGGCCCACACCCTTTCACAGAGAGGGGGAATGTGAAATGTTTGTTATGAAATGAGTTAATTCTGTATTAACTGGGGTTACAGTGGCTGTAGCTGTGATTGATGCAAGTACCTATACGTGTACATGGGCCCTAGCCAGTGTACAGACGCCAGCACATAAAGCTACCCGAAACTGTCAAATTTTCCCAATCAACTTTGAACCTTATACCTTAGAGATAAAGTTGAAAATCTATTAAAGAAATTTGACAGATTGTAGTAGCTTGATGTGCTGGCGTCTGTACATATTATTATTTTAAGACGGTTACCTTTTTAAATTCGTCGTTTCGTTTCAGCCTATAGACGTCCACTGCTGGACATAGGCCTCCCCCAATTTTGGGGGGGTTTGCCATAATCGCCACGCTTGGCAGGCGGGTTGGCGATCGCAGTATGGTATGATGGTGGAATAAATAGAGAACGCTGCTGCCCATTCTCCGGTAAGACCCTTAGTCGCCTTTTACGACACCCATGGGAAGTAAGGGGTGGTGCAATTCTTTAAGTCCGGCACCACACAGACGATTTAAATTATGTAAATACATATTATATTTTCTTGGAAATCCAAATAAAACTCCAGTAATAAAAGTAACATTTCACTAAACAAACTCCCAAAAACAAATCAATCGACCCAATAATCGAAACTCGATACATTTTTAAACGATATCGTTAGGTACTTACTCGAAAAACCTGCTCAATTAAGACGATTTTTTTAATCATTCTATATATCAATTTAACCCCGATATGAAATCGATTTTGAGAAACCGGTGGGTCACTCGAGGTACTATATCACAGTGACATGCTCTCGAGTGAGTGCGATAAATCTTGCGAGGGTTAATTAACTGCCAACACAATGGTTTATAAGTGTTTAAGGAGTTTATCGGTGCATGTATGTGCGACCGAGGTGCGCGGTTGCGGGGTTAAGATAGGGCGGGGATAGTTCTACCTTTAGAGTGAGCTTAATTACAGCTTACTTTAATTAATTTTAGTGACAAAAATGTCGAATTCAAAGTCAATTAATTGTATTTTTGGGTTAATTCTTTGGTTAATTTCACCAATTTATTTTTGTTTTGCAAATCAACTGAAGGTTTATGTAACTTTATATCTAACCAGCTTCACCCCGCGGTTTCACCAGCATAAGTCTCGATCCAGTGGGAATATCTAAATAAAAAGTAGCCTATGTCCTAATCCAGGTTATGGTCTACCCATGTGCCAAATTTCATAGAAATCCGTTCAGCCGTTTTAGCGTAAAAGCGTAACAAACAAACATATAAAAAAATAATATCTTTTCTCTTAATAATATTAGTTTATATAAATATTACTGTTCATTATCAGAAATTATTTCGTAAAATGTCCTTATAGTACTTTGATGCTTCTATTTCTGGTTTAACCCTTAGTATGCCGGAACGTAGATCTACGCGAGACACAATGGCTTTTTAATTGTTTCTGTATTTACGACATACAAGGGGTTAATATGCCTAAAATTGGAAAGCAAAATCAACAAATGTACCCAACTTAGTCGTTTCTAACTTGCACCAGTCACCAATGGCCGCGCTAATACATCTGCCGATTAAGATCTTAGCAGGAACTTGATACTACCCGCTTTATCCGGCGTCATCTAGCGGTAACATCGCGCCTAGGCGACAAGGGACCGGCTAGAGGGGATAAAAATGCAAATAGCTAAATAATTTAGCTCAGGCTAGATAGAGATGTGAGTAGGTAATTATAAAGGGAATTTATAGGTTTAGTGATGGTTTAGAGAGGGTGAATTATGGTAAACAGTACTTGTTCTTAGGGCATGCTTATGTACAGATGCCAGCACATTAAGCTACCCGAAACTGTCTTTCCCAACAGCGTTAAAGTTGAAAATCTATTAAATAAATTCGAAACGAAAAATAAATAATTAATTAAATTACGAAAATTCGGTCGAAACGCTCGGGTCATGGGGCCCAAATCCGCGTCTCCTGTTTAAGGAAATTTCTCGTCGGCTGGTCGACACTTCACGTGACCAGAGAGCTGGGTCGTTCTATGGCCAAAGAATTAGCATTGCCATTGAACGTGGCAATGCTGCCAGTCTTCTGGGCACGTTTCCAGGTGACAGCGATGAGGACGAGTACTTCGACGTCTAGTTGTCCTTTGTTTTTGTATTTATTTGTATAGTAAGTTAGTTAGTCATTTAATTTAGTATCTAATGTAAATAGTTGGTTATATTTTCTCATTAACGAAATTTGACAGATTTTAGTAGCTTGATGTGCTAGCGTCTGTACCTACCTATTATAGTAAAATTATCTCTTTTTTTTTATATAACATGTTAGCATCTGCCTAGCCTTTTCCCAACTATGTTGGGGTCGGCTTCCAGTCTAACCGGTTGCAGCTGAATACCTGTATTTTATATGGAGCGACTGCCTATCTGACCTCCACAACCCAGTTACTGGGTAATACGATACCCCTTGGTAAGGCTGGTTGTCAGATTTCCGGGCTTCTGACTACCCGTAACGAATGTCAAAGTTCAACGAATGACAGCCGGGACCAACGGCTTAACGTGCTTTCCGAGGCATGTACATCTAAATATATGTATAAAACTCAAAGGTGACTGACTGACTGACTGACATAGTGATCTATCAACGCACAGCCCAAACCACTGGAGGGATCGGGCTGAAATTTGGCATGCAGGTAGATGTTATGACGTAGGCACCCGCTAAGAAAGGATTTTGATAAATTCTACCCCCAAGGGGATAAAATAGGGGATGAAAGTTTGTATGAAACTTTGTCAATTTTAAACCGATCGGACTGAGACTTCGCATGCATATAGCTACTATGACGTAGGCACCCCTAAGAAAGGATTTTGATAAATATCCCCATGGGGATAAAATAAGGGATGATGGAGGATGTAAATGTATTAGTTTTTTTTTAATAATACTTAACGCTAGCGAAGCCGCGGGCAAAAGCTAGTCTATACATATAATAAATCTGTAGAAGGGTCAATTCTGTACATTGAAAATATTGAAAAAATAAATAGCGGGGGGTGTTGCTGGATCGATACCAAACCCAAATATGTGATTAAAAAAAATTTTGTCTGTCTGTCTGTCTGTATATGCAGGCATCACGTGAAAACTAACGGTTCGATTTCGATGAAACTTGGTATAATTATACCTTATTATCCTGGGCATAAAATAGGATACTTTTTATCCTGGAAAAATACGTAGAAAAAAAAATCTTATTTTTCGGTTTTATTCATAGACGTTGTTCTGTAGAACCGCGAACACACGTTGCATTACCCGTAGTGGATAATTTTCCATTTCAATTTAAGAGAATACAGTTTCCTGTAGCTTTGTGTTACGCCATGACAATAAATAAGGCTCAAGGTCAGACCCTAGGAGTTGCTGGCGTAGATCTTACCGCGAGTTGTTTTTCACACGGGCAACTTTACGTAGCTCTTTCCCGTGTGAGCAGTCCAAGAAATCTTCATGTTCATATTCCGGACGAGCTCACTAACAATGTTGTGTATGCTGAAGCTCTCAATTAACTTTCTGTCGCATTGTCACGATCACTTTTTTATTATTGCAAACTTTTCGTCACTGTCAGTAATTTACTGCTACATGCTACTTATCAAGGTCGGAATTACTATGGAAAAAATACTTACTACAGAACGCGAGCTCAACAGCAGTAGCTCATTAGAGGGATCTCCTTAATTATTATAGGCTTAGCCGTATTTGGGTCCAATAGATATTTATAAGATGTCATTGTCAGAGTTACTCAAAATGGAGAAATAAACCATCCACGCGAAGACCGACATCCGCGCGGACGGAGTCGCGGGCGGAAGCTAGTTAATAATAAAGCAAAAGAGTTTGTTTGTTTGAACACGCCTATCTCTGGAACTACCAATGCTTTTTTTTGTCGGAGGGCGATGCGATGCGACGGGGTGGGTCGGGGGAACAAGAAATTTCGAAAGAAACGCGGACGAAGTCGCGGGCAGAACCAAGTTTATAGATAAAACGTAAGTTTAGTTTCAACAGTTCATTAATTTTACATAGTTGATTATTTCTATAATAAAAACCATTAAATAATTAATAGCCCAGTAAGATTAGGTTATTATTAATAAAATCTATAATCAGTTCTCAAGCGTGGGCTAAATACCCACGCGTATAATCTAACGTCTGCTTGATTAAACTTTGCAACACGTTCCAAAGTGTTATTAATACACCTAAACCAATCCAACCGCAAAGCAATTCCTCAATCATGACCTCCTTTATATTCATAATACGACTTATTTACGAACGCAGCTAAATAATTAATCGCGTAATTAAAATCCCCTACATCACTACTTGTACTTCAATTACAAAACACTAAATCAAGTCCCAGCACTAATAAAACCGCAATATGCGCTCAATATTATATTCTAGTACCACTTTATATTATAAATCTTAATGTTGGACATGGCAAATATGGCGAGAACGAACTAGCTGTGGCGTTGTCATCGAGCGTATTCGCCCGAGATATCGATGCATGCGATCTGACGACCACACGTGACGTTATTCGATAATCGCATGAATCGAATGAGTCAATTGCATTCGGAGTGACACTAGCGCGGAATTCTAAATGTCAAATTGACATTCTGAACTTGAATTTACTTTTTATGACTAAGGACAAAATGTAGGTAAGGCCTAGTTGACAGTAGTTCCATTGTTCTGATTTTAAAACATGCGTTTTATTTTGTATCCTTTTAATTCGTTACCTACTAGTCTTTTAATTTTTTTTAAGTATACCTCTTATGTATAAGTGTAGGTACTTACCATACATAAAATAGTACATTATAAATCCATAGGTAAGAACGATGAGTAACATTCCTTTTTATTCTTTATCACGCTGTATCATTGTGAAGTTTTTTTTTATCTGAATACGTTTCATAATAGGGTCGGGTTAACAAGAAATTTTATAATAGCAACATGATTAAAAGAAAGACTAACAATCATGCCTAATCAACCTATTGGGTTTCTAAAACCACATCTCACTGCCGTCAAACGGACTAGTGATGGGAAAGCTATTCTAAAAAAATATCGATACAATTTTTTTCATTTTAATAAAAGTGGTTCGGTATTCGTAAAGGTGATGGGAAATAAAAATTCTCAGGTATCGATAAAATCGTAGGGTATAGCGAGCCGGCCACACGGAGCGTGGTCGTGTGCTGGCGTTGCATGCCGACGATTATTAAGTAGTGTACATTTCAATTGCTCGACGTGTGCTTACTATATTTATTGCACCTTTTCAATGGGTGAATAGAGATAAACACCACGTTGTGCGCAGATTAATGTTGTTTTTGTTCACCAAGAATAAAAGACTGTGAACAGTCGTTAGTTACACAGTAATCTGCAATAAAAATCTGTCTTTAGTGGTTCGAGAGGAACCCTTTTTGTTTTCTTCATACTTTAACTTGAAACATTAATAGTTCTATAAGAATTATTATGCGTAAATGAATGGTTGTAAATTGAATCATGATTGTAAGTAATAGTTTTATATAGGACTTTATTAAACTGAAGCTCGGGGCTCTGATGTGATTGATTTAATAGACTTTATTGCTATGATTTTGACTGAGGATTGAGAGCTATTTATTTCCAAGACTTTCAGCAGTGATTGGTTGATTACTGTTTCGTTCTACACGACCAAAGGAAAATGTACAATGAATACAACTATCTAAAGTAAATAACGTTCTCCATCCGTGAGTCGCAACCCATCTCACAGCTTCACTTAAGTGATAACAAGTTATCGATTCTGCGAAACTATACAACGCCAGAAAGCCGTGCCTAATTACAAGGCACAAAAACAAAAAACTTCAGCTTCGAACCAGATACTAAAATGAGAGATTGGATAGTAATCATTCAGCGAATTTACGAGGTAACCTGTCATTACGTAAGACCCAATTGGAGACCCCCACGATGGAAACCAGTGTGGTGACATTTTCATCGATAAATTATTTGGTATCACTTTCCTAATATTGTTGAAATACTTATCTTTTAGAATCGTGCAAGGAGTTACACCCTCGTCGCCTTTAAAAGGACAGAGTATAAAGATTTCGTTTATAAACCAATTATTATTGGTGATTCGCTTAATTTGGGCCTTTTAAGTACTCAAATCAACGTTATAATCTGACATTATACGACTCCCTAATTTAAAACCTTCCCATTTTAATACAAACCTAAAATTCCACCTCATTTTATACCGAATACCTGTAACAATGAAATTTTATGCCACCAGTTAAGAAGCCACTGGAATTCAGAATCGTGTTACGATCACAGAATCATCTCGTCCAACGAAATTGCAACACAAGAGCTGTTTAAAAATACACGAAACTGAGCACGTAATTGCGTAATAACTCAGGAACGATTACCGAAGCGATCTCGATTGGGGTATTATTATGTTGCTACTAAATCTGCGAAATTTTCCCAAAAACAAGGAATCCTTGAGCGTACGAATTAGAAGTAAGAAGATTCACAACTGTGGGCTCAAACAAAATATGATAATTGTATTCAATTATTCATTTCATGACTGCCTCGTTGGTCTAGTGGTGGCAAGCACTACTGCTGAGCATGAGATCCTGGGTTCGATACCCGGGTCGAGCAAAAAGTTATTGGTTTATTTTCTATCTGAAATTTCTCAGTACATCTCTGCTTAGTTCTTCGGTGAATAAAGAGGTGATGCTATGATATTCATTTAAAGATTATCATTTAAATCTCTTCTCTAAAGCGCGCCGTTCTACATTTCCACTACGACCTCGATCTAGCCGGGTTCCACTTCAGGTTTTTGCTCTCAGCCCCCGAGTTTCTTTCCTGAGATTCCGAGTGTATAATGAAGCCATTACCCGCAAGAACAAGCTTGGGCGAACGTAACTCGTATGGAAGAAAAAAAAATCCCAAATCGCCCCGGGCAACACTCGTGCGCCGACATGCTGTCTTGCCAGTATAGAAAAAGAATTAAAAAAAAACATTATTTAAGTTCGTTAGGACTCGTTTCGCGGTCCTGCTTTCCAATTCGGAATTTATTTTGGAATACTCAACGTAGATAGGTATATTGTTGTTTTGAGCTAAAATAGCGACTCCGTTAATCGGTCCTAGAGCGTCTGGTAGCCACATGTAGTGTGAACAAGTCTGGTTTAAAGATAGGAATAGCCAAGTTTACGACCAACCAATTTCCCTAGCAGACTTTTACGAGTAGAGCTGAAAGGTAAACAACCGGCACACAATATCGTCCTTCATTTTCAAATGACTTTTAAATAGGGATGGCAATGGCTTGAAGTGAGATCTCAAAAAGATCGGCATTTTAATGACGTATTCACCATTCAATTGGAGGTTTATAAAAGTAAAAATATTAATTAATTACTTCCCAATAAGGAAAAGGCAACTCACTTAGTCATTAGTGTTGGCTTCTAAATTAAAAAACGGAACATGACAGGGCAAGTCTTGGTTATATTTAATAAGTTATTTCTTAATCACCCGACATCCGTTACAAGGAATGCATAGACACCGGGAGAGATCTATTGTTATTTCAAATAAATGTATTCTAAGTACTTGTAAATGTAGTTATATTTAACTTGATATGGCTTTGATGGTTTTAATGTTGTTATGATTACATGAAACAGCGGTGGAGTCCTGCACTACATCTTGAAAAACTTATGTTTTTTATTTAATATTTTCAGAATTCTATGAAATTATTGTGTTTTCTACTTATTCCATGGTTCAGAAAACGATGACATGAAAATGGAGACAAGAATACGGCAATTAATGAAAATGCTGGCAATACTAGTGTGCTTAGGATTATTTTTTTAATTTCAAATAATTTTTAACACCGATTTAAAGAAAATTATTTCATAAACAAACAAAACTTTAGTGATGGGCCGACTATGGGTTTTCCCCATCTTTGAATAGCTATAGTTACTAAACTATTGGATATATATTTGATTGAATTTTCGTATGCAGACTGGGAACGTCATCAGATTAATTTATTGTCGTATTGTCGTCTCTGCCTTATACGTAGTAACCTTCAACTAAATCATTCAGAATTTCCCATCAATTTTACAAAAACTACTCCAGCCATATAAAAACCCGATTAAAATTCAAAATCAAAACACAAAATTCAGCCTCGTCATCACCATCCCATCATATCACCGCAACATGTTAATCTGTGATCATTAACCATGATAAAAGACACGCCGTGATCACCCTACAATGCCTCACAAAAAATACCATAATCAATTCATGGGGGACTATAAGAAAGCGACAAACTTACGCCCACAAGACCACGATCCGGGGCGAAGGACCAAAGAAAATATTAGGCGATTTGTATTAAAAAAATCGGGTGTGACACTTAATTAAGTCAACTGTCTTTTAGTATGCTTATGGAGATTCTACAGATTCTCCTTTGATAACTTTTAGTGTGATTTTGACCCTTTGATGCAATCAATTGAAGTCACCGTACAACCTGTAAGTTAATGTCTCGAAAGACTTGGAATAAAAGGACATGTTAAAAAGAGATGTACCGGTTTTATACTGTCTTGATTTGAATGATAAATAAAAGAATAAGCATGCAGCGACATCCATTTACATTGATGACGACTTGGACTGTATTTATCCTGGTTTCACTGTTAAACATAAAGTTTGCCGTAGATGAAATGGAGAGAAGCAAAAGGAGTATGCAAGGATATGCAAGGTTCTGCAGATTCTGTCTACCCCCATTTGATGATGGCGTGAGATTATGTGTGTGTGAAATTCTAATAAAAAAATCCTCATAAACCAAATAATTGAAACATAGCTCGAAAGTGCAGGAACACCATATTTAATGCAATAAAGTCCTCAGTGCAGTCCGCTCTTAAAAGGCCCTTGAACTCGACATGTACTTAAGAGCAGTTCACAAAACATCCAAGTCACTAAGAATAAACAAAAGCTTTATCAAAAATGTTTTGCCTTGCGCAACACGCATTAGGTTAGAGAAAAATCTTCATTAAAAACGGTTAACATAACATTTCCAATACCTACCCACGCTTAAGCTTCGTTAAACACACTTCGATCCGTTAATTTCGTCACAGAAAACATAAAAAGACATCTTAATTGAGTCACATCTAACGTGATACTCAAATTTCTGTCTGACCATATCAAAATCACATTAAGATGTCGAAAAAGCCGCTCACATTAAACCAGCATTGGTTTCTGGTATCTCGAGACTACTAATAACTCAATCCTTACTAAATTATATACGGCCGGGAGAGGCACATCACTATCATTATTGCGCGCGCGTTACGACACGATGCGTTCTTTTTGGTCACGATATTATGAGCTTTTCGAATGTTTTTCTGTCATTGCTTTGAAAATAAATTATTTTCTTTAAGCTTTTGTGAAGCTTTGTTATCAACTGTGATGAAAGGTACCTACGCTTTGGAATGGGCAACTACTCGTAGCTTCAAATTTTCTGACTGACCGACTTCTTGACAATTCAAAAGTGCTTGTAAATGGTTTAATTGAAATAAATGCTTTGAGTTTGAGTTTGTGTTTGAAAGTTTTCCGTTTTAGTGATAGATTTCTGTGACCAGCCTATGCATAAATTTTAGTTTTAAAATATGTATGACTTCAATTTAATGTTATGCTAAAAGGTACAAGCTTAGTTAGTTTACTATTAAATCATGAAACTCATTTCAAATGATGACTTAGACTAGTAGTTAGTAACTGGTTTAGAAAAGTTAATTTATGTATATCTTTCTCATTAATATTAATTTTAATTCCGCCTGAAGCAATTAATATTAATAGTGTTTATCTGGTAATAGTGTTTTTCGGAATTTCTTCTCAGGGATCAGTCAGTTAGTAAATTCAAATTCGCCATCTTGTTTTTTTTTTATTGCTAAATGGGCCCTGCTCTTGACTTCGTTGACGCCTGATGGAAAGCGATGGATGAGGTCTATGATGGAACGAGCGTACCCAGAAGATGCCAAAAAGATGGCCAAAATGTTTTGTGTATTTTAAAAAATTGGCCAAAAATAGACGTAAAAAAAAAAAAAAAATACTGATCCTAAAATCTACTTACAGAGACATCATTTCATAAGCTCATCAGCAGCATTATTAAATCATTATTTTTTAGGATTTATGGATTTGTAATGATTGTAAATTTTACAAAAAGTCATGACTGTATCGTGGTTACCTGTCATTTTTTTTTAAATTAACGTTATGCAAAGCTTCTGTCTGTTTTTCCATCTGTCCACTTGATCACTCTTGATCTTCATTTCCTTATGATTACGGAAATCAAAAGATTGTAACAAAAAAGAAAAATGTGACTCGACTAAAGCATATTGAGATGTTGCAAAACGTCGAGATTTGTTTATAATTTGTAAGTTGAATATTAATTTATTATAAATTTATAACCTTTCGGTCTAACCTCTCTAAATAATGATATTATCAAAATCCGTTGCGTAGTTTAGAAGAACAACGCGATCACACATACCGACACAAAAAGCGACTTCAATTAATATGCATAGATTAGGTATTATCTATGCATATTATAAATTGAAGTCGCTTTTTCAAGAGGGTCAAAATTATTATTATTATTATGAGGCTGTGTTGTCCCACTGCAGGACAAAGGCCTCCCTTCCCTCTTTCCACTTTTCCCGGTCTACTGCGATTGAGGGCCAATCCTTTAAGAAGGAGCCCAGCTCATCCCGCCATCTCTTTCTGGGCCTGCCGCGCAGTCGTTTCCTGCCGTTGGGGATCCACTGAGTGGTGGCTTTTGCATATTGCTGTAGACAAATATGGCCAGCCCAGCAAATAAAGAAAAAACCTGATATCATTTCCCTCCCCTCTTAAATACTCCGCCTACTTTACTCTGAAAAACTTTTACGCCTTACTTTCTTAGTGACGTCACGACCCGCACTATTGCACATCGCATGTATTTTACACGTACTCATCACGTAATAATAACAATATATACGCGTTGGTTCGTTCGTTTTGTTGTGGCCAATGTACCACGCCCCAGCCATTATTGTGAGACCGACTGGGTTTTCTGGTTTATCGATAAGTAACGGGTACTGCACTAGTTCTTTTGCGACGAAAATAGAGTTGAAGCATATTTTTTTATTTAAAGATAAAATGTATAACTTAGGATTTCACCGTTGTAGGTACTTGTATTAATTTAGATAAATCAAAAAAACCGGGCAAGAGCGAGTCGGACTCGCACACCGAGGGTTCCGTAACATCCGGGTTTATGCATAAGGTTTATGTTTAGGAAATTAAATGTTTTTTTTTTATTTTTGAGTCGATTGAATGAATGGTAAATTGCGGTTTACGATTTATGACGTATTAAAAAAAAACTACTTACTAAATCTCGTTCAAACCAATTTTCGGTGGTAGTTTACATGGTAATGTAAATCATATATTTTTTTAGTTTTATCATTTTCTTATTTTAGAAGTTACAGGGGGGGGGGGGACACATTTTACCACTTTCAAAGTGTCTCTCGCGCAAACTATTCAGTTTAGAAAAAAATGATATTAGAAACCTCAATATCATTTTCGAAGACCTACTCATAGATACCCCACACGAATGGGTCGGATGAAAAAAAAAATTTTGACTTTCGGTTCTAAGTATGGGGAACCCTAAAATTTATTGTTTTTTTTTTCTATTTTTGTGTGAAAATCTTAATGCGGTTCACAGAATACATCTACATACGAAGTTTCAACAGTATAGTTCTTATAGTTTCGGAGAAAAGTGGCTGTGACATACGGACGGACAGACAGACAGACAGACAGACGGACAGACAGACAGACAGACATGACGAATCTATAAGGGTTCCGTTTTTGCCATTTGGCTACGGAACCCTAATAAGGAAAAGCATATCATTTTTTTTACGTTTTATAAATCACTTATAGTATTCTCTTGGCTTTGAAGTTTCTCTGAAATTCAGTTCAGCACAATAACAACTCCTACACAGCTTTAGCTGAATCTCATGACGGTACGGAGCATTTTATTTGTAATCACACTATAAAGGCGAAAGTTTTATGTGTGTGTGTGTTTATATGTATGTTACTTCTTCACGCTCAAACGGCTGGACCAATTTTGATAAAATCTTGTATAGGGGTAGCTGACACCATGGATTAACATAATTACAGGCGAAACCGCGGGGCGCAGCTATTGTAATATAATTAAATTACTAAAGCATCCGCTGCTGTTGTGCTTTGCTCTGAAGTATTTTATAAAATAAAAACGACATTTCTGAGATTGTAACCTCACTTTCCGGACCGATAAACTGCGACAGTATTACTTCATGATATCACAATTTACTTTCATCGATATCTCTAAACAACAACACTATACGAAGACGCAGCGCCCGCGCCGCTCGGAAACATGCGGCGACTTTATCACCCACCTCACAGACATAACAAGTACAACACACACAAACATACAGACATATTCATACGTATTACTTGCTCTCTTATGTGGAACATAATGTATGTTCGACATAAACAATCGATGATACGGTCTTTATCGACTTTTAGAACAATTTAACAAGCTACAACACTATGATTAAGGCTCCCGCAGACAGACGCGACACGATTCTGGTAGAACAATTTCCAAGAAGTTTTCAGAATACTTAAGAGCGTTTACGCCGTACAGCATTTCATACAAACTTTCAAACCCTTATTTTTAGAAATAAATGAACCGATTTTAATGAAACTCCATACGCATAAGCAGGATACATAGGTCTAAAAAGTTAGTAGAGAACATTTTTGAAAAATTGTGTTACGGCCAAATAAGACCGATTTTTAATTTTCCATAGAAACAGAGATTTCCAGTTATCTTTTTTTAAATAAGACATTTCGAAAATGTTCTCTACTAACTTTTTAGACCTATGTATCCTGCTTATGCATATGAAGTTTCAATAAAATCGGTTAATTCATTTCGAAAAATAAGGGCTTGAAACTTTGTATGAAATGCCGTACGACGTAAACGCTCTTAACTAATCGTTAAGCATTAGTCATCATTTCAGCCGAAAGACGTCCACTGCTGGACATAGGCCTCCCCCAAGTTGGGCGGGGTTTGCCATAATCGCCACGCTTGGCAGGCGGGTTGGCGATCGCAGTATAGTATGGTGGTCTGTGTGGTGCCGGACTTAAAGAATAGCACCACCCCATACTTCCCGCGGGTGTCGTAAAAGGCGACTAAGGGTCGTAGCGGAGAATGGGCAGCAGCGTTCTCTATGCAAGCATTAGTATTTAATAATAATATTAGCTTTGTTAACAACAACAAATAACTGTACGCGTATAATATTACTAAATGTAACTTGTTTGTAGACGCCTTGGGTTGGCCTGTTAAGTCTACAAAACGTTTAATAAATAACTAAGGCCAAGTGCGAGTCGGACTCGCACACGAAGGGTTGCGTACCACAAGGCAAAAACGGCGAAAAATCACGTTTGTTGTATGGGAGCCCCCCTTAAAGATTTATTTTATTTTTAGTATTTGTTGTTAAAGCAGAGATGCGCCTACATTTCGCCAGTTAAGTTTAAATCCCATGTTATATGGGGCAAGCCTATATTTGCCATCAACCGAGCACGAATTCAGACTCCAGGCTGCTACTGAGATATTCCAGAAAGAAAAACCTAATTACACTTTGGCCGACCCAGGAATAGATCCCAGGACCTGAGGCTCAGCAGTAACACTTGCGACCACTAGACCATCGAGGCTTGATTTGCTGTCATATCTTGTGTTATAGATAGTCTTACCAAAGGGTATCGTATTAGAATAGAATAGAATACTCTTTATTATGTACACCATATTAATTACAGACATAAGGTATAGAAACTGTACAAAGGGTGACACAATGGGCGGTCTTATCTCTAAAAACGATATTTTAAAGACAACCTTTGGATGGATTAAAAAGGGGAAGGACAGACAAATACTGCAGGTAGTCACCCAGCAACTGGGTTGTGGAGGACAGATAGGCAGTCGCTCCATGTAAAATACTGGTATTCAACTGCATCCGGTTAGACTGGAAGCTGACCCCAACATAGTTTGGAAGAGGCTAGGCAGTTGATCTTGTGTTATAGACATTACTGTGTTGGACAAAGTTATGTGACAGAAATATGACGCATGCTTTGTCAGCAAGAGGCAGTATTCTGCTATTTAGACACCGCAAACTGCAAGTTGCTGCACTTAAGGGGCTTACAGGACCTAAACACAAAAAACGCACGTTTTGGAAACAATAAAAGTCTTAGAAAAGAAACAACAAAAAAAACAACAACAAAAAACAACAACTTAGAAAAAGAAACAACAAAAAAAATCAACTACAGTAAACAAAATCAGAAAAATATATGATATTCTTCAGGATATATGCTAGGTAGATAGTGTGTTGAAAACATAATACAACTAATTTGATACGATAGAAAAGAATCATGAAGATACCTCTAAAAACTTTCTTTTTACAATAAAAACCATTCACATACAATAATTTTGATTTTTTGTCAGACAAGCAACATACTAAAACACTAGTGTTTTAATTTTTTAGTCCAAACAATAAATTTTTTGTAATTAAATAATTGCTTCATGTTTTGCAATAAATTACCAGGGTTGTGTCATCGCGCTTCTCTTTCTTTTCTATGCAGTCCGACAGTGACCGCGCTTTAGGTCATGAAAGCCCCTTAAACATAGTTGCAACTTTCATAACACCATAACAGTGTTAAGCACAGTGTTTATTACGCTATTAAAATAGACTCTAGTTTTATTAATATTCTGCAAACTGGTGCGAATTTACTACCGTTTTCGAAAGCCTGTTAATGTTTCAAATCTGTTATTTCTGTGCACTAGATTACAGCTAAGAATAATAATATGAGATTTATTTAGTTATCTTATTTTATTACATGTTTTAATATATAATAAAATATAAAAAAATAATTATAAAAAAACATTTAAAAATCTATGAATATCAAATTCTTGACTGACTGACTGACTGACAGATATATCAACGCACAGCCTAAACCACTGGTCCTAGAGACATAAAATTTGGAGTGTGTGTTCTTTGTGAAGAGTAGGTATCCACTAAGAAAGGGTTTTTCGAAATTCCACCCCTAAGAGGGTGAATGGGGGGAGGGTGAAATTTCACGCGGACGAAGTCGCGGGCAGAAGCTAGTAAAAAATAAAATAGTGATCCGCCGCTGTCGGGAGCAAGGTCCAAGCTACCAGTGGTTAGGGCTCCAGAGACAGGACCCTCCTCACAATGCGAGCCGTATCGAGAAGTACTGCCTTCTGAATCAGGCCCTTGATCCAACCGGCTAACCAAAGCGTCGTTAGATGTTACAAATCACTAATTTCAAGGACAACGGGGGAACATAGATCTATAGGGTGTCCTAACAAGAGCGTCGGATTTAATTTTAAAGAAAAACACATTTATTTTCGAACTAACACCGTCCCGCGGTTTCACCCGTATAAGTGTCGATCCCGTGGGAATATCGGGATAAAAACTATCCTATGTCCTTCTCCGGGATGCAATCTATCTCACTGCCAAATTTTATCGAAATCCGTTCAGTGGTTTAGGCGTGAAAAGGACATACAGACAGACAGACAGACAGAGTTACTTTCGAATGTTTAATAATAGTTTGGAAGCAAACATTTTTATTTCAACATAAAGAAAAATAGTTTCGATTAAACGTGAAATGCAACATCAGGCAAATGGCCACCACGAAACCTCTGGCACAGGGTTATTCTTTTTCAGCGGTATTGTCCGAAAGGGTTACCGCTACCCCGGAACATAAAGGGCTAAGGAAGGAACACGGGTGGGTTTTAGTCAGTAAGAGTCTGACACTCCCTTCCGCTCCACCCAGAGCGGGAGGAGTCATTTGATGATTTCCCACCCAAAAAAAAAAGGGTTATTCTTTTGTTGAAATTTTGAATAACGTTTTCGCATAAATGTGGCTGTGTTTCACCAATAACGCGCCCGTATTTCCTCTCGCGTGTCCATTTAGCAGACACAATAGAAATTCTATTGTTATCGGTACATACCCTGTACGCGCGACATGCGAAGGGATTTGTTAATCCAGGGTGTCAGCTACCTCCAAACAAAATTTTATCAAAATTGGTCCAGCCATTTGAGCGTGAAGAAGTAACAAACATATAAACACAAACACACACTCACAAACTTTCACTTATATTAGTGTGATTTCACCACCACTGCTCTCAAAACGGTGAAGGAAAACATCGTGAGGAAACCGCCATGTCCTAGAACCAAGAAGAAATGTAACATCTACCAACCCGCACTGGGCCTGCATAGTAGATTACAGCCCACTCCCTCTCGAAGACAGGAGGCCTGGTGTTCCAGCAGTGAGAACATTATAGGCTGACTATGCAGTTGACACCCCCTTTCTAGCCATATCATCTCTAGCTTAGGGGCCATTCTAGCCATATCGTCTCTAGCTTAGGGGCCATTCTAGCCATATCATCTCTAGCTTAGGGGCCATTCTAGCCATATCATCTCTAGCTTAGGGGCCATTCTAGCCATATCATCTCTAGCTTAGGGCCCATTCAAGTATTACGTAAGCACTACAGGGGGGCGGGGGGGGGTCTTTGCTTTGCTTATTTTTGATGACATGGGGGATGGGGGGTCTGGATGGTGATTACGTCAGCAGTATTTATTTTTTACTTTTTCTGATTTTCTACAAAAGTTTTGTCGATTTTGGTTTGAACGCATATGATAACCCTACTTGTCCTATGCTTGAAAAAGAAAAGCATTTTCAGGGTTTCCCAAAAATAATGGATACGATAACTCGCTTAGAACCGAGTAAAATATATAAAATGCATGTACCAATGATGAGATGAGCTGGACTCCTTCAACAAGAACTGGTCCTTAGCAGCTTTGAACAGAGAGAAGTGGAAAGAGAGTAGGGAGGCCTTTGCCCTGCAGTGGGACATCACAGGCTAATAATAATAAATAATAATAATGTACCAATGTTTACGTAAGCATGGGAGGGTCAGCGGGATTGTCCGAAAGGGTTACCGCTGGCCCGGAACATAAAGGGCTAAGGAAGGAACACGGGTGGGTTTTAGTCAGTAAGAGTCTGACACTCCCTTCCGCTCCACCCAGAGCGGGAGGAGTCATTTGATGATTTCCCATCCGCAAAAAAAAAAGCATTGGGGGGGTAAGAGCTACGCCTACTTTTGCTGACGAGGGGTAGGCGGCCCCTTAGAACCTTCATGATAAAAATTCAAACATCACATACCGCTCTTATTTCCCATAAATCAGATCAAAACTATTCCCATAAAGTCCATATGAAAGTATCATAGGCGCATGATCGCGATGCGGACGGGACACAAATGTTGACACACGCATGCGCGTGACGCGTCGTCGCAGCTTACTGGCAGCGTCAATATTGACCCTGCTGCAAGCGCGCGCGCAACTAGGGTTGGGACAGGTGGAATTTATTTTTAAATAGATTTTTAGTTTTATGTAGGTGTTTGAAAATTATAAAGTTCAGTTGACGCAATTTAGTAAAGTTCTTCACAATTCTTTCAATTTTAATTATATCTATGCTGTTTCTAGGTGTTTTGTTGGGAAGACGAATTTTATTAATAATTTGTGTAACATTATAATAAACGGCAAATTCATAGGTAAAGACCTAATATAACACTTTGGTCCACAAACCTACCTCTACCCTTACAAACTACTTGCATGGGACTAAGTGCAAATGGGACCAAGTGCGAATGGGACCAAGTGCGAATGGGACCAAGTGCGAATGGGACCAAGCGCGAATGGGACCAACTATGAACGCGGTACGAAGTGCGAATGGGACGAAGTGCGAATAACCCATTATAATTTCTGATAAATTGTATAACAAGCTCTATTTAACATCACGCTAGGAAAATTAGGACCCGAGCAAAAACAAAAAAAAGTCAGAAAGAACGCTAAGCAAAAAAGAAGTAAGAACGTGGGCAAACGATGCGATGCGATGGGGTGAGTTGGGGGACCAAGAAATTTCTCGCAGACGAAGTCGCGGGCAAAAGCTAGTGAAATATAAAGATTTATATAAGTAGTGGCAGCCCTACTTCAAGCTGTATGACTGGAAGCTTTTGTAGAGCAAACTTTACGATGATGGGAACATCATAAATTCACATTACATCGCTAGCTTGGAATCCAAATTATTTCCCTCGTTATTTGAACAACATCCAATGGATTAATACATAGCGGTGTGATACGGTGTGTTCAACAAAATGTAGTTTTTATTACATTTCGTGTCGACATTAATTTTGTGGGAGCCCTATTTGCATAGGTGCGCAGGAGTTTAACTTAAAACAACATTTGTTTTACAATGTCATCTCTGCTGATCATCTTTTTCTTAGATAGATATGCATATGTATGTTTGTATAGCAACTATTAATGTAATGGTAATGATAAATTCCAAAGTAAAATATAAAAAATACCTACTTACCTATGTTTTTTGTACCAGCAAATCGAACTAAACTAATCAAACGACTATTTTACCCATGTTTATGTCAACATAATTTATTATACCTGTCAAATAGTTGATGAATGATGCGTCAAATTATATTTGACATTTGAAATAATAATTTTAACCACAATTTTTAACAGCCCAGTACCGAGTAAAATTAGCAAGACTACTAAAGGATTGTGCTAACAATTTTCGACTTAAAAGCCATTACCAATAGCTTATGAGCCTTTACGACGTACGGCATTTCATACAAGCTTTCAAGCCGTTGTTTTTCGAAATGAATAAACCGATTTTAATGAAACATCATACGCACAAGCAGGATACAAAAGTCTAAAAAGTTACTTAAGAACATTTTAGATATATCTTATTTAACAAAAAAGATAACTGGAAATCTCTGTTTCTATGGAACATTTATAATCGGTCTAATTTAGCTGTAACACTATTTTTCGAAAATGTTCCTAAGTAACTTTTTAAACCTTTTTATCCTGCTTATGCGTATGAAGTTTCATTAAACTCGGTTCATTCATTTCGAAAAACAAGGGCTTCAAAGTTTGCCCTTGTCGTAAACTTCGTAAACGTTCTTAACATTAGTAATCAAATTAAATGAAATCTATTATTAGTTTGCAAACATGGGTTGTAATTTAAGCATCCTAAAGTTGTCATGACATCCAACCAACTGGGACTGGGCCCGCTTGGAGCAGCCCTTGTCCTCTCACAGAGAGGAGACCTAAATCCCATCTACTCAGTTCCCATAATCTGACAATTAAAAATGCTTAACTCAAGTAATTGAAATAGCACATTATTTATCGATAATAATAATAACTTACAAATTGTCACATCCTCTAGGACGCTACTTCAAAAATACCATATAAGGAATACGTATTAATAACGGTTATGTGAGAATATTTTCTAAATCCTCAGAACACCAATCAACCCTACACGGTCAAAAACTGGTTAGAGCCAATATTTACCAGAACCAGAATCCAAAATACCAATAAGCTACTGTACGCCCCCCGGCCTCGCTCAGTCAATATTGGATATACTTAAAACATGTTCCAGGAATCAGTTTTAGTGCTACAGTGAGATATTGTAAGTAAACTCCTCTATTTAGATTTAGCTGATCCTAAACCAATATACACTGACCTCTGGTCCTTCGTCCTAAGGTACGGAAGAGAGGTCTGGGAAGAAAAGCTGCTTTCGGGAGTGTAACTCATACTAATTGATATGTAGGTGTAACTTAGTTCAAAACTGAAGCCTATTTGAGCAAAACTATTTATGCGCAGGAAGTTGAAAGGACTCGGATTCAGTTTGTGACTGATGGATTTTGTGGTCGTATGGTTCAAAGGGAAGTCATGTTCGCGCCTCTATGGATAGAGGAGTGTTAATGTTTACTAGAAATTACTTTACGGTAAAACGGAAAATTGCAGGCTAAAGGACCTGACATCCGTACTAATATTATAAATGCGAAAGTGTGTCTGTATGTTACCTCTTCACGCTAAACCGCTGAACCGATTTAGATGAAATTTGGTATAGAGATAGCTTGAGTCCCGGGAAAGGACATAGGGTAGTTTTTGCCGATATTCCCACGGGATCGACACTAATGCGGGTGTAACCGCAGGGCGCTACTAGTGGTTTATAAAGAAAGAAAATAAATTTATTTAGCACATACTAAAAGACACAGAACATACCAGATGCAATCCTTACTAATATTATAAATTCGAAAGTAACTCTGTCTGTCTGTCTCTCTGTCTGTCTGTATGTTACCTTTTCACGTCATTCGTGGATCTTTGACAGTCGTTATGGGTAGTCAGAAGCCCGAAAGTCTGACAACCAGTCTTACCAAGGGGTATCGTATTACCCAGCAACTGGGTTTTTGAGGTCAGATAGGCAGTCGCTCCATGTAAAATACTGGTATTCAGCTGCATCTGGTTAGACTGGAAGCCGACACTAACTTAGTTGGGAAAAGGTTAGGCAGAAGATGATGATGAGATTCCGAGAATTGACTGCTCCTAAAACATAAGTCCTAAAGCTGTTAAAACACTGAAAACAATGACTTAATATTTATGAGGCAGTGCAGTAATGAATACATGTCTTAACTATTCTCATGTAACTAACGTGGCTCATTTATTCTCTTAAAAGCACTAAAACAACTAATTACATCAGCGTAAAGTACTTCCATTAACACCTCTGTTGGCTGATTTAATAGCACAAGCTATAATTTTGCTATCGTTGTGATAGCCAGAGAACATTTCTACACCTACTGGAAATATCCAGCAATGATGTTTCTTAATAAAATGACGAAATCAATACATTTTCGAGCGCCCGCCATCTTGAATAATACCAAGAAGGGATTCCCAGCAAAACTCTCTAGTCTTAATTTGCCTCGATTTATAACACTTATCCATGTTACTTAAGACATAGAAGATAACTTTAAAGTCATAAACACAGTCTTACCGTACCTACCCATATTATTTCCTAGCTTAGAACACAAAACCAGCAAATAAATTACACTGAAATATGAACAAGCAAAATCCCGTACACACTGCGCTTCTTGAAAACAAATACGCGTCCTGAAATAACACAAGACTTGAAGTCCAACTCACTAATAGCACCACAGAGTAGTGAAAGAACAGAGACTACAACCAGAAAAAAAAAAAAACGCGTGGATCCCCACAAAAAATTAAAGAGATCCCTCGTCAATTTCCAAGTACCTTTCTATTCAAATATTAAAACTTATAATTTTCACAAATCCTCGCTTCCCATTGTTATCGTATCCATTTAACCTGTCATACACCTTTCATGGGGTTCCATGGGACAATGGGTAGTATTCACCATATCCCAGTGATGAGTAGCGACCACTTGTTCAAACAATTCCTGTATTTGGGATTAAATATATTTAATCTGTATCATTTGTTGAACTGCTCTGTATTGCAAACAGTTGGCACGACGATTTCAAGTGTAGAAGAGGTATTTTGTTTAGGGTTTTTAATAAAAAGTGGTGACATGATAATGCTGGTTATTCTTAGAAATATTATGTGCGACAGATTTAGTCTGGATTATTAGGACTGACATTTTAGGAGGACATTAATCCTATGGCTAGACAAACACTAAAAAGCGATGGTGCATACACAGAATAAATAGTACCAGAGGCATAAATAGATCTACATATTTAGGTTCAAAAAAATCTTAACATCTAGAAATTCTTTCGACTGGAACGGCAAGATGATGTAGAACCTTAACTAATCCATCCAACCTAATTCATGGCCAAACTAAAACACCATCCAGTCTCGAAGGACCATATACCCTTTCACCTATTCCAAGATTTTATTCGCCCAGTCCACTCGAAGCCCTAAATTACGACCAGATAAAAATAGGTCTGGATAGTTTTATGTGGTCCACCTGGGCCAAACGAGGGCCGAGCGTTTCTCGCCTCGTTACCAAAGGGCCGAGGGCTGGAGCATTAATTACAGCTTTTGTGTTTATAGCTTATATATTTAATCGTAAAATACGGCCCACAGACACCATATTTATGTTAGTTTTTGATTGCGAGGGCTTAATTGCTGATAGGATTCGATTTAGTTTCGGTCTTTTGGAGTCGAGATTGTCTATGATTTGGGATTGGTAGATAAAGCTGGTTGGTTTATGCCCAAGTCCTGTGATTGGGTAACTTGAATTTGTAAGACATGGAAGCTGATAAGATTGACGTTGGTGTGCTTAGAAATTGCTTTATTATTGTAAAACTTGAGACGTTAAGTCGGGTTTTGATAATGATCAGACATTATACAATCATTACTATTGAGGATTTTAATCTCAATATGATTGCAACAAATTGGTTGACCAAGTTGTGTCTTTTGGTAAGATTTTGGTGTATTGAATTTCGGTTGATTGCCATTATTAAATATGTTAATAGCGGTCTTCCAAGACACCCATTGCCTGATTTGGACGATAAATATGATACAGAAAACGACAAAAAATTTCAAGCTTGGTTTAGTTTAGAATAAAGTGAACCAAAAGATTGAAATTCTTCAACTCATGGACAATATTAGTTCTACAATAATAAATACACCCATGCACGCCCCATAGAAGTTCCATTGTCCCATAAACAAGAACAATCTAACGCTGGTCCACTTTACCGTAAACAAACCAATCTATGGCGTTACGTCACAATAGTGTCCGGCCAGGGAATCGAACCGAACGCCCACTCGCATTCCTGTCGAAACTGGTTCTGAGTTAACTGCTTATTAGTACTTTGCGCGTTTTACGGGTTATCCTAGATGTTATGGTGTTTTATTAAAGGTATTACTATGTGTTTATTGTTCGCCAATTTATTGGATATTAAACTGTTCGGCTAACTGGGCAGTATCTCCGTTTTGGGACAGGTTTATGCTTACGTCCAGATATGACTGGACGGTTGTTGGCTGTTCGTGATTTATGCTGCTGATTTCAGCTCCGTTAATTAATAAAAGTATGCTAATTTTTTGTTTAATCAGTGGCTCATTATAATCACGTGTCATGTTTTCAATTCAAATTACTGTAGATACCTAGGTACTGAAAACATGAAATTTGAAAGTGAGATCTCATAATGATATTTTTATGTAGACGAGAATGAAGATAAATAACTGAAACTTAAAGAAGATAAAGATACTGAAAGCAATGTAACAAAATAAACAATATCAAACCAAACAAAGTAACTCCTACTTCAAGAATTCCAACAAATCCATTATCAGATTGCCCAACAGAACTTGTTTTCAAAAACTAGCAACGTAATCCAAAACTCACGCGCCTAAACCAACTGAAGATAATAATGTCCAAACATAGTGAAACAATATTGGGGCGAGGGATGCGCGGGCGCAGTAGCTCGCACCGCCATGTTAAATGGCGGCGCAAACTGTCATTATCACCTACAAGTCGACGGTAATGCGTTAGCAGTTGCTGTTGCCTACTGGATTATTTGTGGTAGGGATGTGATTTAGGATGGGATGTGGGTAGTTTTGATATTTTTAGGATGAATGAAAATTGAAAAGTTGAAAATCAATTAGAAATTAAAATTGGGGATAACTTTAGTAGAAAAGAAAGTTACTATGGTATTTAAATAAGATAAGAAAGGAAACGAGAGTGTCACTTGGTTATTGTTCCATAATATAGCCGACGGTTTTGACCAATACAAATTTTACATACAAATATTACAAAATTTCGATACCGTAGATCATTACTTTAAAGGTATGTAGATTGTAGCTTTAAAAAGAGAGCAACGGATAAAAAACCTGAATGTCAAACTTTTATGAACAAAATAAATTGTCTAAAATAGAGCAATTAACCTAACCATACATATAAAAAACACAATAAAAATCCACAAGAACAAAACAAGATATTACAACTTCCTGTAGGTCGCCCCGTTACAAAGATGTTATCATAAAATCAGCGCGCAATCTGAGATTATAAGATTAATGTATGATAATTATAGTCATTACGCACAATTATAATATTAAACTGCGGCTAATAAACCAATTTATCGCTAGATAGCATTTAGTCTAGGCTATGCGTTGATTCCGACACTTTAGCAACTTGTTTCTGAAGATATTGACTCATGAACGGGTAACACAGCTCTGCTCGATGATAAAATAGTGCCTTTTAATACTAAAGTAGACTTTGACAATACAACTAGATGGGATGGGACGAAGAATTTAGCAAAGATAAGGATAAGAAGAGTAATAGACAATTAGATGATTTAAGTTATATTACAGCTACAATATACAAGACAAAAAGTACAGTCGATATTATATTAAAAGAATATCTTAAATTCAAGTACCTTCAAAAAATATTTAGACTAGATTTTAAGATTGAGACATAAACTGGTAAGACGGCGTTATCTGATGACAAAATAGAGCCTATTAATACTAAAGTAGACTTTGATAATAACGATACAACAAAAAGTGAAGAAGAAGTTAGCATAGATAAGGATAAGAAGACTATACAAATCAATTAGACGATGTTGGATATTAGAGCTTCAATTTACAAGACATCAGTTACAGTCGGTATTATGGTGATATGTTCAAAAAAAATTGGTTTTTCTATTTCGTGTAACTAGTTAGAGCGTTTACGCCGTACGGCATTTCATACAAACTTACAAGCCCTTGTTTTTCGAAATTAATGAACCGATTTTAATGAAACTTCATACGTATAAGCAGGATACAAAGGTCTAAAAAGTTAGTAGAGAACATTTCCGAAATGTCTTATTTAAAAAAACCGGGCAAGAGCGAGTCGCACCAATCGGTCTAATTTGGCTGTAACACTATTTTTCGAAAATGTTCTATACTAACTTTTTAGACCATTATATCCTGCTTATGCGTATGAAGTTTCATTAAAATCGGTTTATTCACTTCGAAAAACAAGGGCTTGAAAGTTTTTATGAAATGCCGTTCGGAATAAATGCTCTTAACTTAAGTATGTGGAATAGGGATTTTTAACATTTTGGTATATATATATTTTTTGGTCTAGTATCATGTAAAAGGAATAGGTACACGATTCAATGAATTTTTCTCGATACAAAAAAATTGCAAAGTTATATCTATTTTTCTACTTTTTTCGACATCACGGCGTAACGCTCAAGAGTTATTCAATGGAATGTACTATAAAACAGAATTATCATATCAAAGTTTAAAGTAGTTTTAAATTTAATTAATTTATTGTGTTAAAAAATGAGTAAATTAGTTTTGGCACATGCGTCGTTTTATTCCGAGCGCACGCACACTATAGCCATGCCTATCACTCTTCTTTTGCGTTTTAAAAGTAATTGCATCACTTTCGCTCGCTTAATAGGTTTTCGATGATTTTAGATTTTCGAGGTAGCCTCTTAAAATGTCTACATATGTAAAAATAGGATACTTGAATTTGAGAGATTCTTTTAACTTAAGAGGTTACCTCGAAAATCTAAAATCCTCGAAAACCTATTAAGCGAGCGAAAGTGATGCAATTACTTTTATTATCTATAAAAATTATTTAGACTAGATTATAAGACTGAGACTGAGACAAACGGGTAACACGGCTCTATCTGATAACAAAATGGTGGCTGTTAATACTAAAGTAAACTTTGATAATAACGATACAACTAGAAGGGAAGAAGAAGTTAGAATAGATAAAGACGAGAAGAGTCATAAAAAGCAATTGGACGATGTCGGATATATTACAGCTTCAATATACAAGACGTCAATTACAGTCGGTAATGGATTAAAGGAATCTCTTAAATTGAAGTATGTTTTAAATACTATAAATCATTTAGACTGGCTTTTAAGACTTAGATACTCGTTTAGTCATCTCGTTGAGTTCTTGACCTCCAGTTCATTTTATGCTAGGATGTATTCGTTAGCAACTGCGCTAGGCACTTAAAATGTTCTTGACCGTTACAAGATCATGTTCAACTACTTTCATGTTTACAATTTCTAATACATGTTTCTTTGTCTTTGTTTATTATTATTGTCACTTCTATGTAAAGGTTTTCTTCTATTGTTTCCATGTCTTTAGTATCATTGTTATTGTGATCCACTCTTTTATTGAGCAGTTTTGCTCATTCCTCCACTTGGGATCGGCATTGGGGTCGGCGCAACTTGTATTCTTCTTCCATACTACTCTATTAGTCGTCATCTCAGTAGTCACTCCCTTTCTAACCATATCGTCATTCACACAGTCCATCCATAATTTCTTTGGTCTTCCGCTTCTCTTATAGCCATCGGCATTTATACTCAAATCTTCCTCACGACATTTTCCTCATTCCTCAGTATCACATACCATTCCTCCACTTCATTTACTGAATCAAATTCCTTCCTATTTCTCTCGTCCCTCCAGAGAAGAACAATTGTCAACCCATGTCAAATTCCCTCATAACATTAAGCAATCAAGTTCATTCGTTCTTAACAAGTGTTTGCTCCGGGATTCGTCTGTCAGTCAGTTGGGAGCTAACGCGAGCATCCTGTCTGTCTGTCCGTCCTGATAAGATAATACTTATACACACAGCATTGCTTGATTGTTTAATACTTGAGTTATTATGATTTCCTGTGCTTGGAAATTCGAGATAATGTTAAGTCTTCGCTTGATAGTTGAGCAAAGACGGGGAGGCTTATTGGTGTGGTAATTCTAAAATTTAGGGCGCATTGAGAAAGTGAGAACATTTTCAAGAGATTGGTAGTATTTGTAATGATCTGTGTTTCGTAATGTTAATTATTTTGCAACCTACAGGAGCTGTAGGTTGAGGCTCCGCTGCACAGCTGCTGTGCTGGGCCTCTTCGTCTCCCCAGCTAAAGCACTAGGAAGTGGTGAAGGGCGGGCGTTTTCGGGGTCTGTCTTATGTAATTTTGAAATTTCGTTTGGACTCTTAGTTTTTAGGGTTCCGTAGCCAAATGGCAAAAACGGAACCCTTATATATTCGTCATGTCTGTCTGGCCGTCTGTCTGTCTCTGTCCGTCCGTATGTCACAGCCACTTTTCTCCGAAACTATAAGAACTATACTGTTGAAACTTGGTAAGTAGATGTATTCTGTGAACCGCATTAAGATTTTCACACAAAAATAGAAAAAAGACAATAAATTTTAGGGTTCCCCATACTTAGAACCGAAACTCAAATTTTTTTTTTTTCATCAAACCCGTACGTGTGGGGTATCTATGGGTAGGTCTTCAAAAATGATATTGAGGTTGCTAATATAATTTTTTTCTAAACTGAATAGTTTGCGCGAGAGACACTTCCAAAGTGGTAAAATGTGCCCCCCCCCCCCCTGTAACTTCTAAAATAAGAGAATTATAAAACTAAAAAAATATATGATGTACATTACCATGTAAACTACCACCGAAAATTGGTTTGAACGAGATCTAGTAAGTAGTTTTTTTTAATACGTCATAAATCGTAAACCACAATTTACCATTCATTCAATCAACTCAAAAAAAAAAACATTTAATTTCATAAACATAAACCTTATGCATAAACCCGGATGTTACGGAACCCTCGGTGCGCGAGTCCGACTCGCTCTTGCCCGGTTTTTTTAGGTGCCGTTTTTTGCTGATTCTCAGCCTAGTCTGAATAAATTACTGTTGATTTTGATTTTGTGTAACAAGACACAGCGAATAAAATAAGTGTAAATTGATTTGATCATGTTCTCAGTGTAATGTGATAAATAAGCAAATCTATACCAAACACAACACTAGTCTGTAAATATACACGGAATTGGATCCGAATGAAGTAAACTAACACTGCAGAAAAAACATAAGCACAAACACCTCTTATTTGAACACGAAAAACACATAAAACTGTAATGTCAAGTCACCCAGAAGTCTAGTTTATGTCACCTAACACGTCACATATCGTTTTAAAAGTATAATTTTCATTGAAACCATCACGTTTCGCCTCAAAATCGTAAATAACACCTCATTTGACAGCTGGAAACGCACCTTCATCGTTTTTCTGCTAAATAGACCACGTGGGTTCGCAGAATTCTAAAGTTACGACCTCTCAAATGTGCCGAAAATCATTAAAAGTACCCCAACAATGAATGTTTTGTGTTTCGGAAACTAGTTTCACAGATATAGTCGAACAAAAAAGGTGTATTTTGATTTCTAAATAGACACATCATCGGCCAGGTAGTAGGAGCAAGGTAACCGACACTGTTCTCGGTCGCGTCGTAGTGAAAGAAATGTCATTAATTTTAACGGTTGCCCGTCCGGAGAAGTGGATTCTTTTTTTTTTTCTTCATAATTTCGATAGCTGATTATTTGGAATTTGATCAAGATGTGAATGTAATGTGTGTTCTTTGGTTGTTTAAACTTTTTTCTTGTTTAACGTTTAACCCATTATTGGTTATGTTATACCAGTAACTATATCCAATTTCAAAGATTTCTCTATGGATTTTTATATCGATAAATCGTGCGGAAATAAAAAAAATCGAAGTACAGTCGGGCACATAAACATTAAGCAAAAAAAATCGAACGTTCACCGAATTTTATTACTCCTAAAAATCTTCAAACATTACAATCCTAATGGTAGTCAACAAAGGGAATTTATTCTACCTGACCGTCTCCTGGTCCATTGTTCGGCAACAAATCTGGTGCGCATTCGAATCTCTCGACTTTTTTTCTCAAAAATCCCTTGTTAGCAAGTCCACGGATAGATCTCTTTTGTGAGGACAATGGGGGTTACATATTTATAAGTGGGTAGGTAGGCGGAGAATACAGGTGTTTTGTCTAACTGCGCCGCTCCGTATCAAGTATATCTAACATGAAATAGTTATAACTTTATTCCTTGATCGACACACGCCGCGGATCAGTCATCAGACAGTTGTCAGGTTTTTAGGGTTCCGTACCCAAAGGGTAAAAACGGGACTCTTATTACTAAGACTCCACTGTCCGTCTGTCTGTCTGTCACCGGGCTGTATCTCATGAAGCGTGATAGCTAGACAGTTGAAATTTTCACAGATGATGTATTTCTGTTGCCGCTAGAACCACAAATACTAAAAACAGAATAAAATAAATATTTAAGGGGGCTCCCATACAACAAACGTGTTTTTTTTGGCGTTTTTGCCTTGTGGTACCTACGGAACCCTTTCTGTGCGAGTCCGACTGGCACTTGGCCAGATTTATTGTTATATTAGCCTTGCGTATTATTATGCCGTTTTTATAGCTGTTGCCAAATTTGCCCTTTTATACTTTTACCTTTACAAAATTATTTAACTGAATATTCTTATCTAAATCCTCTGCGTCACGCCGCATATCTTCGTAGAAAGTTATTTCAAGTTTATAAATTCCAATTTTATTGTAAAAAAAATAACAATCATGCAACTACATCAAAAATATTTGTTCAATCCGTATATCAAAGAGGCTACAGCGGTCAGTACCGTCATTTTTTGTCCGAAACAACCTCACGTTCCCGCTTCGGACATCAAAATAGTGTTACGAGTTTAACAAATAACTTTTTTAAGGTATAAACCAACGAACGCCAATTAGTTCTACCAAGGAGAGATGGCTCTTTCGAGGTTCATTTTACTCGTATTTTTTGTGGGTCTGCTCGAAAATTTTTATTTAGTGAACGCGGTGATTCGTTTCGCTTCTGTGTGTTTATTACGACGCTGACTGTACAAATATTTTGTGGTCGTATTTTCTGGTCGTGTCACGCTCTTGCGCAGCCGATTGATTGTAAATAACAGGGATGTTCGGCAAATGTAGTGATTATTCGCCATTTTTGTGATTAGATACTTTGTTTGGTATGGTCATTGTGTGGAATTATAGTGAGTGGGTCTTGGAAAGGTTTTATAATAACAGCTTGAGAGCATCATCAATTTGATGATAGCATTCTGATTCTGTGGTGCTAAAAATCTGTAGAGCGGTTTTTTTTTATAGTTTCAGTACAATCAACTAAAAATAGGAATCAATTAAAAATGGGGCACTCAATATCGTGTCCAGTGTCCAGCGTGTCCTGTTGTCTGCACGCTACAGGAGTTGATGGAGGCTACTGAGGGTGCCAGGCTCATAGCCAAATTCTGGGCTGACTGTATATACATTACTATCGACACGCTAATAAGAAGCACCTTGTATATTTAACGCTTTTCGTCAACTATTTAAAATATGTGAGAAATTAAAAAAAAAATAACGAATGGCCAAATAAATCTAAAACATAATAACATTAATTTAATTAACAAAAAAAAAACATGTCATGTAAACATTAAACGCTCATTAGTTTACCAACATACAGATGCTTCCTAATTTTCATATTTACATTAATTAAATTACAAATATTTACCTTTTTTGTTAACAGTACATCTAAAAAAATTTCTTTATCTATTAAAATACCGAATCGGGTTTGTTTGCTATCAATAAAATCAGTAGACATGTTTAATAAATAGTAAATTTCTCACTGACACGCTAATTAAATAATAAAATTAGGATTTGAGTGTCTGTTTGTTGGTTTACAATAATTTAATGTTTGTTTTGAGTTTGTGCGTCATGTCTGTAATATTATTTTGACGATAAATACTTGTCAATTAGTGCTAAATAACACTATAGTAGAAAAACTATAGTTGACAAATTACTTTTCATTTTTACTTAGTTAAAAATGTTAAGATTTTATTCATTTCATTTCAAATATCTTTATTTACCAATGGAACAATAAGAAAAATGCAGTTCTAAGTTACATTAACTCATTATAATTTACACACTTTATGAGGCTAGTGATTCACCTTTCAAAGCTTATGATTATGACAGATTTATGTAGTCTTAACCGTTTACAACATAGTTACACTTTACACACTATAATCATGGGTAGGTACATAAATGATGACATTTATGCAAATTATTTACTTATAATTTACTGATTGCATTTGCAAGGTATAACAAAGATTTTATTAATATTCTCTGAAACAATAATGAAATTTCTAGATACTTATAATTTCGATTTTATAATATTAAAAATAACTATAAAACCGCAAAATGGCTTATGTCAATGTCGCACAAAATTAACTAAAATAACTAATTAAAAAATCGTTCCCCAAACAAAAAGAAACCTAACTCAAAACACCACTCCACAGCACTGCTGTACTGGAACCCGAATGTCTTCATCTAAGGCCGTGACCGCGCTTGACCCGGGTTGCCCCAACCAGTTCCCGAGATAGCCCGGGCCAAATAACTAAACGACTTAACGATATCAGCGAAATTACACCACGAGGGGTACATTTTTTATTTTATTTCATCCTGCAGTGCCCGGTTAGAGTTTATTGCACTTGGGTGTAAAAGCTCATGCTTAATAAGTGAAAAATAACTCTATTTCATAACTAAGCTTGGTTCGCTTTCGAAAAACATAAGGGAGTATCTTTTAAAAGAGAAAAAAGCAGGAGTATAGTTTGTGGGTACTCCACCTGACAAACCAAGAATTATTTATAAAAAACAAAGAATAGAAAACGTCAAAATTATAATTAAACCATTAATTGATGCAACTGACAGTACTACACCTAAACATCTTCGTAAAGTTACAAAACAAAGAAAGTATTACAATAAATCTAAAGAGACTTACAACAGAAAAGCTAAGTAAAGCGTAGAATATGAAAATGCATAAAGTTTGAAGATAAGTTCAGTCGCAACAAAACTTTAACTTAAGCTCGGTAACTCCGGGAGTCCTAGTACTTATTTAACTTTATTGTCTTTGGAATAAATAAATTCGTTCTCTGGCATCTAAAGATGATCGCTATGAGATAAGGTGATACAGATAGCGATGGAAAAAGCAAAATGGTGCAGCGATAAATGTGTGCTGGACTGGGGACTTAAATTGTGTTAAATGCCTGGAATATATCTGATAATTTCTAATGAAGTGTGCAAGATTTATGATGGAAATTCTTGCTTTTCCAGGTTTTGTTACTGAGTGAAAATTTGTGGCTGGTTTAACTAATTAACATGGAGAACTAACTACTGCGTGTTTTAATATAAAACATAGCCTTTGGCAATAGCGTAGCTTTTTATCAGTGAACGACTTTTTCTGAATCGGATCCGTAGCGGTTCCGTAGTTTAGAAAATTACCGCTTACATACAAACTCACAAATTTTACCTCTGTGTAATATTTAGTATAGAGGTATATATTAGGTACATATTCACGGAAATTGTTTGACTTCTCAGCAACGTTATCATGACATGTCATGTACTCATGTCGTATTACTTTGAAAATAAATCAACAAACGTTTTAATTTCTTGGATATCTTTACTAGACAAGCTTGTGTCTCAGATTCTACTTCTCAGATTACATCTTGAAAATTAATTAATGATGTTACTAAAAGGGTCTTCAAGGTGCTTTAAAATCTTATTAAGACTTTCTAGACCTTCAATTAAAATCTTCATGTCGTACTACCTCACGTATGTACTAATACTATTTAGAATTCACAATTTCTGTTTCATTCGCTTTCCGCTTGCTTTTTGATTCCAATATTAGTGCAGGACATATCTTATAAACATCG
Source organism: Mesoligia furuncula (assembly GCA_916614155.1). Taxonomy (NCBI): domain Eukaryota; kingdom Metazoa; phylum Arthropoda; class Insecta; order Lepidoptera; family Noctuidae; genus Mesoligia; species Mesoligia furuncula. Next base: position 8,935,966 of record OU744816.1, on the reverse strand, counting down.
ATTTTATTAAGTGTATCGACTGTGCTTCGATTTCATTCCTCACGCAGTTTATTGATTTTATTTAAATACTACTCTCCATTATTTTAAACTGGCATTATTGGATATTAGTTAGTGGTATCGTTTATTTGATGTTTAATCAAGAAACTATTTTCATTATTATCATTGAAGAAATGTGTCGTAATATTGTGTTTCGCAGGTTTATTTTCAGGCCTAACAATATTTAACTTTCTTTTAAATGTTTGTACATATTTGCCAGCGAAAATATCTACATTCTGACGGTATTTTCCATCCTGTTACAAAAAATCTCAAAGAAATCTAGAAGTAAAAACATTCTTACTCCACATCTTAAACACAGTCAATCTATCATTATCCAAAATAGATTTACAACATGGCAGGTAATCATCAATTTGATAGTATACCGTGCTGATAATAATGAATAATGTAAAATCAATCAGCATTACGACTATAACAATTTACGTAAACACCAATCATAAAGGAAGAATCCATCGATTACAAAAAATAATAACTACACAAAATGATAGAAGATTCGTATAACGGATATGATTTATAGGAGAAAAAAAAAACCGCATGCGGCGCCGCAGGGCATTCGTAGATGAGGAAACGTGTAGTTTCGGTAATAGCTTAATCAACAAGATCCGAGATCGATACAGAGATGGAGGCATGTCGACGACCGATGCGCGTGAGTCGATGGATAGACCAATAATTGTTACAGACGGGCACGAAGGAATTCATAATGGGCAATGGCTCGTAATTTTTCAACTTATTGGATAACTATTATGGAAATTTTCTTAGAGCTATAAGCCATTTACCATTTACCACTGTAATTGAAGATATTAAAATAGTTTTGAGTAAAATAGCTATTAATGTGTCGTTAGATCTTGCAGTTAATAAAATGAAGTTAACAGGGAAGCGACAAAGTTATTTTCTCTTGGTGTGCAAGTAATAAAGACTTTGTTAATGTTTTATGGTTTGCTGAATGAATGTGGGCATCGTCCATAGTGTCACATCTATGGAAAGTTTTGGTTTTGAAACAGGTATAGGTATCTCTGAAGATATAGCAAAGCCAGCATTGAATTGTGATTTGTGAAAGACTTCATTGTCTGCTTCATTTAGGCCATTTATCTTTTTTATCGCTTCTTCTTCTTCTTTTAAGTCACTCTTAGTTCCTTCATCAGGATTAGAAACTTCATTGTCTTCCCAGTAATGTAATATATTGTAATATTGTAATATAGAAATTTTAATCTTACTTTTTATTTTACTTTATACATGGTTTTCGGATATGGTCTTAAACTTATTATAATATCTATCCCTTTTTGTGATCCTCTACAGTACCTTTGTTAATTCGCTATGCTCATGATTCCACAGCAATTACATCATTTACATATCTCACATCAATAGCTCATCTCTATGGGATTGATTGTAAGCAAACAAATCATTACTCTATCTCATATAGTCGTGATCAGGACGCAGGTCGTCGGGGCCGTTCGGGGCGGATCGGAACCGTTCGTGCACCTCCGCCATTGCTCGTGAAATGTGAGCATTATGAAGTTATTAATGGTGAAATCTTACTGTTTTACATTATAATGTGGCGGACTGTACTTTATTTTGTAGGAAAGTTAATTGCCCTTTTGATGTTTTGATAACAATGGAAGTGTTTTGATTATGAATAAAATTATAAGTTAATTAGTTTTTGTTAGTACCTACGTTTAGGAAAAATAAGTTTTGTAACTTTTTCACCGTTTCAGTACTATCATTTTAGTTGTGTAAGTGCAATTTTATTATTAGATAGAAATGTTATGCATCATCTTTAAACATTTTAGTTGGGATACTAAGGCATTTAATTTATTTATTTTGTTGTCTCGCAATCAGTTAATAAACTTGCTCAAAGAATTAAAATAGTTTGCTTAAGATTTATTTCTCCAGGATTGTAAGAAACGTTCCAATATGAGTTCTTCTCACTTCTCCCTAAAATGTACCCATACTTAGATAAATTAACTGTTTTTATTACGCTATATTTTCTAATAACTGTTTTTCCTTATATTTTCTATTTATCAAAAGGTTGGAAATCGAGTTTAGGTATCGTCGGAATTATGATTATCATTTCATTTTCTTTCTTCATTTACTCTAAAGCATGACGACTTCTAAATTAATTTGTTGCTTCTACTGTAAATAAATTACGAAACATCACGGCTGTTCTCCCGGACGGGTTAGCTAGAGGTGTACATTGTACACCCATATTTCGCCAGGGGGCGAGCACCGGGCACAAAACAGATTGGGGGCTATTACTGAGAGATTCCTGATGGAAAGACACAACAACGTTTTGTCCGACCTAGGAATCAAACCCAAGTTTCATACTCAGTGTTAGCTCATTGAGACTATGCTATAATATATAATAGCATATAGTTTTAGCACAACAATGGTGCCAAATCTGTTGTTCACAAACTAACCTAAATTTAAATACAGGCATCTTTTTCTTTCTATTTCATTAAGAAAAGGACAGAAGATAAATATTAGTTTAGTCCTGTCAAATTAGTCAGCGCCTGACGTAAATTGACGTATTTTTAATAGCCAATTTTTTAATCTCGTCTAAAGTTGTATAAGGAGTATCTTAATTTGACCGGACTAAACTAATATTTATCTTCTGTCCTTTTCTTAATGAAATAGAAAGAAAAAGATGCATGAAGTTAAATTTAGTTTAGTTTGAGAACAACAGAATCAGCGCCATTATCGCTCGCCATGCATTTAAATAATAAATAATTATAGTATAGCAAAGTGTGAACGTGTTCTAAATAAATGTATGGCGAGCGATGTTGTTGTGCTATATTATGCTATATGCTATTATATTATAGTGTAGTCTGAAATGAGCTTTAGCGCTTGCGACTAAACTAGGCTGAGACAGAAGCTAGGCTATTATTATTAAAACAAGATACCTATATTGTGAAAGCCCTAGTTATAACTTTAAGCAACCTCCATAATTTACAAGCCTTAATTCATCCATTAATTCATGACATAAAAAAAAATTCAATTAAAAAAAATTGTCTGACATTAAATTTAGAAAAGTAGCTAGTTAAAAGTGTGTAACAAAACTGTTTATTATGGAAAACAGTGAAAAGACGCCATGTAAAGTAAGTTAGTAGCTTAATTTCACTTAATGTTGATTAGATTTAAGTTTGGCTATTTACGGCTTCCTCTCTCCTATATAAATTTGTGTTTTTTTCTATTTTTTTTTGCTGTACCCGACAGGGTCCATAATGAACCTAATTTCTTTCTTTTTTGAACTTACCACCTAAGTACACATTGTAAAATGCAAATAAAGTATTGAGTATTGAGTAATGACACCTAACGAACATTTAATTCGTATGAAACTAACTACAAGTCTTATTTTGTGGTAGACTAATTTTATTCTAGGTGCATCGTCTTCACATATAATTATATTTTGTATACAAAACCTTGTAAAACATTTTGAAAGAGTAACGGTGGAGTTTCTTGCCCATTTTTCTCCATACGAAAACTACCTTTTGGAATGGGCGACTAGAATCAATTCTATTTTGTTTGTTGTAATTTTTGACGTTCAAAAGTGCCTGTGCCTATTTGAAATAAATGATTTGACTTTGACTTATCTCATTTTTTTAGCTGACAACAACGGTCAACTACATTTTTCTATTCGTGATTCTTTACGTTTTGTTGCCTTTCAAAATGATTTTGAGATCCAAATGACATAGAGGTACGACGGTTAGTGAAACATGTAAAGAATCACGAATAATGTTGTTGTTCGAACTCAAATCAGCTCAAAAATGAGAAAATGAAATAGCACTTTTGTCATGCGAGCGACGATATTACGGTAATACGGTTTGGTATCATGACGGGTCTATGGTGATAGTTATGTAGGTGGGTCATAATATTATCACGCCTTATTTCACCAAAGGGTTGGGCAGAGGTGTACTGTCACGAGCATAAGTATGTATATACACTTGGCTTTATTCAAAGACGATTTTCTCCTTTAGTTTTGAATGAAATTTTATGTTATTACGAACAAAGTATTTTCGAACCCATAGGTTTGTGTAAAGTGTCGTATTTCAACGTTGCATTCGTTATTTTACGAAAAAATCGACATTGAAAGTTGACAAGTGTTGACATGTTAGTGCTCGTGACTTTACCTGTAGTACATCCACATTGCGCCAGTTATGTTTAAGTCCCATTTAATAGGGGGCGACCCTATTGCCATCAATCAGGCACAAATCCAGACTCCTGGCTGCTACTGAGAAATTCCAGATGGAACACCAAAATAACACTTTGCTCGACCTGGCAATCGAACCCAGGACTCGATACTCAGAAGTAGCGCTTCCAACGAGGCAGTCAACGCACTAGTCCTTTAAGTTTATTTTACTGCACTGCCTAATTTTCAAAATATGTAATAACTAGCTTCCGCCCGCGGCTTCGCCCGCGAAGTATGTCGATAAAACTATCCTATGTCCTTCCCCAGGATGCAATCTATCTCTCTGCCAAATCTTATCGAAATCCGTTCAGTGGTTTAGGCGTGGTTTTGAATTTATAATATTAGTATGGATAAAATAACATTGCATGGAATTTTAATGGTAGATAATATTATTAATGTTTCATAAAATGAAATACACCTTATAAGTTGGTTATCATCTCAGAAACACACTTCCTTTCTGCAGCAATTTTACTTTTATACTTGCCAAAACTACCCTCTTTTCCGTAACTTTGTTTTGTTTTTATTTTTAGGCTATAAAAACCAGCTATTACAGTTGTAATAAAAATATATGGGTGAGAACATAAGAACATAGCTAGTACTATGGTTTTTAGTTCAAATATGTCAGGAATATGGTAATCCTTGCATCCGATGCAATTCTCAGAAAACGTCTGTACTTGGAATACAAAATTTCTCATAATACATTAATAAAAAATGCAACTCCTGGCGACGGTCGTCGGGTGATAAATAAAAATCCCAGCAATTCCCGGGAAAGACTAAAAACGTGACTGCACTGCAACACCGGACGACTCCCCGCCGACCCGACCACTTCTTTGTTTTTAAACATACAAAAAGTCAGCCCCTTCATTTCATTCTCAAGAGTCAGGTACAAAATACTCTTCTGCCCACATGTTCGAAACTAACACCGAAAATAACAACTTGCAAACTTTTAGATACGACTTAAACTGTAAAATTGTCGCCGCACAAATACTTACTATGACATTTTAAAAAACTTCCACAACGCTTTAAATTTCATCAGTTTTTTTTTTTAATAATAATGTGGCATATTATTTACTTACAGTTGATATCTTAATTGTTCAGGTCATCTTGTGTCAAACTATATCGCCGGTAGCAAAAGCAATCCATTCGCATAATAATAAATACGGACACAACACATGCTCACTTGTCAATCGTATGTTATATAAACAATTTTTGGTCACAACAGAAAAAAATAAAATCAATCACTTGCACACAAATCCTCGCACGAAATGTCAATGTTTTTAATTTAGAAAAATAATAACGATTGTCAAAGTAAATCACGAAATAAAAAATAACGCGAATAACGTCTGCCGCGGCTGCGCTACACGCCGATATAGAATATTAATAGCGGGTGGACACGGACGAAACGCGCCGACGGCGATTTCATCTCAATCTTGCCCGTCGAAACGAGACAGTAACATGACAATAAACGATTGTAAAACGTCTAGAGAGAAAGAGACAACACTTTTCTCATTATGCGCCCGTCGAACCTGACATTTCAATCGCGCCGTCTCTTTCACACGGAAAGTTATTTCCGTACAAATTATATGCGGGCGTATTTGTGCTCTGTCCTGCTCGGGCGCGGATAGTGCTAACCAGATAATGTCTTAATCGCATTTTCTTAGCGCTATGCTGACTGATGCACTAACATAAACAATGATAATTCATGGATTTGCATGAACGATACAGGGTTTTTTATTGAGTCCACATCAACGGGTAAGTAAATATGGTAGGTGGGAGGTCTTGATGCAATTATGTAATTATAACCTTTCAGTGCGGAAGCTGGAATGTTTTCCTTTGAACTGCAACGCTGCGGATAATGTCATGTGTAGACTAGAAAATACTTATAGGTACAGTCAGTTACTGCAATTAGCTGACCCACCTTTGCATAAATGGTTGAGATTTTTTATAAAACGTATCGATAGAATTTTATAATTCTTTTATATTTTATTTAAATATAAATGAACTTTTAAGAGTTAGTGAAATTATTTTTTATGGTTTATAAGATTACACAAGAGAGCAGTGGTGGCCAAGTGGTAACGGCCGCGACTTACGAGTTGTAGGTCGTAGGTTCGAACCCAGACAGGCGCTTTACTTTGTGTAAATTATTTCATCACCACTGCTCTCAAAACGGTGAAGGAAAACATCGTGAGGAAACCGGCATGTCCTAGAACCAAAAATTCGAAGACATGTGACATCTGCCAATCCTCACTGGGCCCGCGTGGTGGATTACGGCCCACTCCCTCTCACCGAGAGGAGCCCTGTGTCCCAGCAGTGGGAACATTATAGGGCTGATTATGGATTATGATTATAAGATTACACACCCCACGGTTTTAAATTGATCGAGTAAGAGCAAATGCAAAAAAAGAAGTATCAATCAAGAATAAAGATATAGGAAGAAAAGAAGGTTGTAGAAAAGAAAATACTTCTGCTTACTTTGGGTTAAAAACTGTATTCGAGAAGTAGGTAAGAACAAGCGTTGACCGCTAAAGTCAAAGCTAAGATTATAAAAGTCCTAACAAAACAATACCACACCAGTCTGTTGTTGCCAGTCTGATCTCACGCTTATCGTTAAATAAAATTGTACAGATTAAAGAATCGAAAAGTCAAATAACATAACAGGTGATGACAGGATTAGTGGAGCCGAAATCAGAGCGATATGAATGATTGATAAACGAATAAATGTCAGTGATCCTAATAAAACAGCGGATACGCTGAAAGTTACACCAAATTAATTGCAACTGAATAAAAGTTTTCTGGAGCAAGAAAAACGAAACTAAATGGTTTTGTGTTATATTCCAGGAAATAAAATTCTTAAAGAAACTAAAAATTGGTTACAAATACTACAACACCAAGTAGACAAAGGAACGAAAAATGTATGTAAATTATGAATTCATGATATTAACGATTAAAAAGTCATAAAGCAATAAGCATCACCTTTGTACCTATTTTTCTGTTCTGTTCATATATGTGTGTAAATAGTACATAAACGGTAAAATAAATAAATAAGAAGTTATCATAACCTACTCATAGATGGGGTATTGATGTAAAATTTAAACATAAAGATATTATTTTCTGAATCAAAAACAGAAGCTGAAACACGACTCCAAATAAACTCACCTGAACGCGGTCACACCGTCCGATACTCTAAATTTACCATAACGCCAACATGAAAAATGAATTTCAGAATAAGAAATTCAATATCGAAATGTGGAAACAAACTAAATAATTATCTATTTGTGGAGTGGAAAGCAAATACTTGAAGGCAGTATATTTACTGTGGTGACTACTGGTCAAATGTTTGTCCAGAGATGACAACTTGCTGACGACTCAACCAATTCAGGCGTTCTGAGAAACTATAGAAGTATTCCTTAATCACACACTGACTGGACTACTTTGAGGTCGGAAGACAAATATGATGAGGGTCCAACTAATGGGGTTGAAAATGAAAAGGTCAAATTAGGTGTGACGTGGAATTTGTGGGAGTAAGGAGTGTAATGTGTTGTGGTTGTGGGTTTGTCATCAGTGGGGCCAGGAATGGGTAGGTTTGGTAATTGAGGCATGGCGTGATGATAACATAATGATTGAAGTAATGTAGTTTAATAGGGATTTTACGGAAATTCTACTTGAAAATGCAATATGAACCAAGGCCTTATTATTTAGTGCGATTTAATCGTCATAATTATGATAATGGCCCACTCTCTCTCTTACAGAGAGGAGGCCTGTGTCCGAGCAGTGGGAATATTATAGGCTTATTATGATGTCATGATTTATACAACACTAATTTTGATAATATCATTGATCATATTGCTGATGTTCTAGCTGCCAAGCTGCACGATTCTTAAGCAGTGTTATTATCATTAACAATGAATTTCAAATGAACAATGCGAAAAATAAATCCAGTGTTTAGCTCTCGACTAACATCTCAAGTACCTCGAGCAATTTAACAAAAGAAAAACGCTAAAAGAACTAAACATAACATACTATCACTTACAAAAGAATGTTTCTGTCAAGTGCGTGCGTGAAATCGCGTCACTCCCAATAGGTTCCGTATGAATCATGTATTAGTTACCCGAACTGGCCCTCGGTAACCAAACTGAGTGCAATGCATGTCTTAATGCACTCACAATAAAAACACCACATATCGCATCGTAGAATGTGACAGTAACATCTTCACGAGAACGTATTAAACTTTACATTGCAATCAACGAACAAGCAAAAAATTATCTTAAAATGGACGCACCAAAGTCCATTTTCAGACAAAAAGACCATCTTTAAGGATTTCAGAATCAAACCCGTTTGGTTACGAATGAAATGGACAGAGAAAAGGGACAGGGATACAAAAAGCAATCGCGGTTAAGCAACTAAACTCGAAAGCTCAAAGGACTTGTGCTGTATTTTGTTTTGTCTGAGCGAGATAACTTGATCATCGTCGCGAACTACCAAATGTAGGAAAAGAAAATTTTTAATATAAAAACGAATTTTATATCAATAGAAATAAAGATTAAATTCGTAATAATTCATCTTGTATAAGACCTTTCGTCCCGGGCATAACGTAAAAAGAACAATTTACAAGTTCGTCTGGCACGGAAAGAGATGGCGTTTAAAGTGTCGTACGTATGAAAGGGAGAGGAGACAACCGGAGTTGGAGGCTGTGTATTTTTTCTGAGTTATTATGCCGGTTCTGATCATTTAATTAAGACATTTTGTGCATTTATAATGAAATAACAATATGAGTCAACGTTACCACCACCTTTTAAAGATGACGTTGAAGTTTGACCTGATGTTGAATTATTTAAACGGTCAGTTTTATTTTTTATTAAAGAATATTTCTGCTGAGCTGAGAATGAAAAAAGACACGTCATGCCGGATGATAAGTAGTATCATCCCGCGTAAGTTGTAACTTGTAGGAGTATGGGAACTTGAAAACAGTAAAAACAAACGGGTTCTGGATTGAAAGGTTCGCTCATTTGATTCGTACTATACAATCTTGTAAATGTGTTTATACAAGTATCATGGAAGGAAGCTGCAACTAATTTCGCTAAGAGTTACAAGATGAATTTTACACAGAACGCAGAAGTCCACGACTGGGCTTGGGAGTCGGGACTTCCCCGTAGGCATCCCCATATCACGAGTATGTAATTCAATCCTCAAAAGCCAAATGAAAAAATTACAATTTGAACAAACTATATGCTCCAGTAACCTCATATCCTATTATGTCTGTCCTATTTTTAAAGAATTTAATTTAAAACATCTTTTCATCATCATCATTTTAGCCGAAAAACGTCCACTGCTGGACATAGGCCTCCCCCAAGCACCGAAATCGACCGGTTCTGTGCTTCTCGCATCCAGCGGAGTCCTGTGGCCTTCACCAGGTCATTGGTCCATCTTGTGAGAGTCCTTCCAACGCTACGCCTTCCGGTACGCGGTTGCCACTCCAGAAACTTTCGGTCCCATCGGCCATCCGCTGTTCTGCGACCAATGTACCCTGCCCACTGCCAAAGTTTGGCGATTCATCGGGCTATGGCGGTTACCTTGGTTCTCCTACGGATCTCATCATTTCTGATTCGATCGCGTAGGGAACCTCATTGCCGTCTTCATTGCCCTTTGGGTGATTTTCCGTCTTCTAATGAGGCCCATTGTGAGCAAAAAGACATTATTTACCTTGGTAAATAATGTCTTCTTGCTCACAATGGGGGGTGTATTGTAATTTACTTTAGAGTAAAAAACAAAAATACCTAGAATTCGTAAAGTAACAAACACACCCTCATATTATAATAAACCTAACCTACGTTTATTTAAAAGATGGCAGTTTTTTCTCTTACAAGAACGTTACTGAGCGAATCGCTGTTGCGGTTACTATATGATATATTGTTATTGCTCTGTCATAACGTTAATATCTAAAAATAAAACGCGCTGCATGAATGTATGAAAGAAATCTTTGTGCCAAGAGCGTATGGTTTTTGATAAACTGAGTTGATTTTATTTAAAAACATAAAATCACAGGAGCTGCATATTTTTCTAAGGTGAGACCTAGAAATTAAAGAAAATTCTCTAATCTACACATACAAATTAACTATCTGTTCGTAATGTCAAAATAACAGCTTTTTACTAAATGCATAGGTATATGAGAGTATATGCGGTATCTAAATATAACAAAAAAAAATAAGTCTGTCTGTTTGTTCCGGCTAATCTCCGAAAAGGCTGGACCGATATTGGTGGGACTTTCACTGGCAGTTACCTGATGTAATATGGAATAACTCAAGCTACTTTTATTTGAGAAAAAGATTTAAGGTTCCGCGCAAAAAGAATAAAACCTATGAAATCTTAATGACATAACCTGAGTCAAATATTTTTTTTCTAGTTACTCGAAATACTCTTATGCTAAGGATACACATGCCAGTAGCTGGCTAAAAAGTATGCAAGTAGCTTGCATGTCATTATGGTATTCACCAAACAGCTTGCATGCCGTGTGCCATAACAACTGTTGTCCAAGTTACAGGCATGTGTATGGTAGTCCTTAAGCGAACCAGGGAGAAGCTAGGAATTTCGTTTTTAAAATTTCGAATTTTGGAAGGATGATTTGATTTGATTTCGTGGGACCGGCCGCACTTGGTGGTGGAGCCCACTAAGCATGGCGGGCTGGTACCAGTCGGGGTTGCGGCGAATGTAAGCGTATTTCCCAGGCCCACGACTCATGGTTGTAGAAGGAACCGTGGGATTTTAGTCGGTAGGACTCCGACATAACCCCTACTTTCTCTACAGACAACGAGTATTCATCCACACAGAAAAAGGAACTTCTTGAAGGATAAGAATAATAGGATTTCTTACGAAATTATCTAATATTTAAATGAAGTTATTGACAAAGCTGGATCATAATATAAAACAGTTCAGCCATTACTGTTCCCACAGCTGGGACACAGGCCTTCTCTCCATGACAGGGAATGGGCCGTAATCCACCACGCGGGCCCAGTGCGGGTTTATAGATGTCAAATGTCTGCAAATTTTTGGTTCTAAGATTTGCCGGTTTCCTCACGATATTTTCCTTCATCGACTCGTTTATGTTCGATGATAATTTAAATGGTGACTAATCAAAGAAATTACCATTTACTGATAAAGTAGATAGACGAGTCCTGTAAGGCAGGAAAAAAAAGGGAAGCCCTAAAAGAAAAATATTACAGGAGATGGACAAATGGGGCTATCAAAGCATTCTTCAAAGCAAGTAAAAAATGTAAGTATATTAAGTAATGCCTTGCAAATAACTTTACATAATCAGCTAACACCTGCAATTCTGCTGACGCCGCGCTAGAGACGATGAGTATCGTGGGACTGTTTACAACTTTACAGATATAAGCGGACATTGCTTAATGTATCGCCTTACATTTTAAATAATACATGTTTAATGAATCATTTATTTAGAATAGATAATATTACCGTGATTTAGATTAGGAGCTTTGTGTTTATCACACCACTCTTCACACTAATATTATAAAGGCGAAAGTTTGTGAGTGTGTTTTTATGTTTGTTACTTCTTCACGCACAAACGACTGGACCCTGGATTAACAAAAAGGATACTTTTTATCCCGATATTCCCACGGAATCAACACTTATGCGGGTGAAACCGCGGGGAGCTGCTAGTGTGGCAAAAAAACATTTTTTCTTTATTTCTTTCATTTTGACTGCCTCGTTGGTCCAGTGGTCGTATAGAGGTATGAGGAACAGGGTGTAAACTTCACTCATCCTCCATAGAAAAGGGAAGATCCTCCGACCAGACGGGTGTTGTGTCTGGCGGGCCGATGTATGCTAGTTGCGCGGTAAACTCTGCTTGCGCGATGCAGGATTTTGGTGACGTTCGCATGTGGCGTTGTAGATACTGCTACACATGGGTCACATCCACGAAAAACATGCGTCACATCCACGCAAAGCAGCAGCAAGTTTTCTTCTTCCATTCTCCCCTGTCAACCGACACGCTATCTTACTCTCTTCTCTTTCATACCACTCCTTCCGTTGGTTTTTCATTATAATTCTCATCTTTAGGGAAGATTGAAGGTACAAAATAATATTTACGCAAAATAAGTTAACTTTTAAAATAATAATATGTAAGTACATATAAAAGAATCATATCATCAAAAAATTCGTCCGCATCACTGTCAACAGGAACAGTGCCCAAAAGGCTGGCAGCATTGCCACGTTGTGTGGCAATGCTAATTGTTTGGCCAAGAAACAGGCCAGCTCTCTGGTCACGTGAAGAGTCGACTAACCGCTTGGCGATACCTCGAAAAACCAAGTAGGCACTCGGACTCCATGGCCCTAATGTTTCAACCCCAAACGGTTCGAACATATAACTCCCAATCAGGTTGGAAAATTTTCGCCGTTTGAGGTTTTCTGCACCTGCAGCGGCCGCCCCAGCACAGCCCACCGTGCTAGGCAGATGGGATGTTGCATCCCACACCAAAGGTCTGCCTAACTCCCTAACTTCGTGCCTTTTTCATTTTGCATAACATAACATAACGCAGGCGTTATGGTACACCTATAGTTCACACGACGACAACTCAAGCTATACATTTCCAGATTTAACTGACCTTGCATTATATGGAAATGTAAAGCTTTTCGTACAACCAAAAGTCAGCTCATACTGGAAATGTAAAGCTTGATATTATGTTGTCGTACGTGCACCCACATTTCTCCAGTTTTCTTTTCATTTCGAAAATAAAGCGGTTAGTGGGAAAGTGCTTCGGAAACAGCAACTACACAATATTGGGCTCATTGCCGAGCGTAAGTCTTGGCAGCCGGAGTGTTTTTCCTTTTCTTCATTAGAGTTAGTGATTTAATTTCCTACAAAGGTCAAAGTCAAATCATTTATTTCAAATAGGCACATTAAAGGCACTTTTGAACGTCAAAAATTACAACAAAATAGAATGCGATGACAGCGATGCGGACGAATTTTTTGATGCCCTATGATTATTTTGCATATTTTTTCATATACATGTACATACTGTAGCGGTACCTACAACGCCACATGCGAACAACGCGTCATACTGACGTCACGCAAATCCTGCATCGCGCAAGCAGAGTTTACCGCGCAACTAGCATAGATACAACGGCCCGACATGAATCATTGGGCAGTTGCCCGCCAGACACAACACCCGTCTGGTCGGAGGATCCTCCCTTTTCTATAGAGTATGAGTGAACTTTACACCCTGTTCCTCATACCTCTATAATACTATTATTATTTTAAATAGAATTGATTCTAGTCGCCCAGTTAATTAATGGCACTTACTTCCGTACTCCATGAAGATGCTAATAAAGGGTGATCTGCCGATCTCCCTGAAGCGCAAACTCATCAACATGTGTATCCTGCCCGTCCTAACCTATGGTGCTCAGACCTGGTCGCTCACCGTGTCGCAAAAGTTCTGCCTTGGCGTTTGTTAAAGAGCGATGGAGCGCAGCATCCTGGCTGTAAAAAGGCAGGACAAAATTCGGAACACCATGCTGCGTTCCAAAACGGGTATAATAGACGTAGGCAAGAAGGCTGCCAGGCTCAAGCGGGATTGGGCGGGTCACATCAGCCGCATGCAGGATGACCGCTGGATAAAAGTTTCCACACAATGGGTGCCTGAAGATGGACGGCGCCGCCGAGGTCGACCCAGAAAGCGGTGGCGAGATGACCTGGACGCGTACCGCGAAGGCTGGTTTGAGGTGGCGTAGGATAAGAGTTCCTGAAAGGACTCGGGGGAGGCCTTTTCACAGCACTGGGACAGTATAGGCTAAACAAAAAATAAAACTTCCGTATACATTAGAAAAGAAACTTGATTTTGTGCCAAATGTTTGTTGTACTTAGTCTTTGATCATTTATATAACAAGTAGATCAGATACTGTTAAAAAGGAAACAAATAGCCTGCTTTACCACTTTTGGATTGTCAGGTTGACATATCTGGGAGATAATCCTAATGTTCCCACTGCTGGGACACAGGCCTCCTCTATAAGAGGGGAGTAACTAGGCCGTAATCTACCACGCGGGTCAGTGCGGGTTGGTGGACGCCACATGTCTTTAAATTTTTAGGTCTAGGAATTGCCGGTTTCCTCACGATGTTTTCCTTTATCGTTTTGAAAGCAGTGGTGATCAAATAATTTATACAACGTAAACTCTGGCAGAAAATTTCATGGAAAATACTAATGTTCAATGTTTTAATTTTTCTGCTTGTGCTCATGTGCACGAGTGGCACGTTGCCAACTGCTGTCGACACTAGTCGGCGGCTGCCGTCGACAACATGCCGCTCGTATATTTAAGTAAGCCGTCAATTCAACGAGCAGCACTTTGCTGACGACAGAGCCAACTTCAGCTGACGACAGAGCCAACTTCAGCTGTCGACAGAGGCAACTTCAGCTGTCGACAGAGGCAACTGCTACTGTCGACAAAAGCAGCTGCTGCAGTATTCGACACGCTGACCGCTGCCCACCATGTCGACAGCATTGTTGTAGCGCGCCGCGAACGTTATTATAGTCTATTTGAGGTCGACTGACATAAAGCAGCGCGTGCACTGCGCTCATACTGTTGCTGTCGCCATTGTTCGGCGTTTGCTGTCCACATGTCGACGGCAAACGCCGACTAATGACAGCAGTTGCAGTTGCCTCTGTCGGCAGCTGAAGTGGGCTCTGTCGACAGCTGAAGTGGGCTCTGTCGACAGCAAAGTGCATGCTCGTCTGTACTCTGCCTAAGGTGCTCAAATACACGAACGGCACGTTGACGACAACTGCAGTTCTTCTGTAGACGGCAGCTGAAGTCGCGTCTACGGCTGACGCCGACTAGTATCGATGGCGACAGATATCTCTGCCGTTGACGCGTGCTGCTCATGTATGAACACTTACGTAGTGCTCACCCAAAAACGGGAAGAAAAGCACTTAAACGCGCATTTTGTTAAATGTAGTAGTGTTGCTAGAGAAGAAAAGCATGCAGTCAGAAAATCTATCAAATTATAAAATATTAAAGAAAAAGCAGTTGATAGAATTATATTTTTATTTGAAACGGGAACTGAAAAATATGCCGTTACCCGTTAGAATCATGGGCTATAAAATTTATGTTAATCTTACTGGGATAGGACATAAAATAACCGACTCCCATGAATTCCTCTATGAGAAGGGTGATGTATAGGTATTTCATATTAATTCGTTTGACAAATAAACGCTGGGGAAAGGTATCGTGTTTCGAAACCTTTACCTCTGAACTTTGAAAAGAATTAATCGGTGGTAGCATCATTTCTGCACCTAAAGAAAAAGCAGAAGTAGAACCTAATAGACACTGGATCGTACCTAATGGACACATATAAAATGAAATGAAATTGTTTATTTTGTAAACAGAATATGGGAATCACTTTTGCACGTCATAATATAAAAAAACTGGCCAAGTGCGAGTCGGACTCGCACATGAAGGGTTCCGTACCACACGGCAAAAACGCCGAAAAAAACACGTTTGTTGTATGGGATCCCCCTTAAATATTTATTTTATTTTAATTTTATTATTTATTATTAAAGAAAAAATACAACTAAGTATTTTGTGAATATTTCAAGTGCCTACCTGTTGTCATTATTGATATCGAGCAAAAAAGGGCAAAAAAATCGCGTTTGTTGTATGGGAGCCCCCCTTAAATATTTATTTTATTTTGTTTTTAGTATTTGTTGTTATAGCGGCAACAGAAAAACATAATTTGTGAAAATTTTAACTGTCTAGCTATCGCGGTTCTTGAGATACAGCCTGGTGACAGACAGACGGACGGACAGACGGACAGACAGCGAAGTCTTAGAAATAGGGTCCCGTTTTTACACTTTGAGTACGGAACCCTAAAAAGCTAGATGAGGTCGGCGTTTCCTATCTGAGAAGAAAAGCCGAAACAATCTCTTATAAAGTCCAAACATAATCTTCGTCAGATCATGTGAAGACCATGTAGGTAAATTGATAAAATGGTCTTTTGAGGAAAGTACATCACAGATATGAGTGAACCACTCCAGTCAGTGCAAGGATTTGTCAGTATTCGTGTAGCTCAACTCAGAACTTGTTCATCATAGGCTAGCAGCGTATCATGAAACTAATAACCTTTATTTATTTATTAAAACTTTATGCACAAGTGAAAGAAATATTATACAAAGGCGGACTTAATGCCTGAGGCATTTTCTACCAGTCAACCTTAGGGTGATGCAGAGACAAAACATGGCAGATGCAACAAAAGGGATAAATACCTAGGAAATGACTTAAAAATAAAAGAATAAATACTACTTCATACATAGATAGGTAAAATACTACTTTATACATAGATAGATACATACATACACACATATAAACAAAATCTGTGAGCAGTTAAAAATGGTAGAGGAGAAAACGAATACAGCAAATCAGCGCTGGGATGCTACGGCCAACTTTTGACGGATATGTTCACGTGCCTTCACTTTAAAAGATATCCGACTGGTTGCCATCCTGATGTTCAGAGGGAGCGCATTCCAAAGAAAGACCGCCTGGACAAAGAAAGAAGAATGAATGAAGCCAGAACGGTGAGAAGGATATCGTAGAAGACGATTGTTGTGGATCGAAGATTTTTAGCATGAGCAGAGCATAAATATTGAATTTGGTAGTCTACTACTAGAACTGATAACCTTTGATGAACACTGATGATCTTTAAAATCAAAATTATAATTATTTCGTATCTCTATGTATTTTACTGTGTGTACTACTGTGTACAGATACCAGCACATCAAGCTACCCGAAACTGTCAAATTTTCCCAATCAACTTTGAACCTTATGGTTTAGCGATAAAGTTGAAAATCTATTAAAGAAACTAGCTGTGCCCGCGACTTCGTTCGCGTGGAATAGTGACTTTTCGGGCAGCATATTTTGAATTACATATACCGTCTACAGACCGGGCATTTGCTGTCCGAACCCTCTGAGAACTCAGGCGAATTTCCCTATGAGTGAAAGTCTCAGACTCACCCGATAGTGCTTGAGTTTCAACATCGGCAGTGAGACGTATTTCTCATTCTTCCTGTGTTTCCTTAGACCGAGCATTTGCTGTCCGAACCCTCTGAGAACTCAGACGAATTTCCCTATCAGTGAAAGTCTCAGACTCACGCGATAGTGCATGAGCTTCACGATCGGCAGTGAGACGTATTTCCCGTTCGTCCTGTGTCTCCTGGGATCGAGCATTTGTTGTCCGTACTCTCTGGGAGCTCAGGCGGGTTTCCCTGTCAGCAAAAGTCTCAAACTCACGCGATAGCGCGTGAGCTTCGCGATCGACAGATAAACGTGCCTTTCGTTGTTCCCCGTTTTCCCTATTTCGAGTTGTCATCATTCGAGAACGATTTGAACTCAGTCGAGATTCTTGCTGTCGAAGTTTCTGCAGCACGAAACCTAGCCTGATGTTCCCGAGTTGCAGAAAGCCTTGCCTCACGACCTTCCTCAGATTCCTGTGATCGAACTAATCTCATCCTTTTAGCATTTCTGCTACATTGGGATAGGTTGGATCTCCTTCGAGGCATTCTTACAATAAAACAGTACTTACTACTTAACACACAGTTATTTAGTAAACACGTACTATCGTAAACAATTAAATTATAAATACTTACAGATTATTATACAGTCTAAAATTATCACAGTTTAAGTAATAAGTGTTAAGACGTGTAAACCAAATGTACTAACTTTATAAAACAAAAGAATTGCTAGAAAAAATAATTACTAACCTGAGCTAATGAACTTATACTTAATAAAGAAAATTACTTAATAATATTTATAATATTTATATACAAACCCTAAATACAAATTAAGATAAGTATACCGAAAATCAGGGAAAGAAATGCCTAACCTATTATAAATGCTTACAATATTTATTTACAAACCCTAAATAAAAATTAAGATAAGTAAATACCCAAAAATCAAGGAAAGAACCGCCTAACCTATACCAAATACTTACAATATTTATTTACCAAATTTTAAAGAAAATTAAGAAAAAGAACCTAACCTACAAACCCTAAAATAATAAATAAATGAAATATGCAGTCAGTCATCATCATCTGCCTAGCCTCTTCCCAACTATGTTGGGGTCGGCTTCCAGTCTAACCGGATGCAGCTGAATACCAGTATTTTACATGGAGCGACTGCCTATCTGACCTCCACAACCCAGCTACTGGGTAATATGATACCCCTTGGTAAGACTGGTTGTCAGACTTTGGGGCTTCTGACTACCCGTAACGACTGTCAAAGATCCACGAATGACAGCCGGGACCAACGGCTTAACGTGCTTTCCGAGGCACGGAGGGGTGTCGGTATGTAGAGATGGTCACCCGTCCACAGACCAACCGCGGCAAGCGTAGCTTAACCTGATCGATCGACCTGTGCGGCTGTTATTATTTAGCCACGGGCCCCTCTAAAATATGCAAACAGTCAGTATTCAAGTGAATCGCAATAATCGAATGCAACTATTCGCCTATACTCTCCAGGATACGCGCGTTCACTGAATAGGTACCTTAACAAATGTTCGCCGTGATTCTTTAAATTGACATAACTTTTTTATTTATGAACCGATTGACATGAAATAAACACTAAATGTTAGTTAGTGAAGCTTACTACAATATATTAGTGAAAACCGCATCTAAATCTAATAAGCCGTTTCTGATATTAGCGTGCACAAACATACAGACAAACAGACAAAAAAAAATTTAATTACAATTTTGGGTTCGGCATCGATATAATAACAAGCCCTGCTACTTTTTTTTTATATATTTCCATTGTACAGACACCACTTTTCTACAATTTTATTATATGTATAGATTTGACAGTTTGCAGTAGCTTGATGTGCTGGCGTCTGTGCATAAACATTAAAAAAAGTATCAGCATATCTTTCGAAACAAATGCGAGTGAACACGAAGACTTGATCGAAGACACGAAACACTAAAAATCCACCCAGTTCTCACACCACAAGTTGATATTGAACTTAATAAATCCCTAACCCAAAATATCACGTCCTACAACCAAAACTCGTAAACTAACATTACCTAATTTGATGGGCAATATTGTTCCGAAGCCGAAACTTTAGTTAGATAAAGAAGGTTCTCCGTTTAGGGTTGAGCACGATGGAGCCAGAATCTACCTTCAATGGGCCACGAAAATAACAATGAACATAACATCACGCCAGGGAACATAGGAAGAGGAGTTCAAATGGCAGATAATTTTAAGTCCCATATAATAGGTTCAATCTCCGGGTAGCTACTGAGAAATTAAGGGTTACAGGACCTAAACGCAAAAACGCAAGTTTTAGAAACAATAAAAGTATATGATCGACTACAGTAAACAAAATCAGAAAAATATATGATATTCTTCAGGATATATGCTAGGTAGATACTGTGTTGAAAACATAATACCTACAGCTAATTTGGTACGATAGAAAAAATCATGAAGATACCTCTAAAAACTTTCTTTTTACATTAAAAACCTTATTAATATACATACAATCATTCTGATTTTTTGTCAGATTATTCTACAAGCAACATACTAAAACTAAAACTGTTTTATTTATTTAGTCCAAACAATAGATTTTTTGTAATTAAATATGTGCTTCATATTTTGCAATAAATTACCAGCGTTGTGTCATTGCGCTTCTCTTTATTTTCTATGCAGTCCGGCAGTGACCGCGCTTTAGGTCATGTAAGCCCCTTAACAATGATAAAACCCAAAACCAGTTTGCACGACATGGGTAGGTATAGAACCCTAGACGCTTCAGCAATCGCACTTCCGACTACCAACCCAACGACGCAAAGACAAGAAAAACAATTTTTTTCCTAAACAGAATCTTTAGATAAAGGCGGCCAACATTTTAGGGTTGAGCCACAAATAGCCACAGAAATGACAAATAACTTCTTAACCCGATAATGCCGTGAGTAATCGATGAGGTACCAGATATAATTAATAAAACATACTATATTGATATACCGGTGTCGGATGCCTCCGTAGGGTTCCCAATAAAGCCTATTTGAATTTATTGGTGAGGACTAAATGTACTGGTGGTTACTGAAATGCTTTGAATTCTATTTTAGTTTATTATTGAATTAATTTTAATAGTTTAGTTAAAAGGTTCTGATAAGGTTTGCAGGGTCAACATGGCCAGACATCGCACAAGACATACATAGGTTTGGAAGGAAAAAGGGGAGGCGTTTGCCCAACAGTGGGAATCAACATAGGCTAACAAAAAAAAAATTATACAAACAAATATAATATTTAGTTTTGCAGTAGTTCAAGGTCATCATTACGACACGAAAAAACACTTGGTGTAAAACAAATGATTTTTGGTGCCGCAATGATGAAACCAGTAGGGGGACCTACGCAGCCTACCCAAATGTCCTTTCTTTGGTATTGTCAAATCGTTGAGCTCCTCAAGTTCTGAGTTGAGCTGCACGATTTTTGACAAATTCGTGCACTGACTGGAACCGCTCAATCTGTGATCCTTTCCTCCAAAGTCCATTTCAGACACCAATCTACATGGTCTTCACATGATCTGACCAAGATTTTGTCTGGACTTTAAAAGAGACTGTGACCTCTGAGTATGTTCCGGCCTTTCTGCGCAGAATAGTCAGATAGGAAACGCCGACCTCATCTAGTTTAAAAAAAAAATATGATTGACGTGTAAAAGTGTTTGTATAAACCTACTTATAGAAAATAAATCATTTATCATTTACCAATTACCAATTGTCTAATCACACAGGATCAATTTAAACGACGATACTCACTAAAAAAAAAAAACATTTGAAAGCACGTTTTCCTAAGCGTTTCCCATAGGACAAAAATTAGAAAAAAACTAGGTCAGTTAATTATTTATATTATTCCTATCCCTATTCGATGTATACCTCCTTTCCTCCAATACTTCACTAGGACTAGAAATAATGTGATCAAGGCTACCACAATAAAACTGAAAAGATAACATTAATTTAAAGTGTTAAAAAAAACATCATCATCAATAAACATGAATAAACAATGCAGACCAAGCACACTGTGAAAGCAACAAGACGACAACCCAAAACCTGAATTCAGAAGCCCAAAAATTTAAACAATATTGTACCGTTTCATTATAATAAATTAATCATGCTTTCTTCATTTTTTCTCGCGAATTGTCCAATCATAAAAAAAACATGTCTCTCTCAAGGACTGGAACCATTCGCCATCGCCAGTCCAATGACTTTCATAAAAATAAAATGTGTCTTCCAAGAAATGCACTTGTGTTCGCGACTGTATTTACTCGTAAACGACGCACAGAACTTCGTTTTTGGAGAAAAAAGCATCGGGTAAGAATCCAGCTGCGCGATATTTATGACTTTATATCTTTCCGACTCTCTTACACACAGCTTCAGGGTATATCTTCGTCTCTTTCAGTCAATCCGCCCGCTGTTATCTACGATTGCGTTTCGACTCCGGAGCGTGAGTATATCGGTAATGGATATTTCAAATTTCGAGATGAATCAATAAAGATATCGTTGTACTTTTGGAAAAGCTATCATCATCATATTTTTGGTGTCAAAGTCATAACATCTTATTCGCGCTTTGTGTCGCCCCTGTTTTGAGTTCATTGTGATCTTATTTCGACTGTCTCTTCAACTGTATTTATACTTCAGTTAATCTAACTAGCCTGTATTGTCAAAGAACTCCCTCTCCCTTTTCCACACAATTCTGTCTTTTGCTAGGCACCAGTTCATTCGGTAAGAATCAAGCTCGTCCCGCCATCTTCGTCTCGGCCTGCCATGATGACGTCGCGCGTTCAGTGGGATGCAATCGGTGATTCTCTTAGCCCATTTGTCATTTGACATGATAATTATGGTACTTCAGGAAAAGTATATTTGGCAAAAGAATATACCTACCTATTTATAATGTGTGTGTTCACTATCTGACCCGACAGACGTCATCCTGACAAAATTTCAACGTAAGTACAGAACACAGACTAAGAAGGTACAGAAAAACAATACAATTTTTTTACGAATTTTCCAATTTTGATTTGTGGTTTTTTTTTTTTTTTTTTTTGGGTCAACAACCTCAGATAGAACAGTCACTTGAAATATCAGTTAAAAAACAGTTTTCTTTCTGTAAACTTCACAGACATGATGGTTACCTATCGACCCTCTATAAAAGAAGATTTAATTCCTGGGCTAAACTCCTAGCTATTATACGTGACTGAATTGGTTGTGGAAGCACAAAATAAAAATAACTTTAGTAACAGGTGAAGTTCAGTTGCACATAATGAATGCGTGTAATATGCTCAATAAATTCTCAACTAATGCAGTTTAATAAGTAATGTAAACTAAGCAAATGCAGTTTAAATGAGTTCTTGTTCATATGCGCACGCACTTGTAGTTCGTTATGCGCCGATATTGGAAGGTGGAACGCGCATAATGTGGCGTAGACTTAGGAAGGGACACATTTGGATAAATTTAAGATATTCTGTAAAAACTTACTTGAGAAGTCACTTAAGTATTACGCTGCTGCTGTGGTGGAGTCGGTATATCCTGATACCCATAACATGCGGGATAACCGTAACACACTATCAGTAGCAATGGCTTGCATTTTGACAGTTCAAGAAAATTTATTACCTTATTTACGTTGTTGAGTAAACAAATTTTTCGAACATATGAAGCAATGGATTAGAAATATCCTTCAAAATAATTCATTGATTGTGATTGATAGTGTGAATATGCAAGATCCCTGTGGGACACCGCACGACATCTCTCGCCGGTTCCACTCCCGGTCGCGATCGGGGTAGAATCTCTTAGGCCAGGTATGCAGGGGTGCATTTTTCCCGCGGTGCGACAACCAGTCTAACAATTGACATTTTCAATAGTGTCAGATATCACTTATGATCATAGACTCTGATTTAAAACAACGAAGGTTCTGGGACTGGGAGTCTCCGAGTCTCGAGTAATACCTTCCTTGGTTCCTTGTAAAGGTATGCGGTTACCATCTTCGGCCGCATCATCGCTTTTAAAAGGAGCTTGAAAACACAAAATAAATATTTTTAGTAAATAAGGTCAATAAAGAATCGCATGAAATGTCATCTTCTTGGTCGAACCTTAAGTGCTTAAGTGCTTGTGATTAGTTGTTAAGGTACCAAACCAACTACGTGCAGTATATCACAAAATTTTATTTTTAAGTTACGATCGTATTTCTCAGTATTCCCGTTAGACGAAGCATAATTATTGGTACCACTATAACCTAGAGATCATAAGGAACAAATCAACATGCATTTGATTAATAGACGCCACAATTTTTGGTGGGCCTAATCGCCGAACAAAAACGAACAGTCTCCTTAGTTTTTACTAGAGCGCACGGGCGTAGCCAGGGGGAGGGTTTTGGGGGTTCAAACCCCCCCCGAAAAGTTCAGATACTAACATTCATAGAATCAAAATAAGAACACAACAAGTAAAAACAGACTGCACGGCTTAGCTCTCCTGAACATTCACTATGGGATAGAAATTGATGCGAATGAAGTAGTGGATATATTTAAAAAGAAAAACAGAAGATTAATTTTGTAATATTCTGTTTCTGTGATATACAGGGTGTTTGGTGCATCATTTGCCAAATGGAATTGACCGAAAGGAGAGCTCATTTGCTATCTCTTAAGGCCCAGTAACTCATTCCTTATTACACTGGTTTTTTTATTAAGACTTTTTAATTTTTATTTCGAAAAATACGAGAACTCTGCATTTAAGCTTAAATTTAAAAAGAAGTTATGAGTATAGCCTTCAAATTTCATTTTAATTCTTATGTTTACTCTTGTATGGTTCTATGAAATACAAAATTACTTGCTAATTACATCTAGTTCCTTTTTAATAACTCACAAAGTTTTTGAAAAAAGGAAAAATATACTTAACACTCAACTTTAAATTGCTGTAAAAAAAAAACTAAAAGCGATCGGGATCTTCGAATTCTTTTAAAAAGTTCTCTAGTTTGTCCCCTTTCCAACGGTGTGCAATATACCAAAAAAAACTTTTAATAACTTCAGTAATTCGCTAAATGTGTAATCGAGACACATCAGGCTAATATTCGATATTACGGTAAGAACACTAATTTTCACATAAATAACATTCTTTAAGTAGGTGGATAGTGTTATCTCACTCTTTCGCAGTCTCTTATCCCTTTCTAGGGTTCTAACTTTCCTCGAACTTGAACTAGAAAATAAACTTTTATTTACTAAGTACCTAATTATAAATTTTGTTCAAATTGTCCTCCACTATTGCGTACACACGCGCGAAATATTCGTTTTATCTCGACTGTAATAGTGACTTACAACCGTACGCGCTAATATGGAATGCAAACCCCTTTAGGTCTACTGCGTACCTCACCGATGTTCTAGGTAACGGCATTGACGTCACTCTGCCAGACGTCATGTTATCCCGCACGGATAGTACTTTATACAAATATTTAAAAAAAAAATGCCCCTTGGGAGAAAGTAATGCATTCTTACGTGTATTTTGTTTGTTGTAGGTCTCGAGAATCAAGACTATGATAACCGTGTCCAGTTTTGTCGTTTTTTATTACACTCGGACGTGGATGATCCGAACATTTTTTAAAGAATTTCTACAAACAGACTTACCCTAATATTAGCTCGGCTACCAATTTTCAGTGAAGACCTGTCTCTTGTTTTTCATCAAGAGGGTTGTCCCGCTCATTGGAGATTACCCGTCAGGGAGTACTTGCATGTGGCATTCCCAGACTCATGGATTGGGAGGGATGGCCCTATTCCTTGGCCTCCACGTTCCCCAGACCTGACTCCGTTAGATTTTTAAGTCTGGGGACGGCCCAAAGAACTTGTTTACGCCACGGAAGTTAAGACTAGGGATGATTTAGTCCAACGCATTGAGGCGGCTTTCATCACTATCAAAGCAGAAATACGTTTACACACTACTACAGTCGAGATAAGACGAATATTTCGCGCGTGTGTATGCAATAGTGGAGGACAATTTGAATATTTTTTTTAGGTAGGTACTTATTAAATAGAAGTTTATTTTTTATTTCAAGTTCGAGGAAAGTTAGAACCCTAGAAAGAGATAAGAGACTGCGTAAGAGTGAGATAACACTATCCACCTACTTAAAGAATGTTATTTATGTGAAAACTGGTGTTCTTACCGTAATATCGAATATCAGCCTGTGTCTTGATTACACATTTAGCGAATTACTAAAGTTATTAAAAGTTTTTTTTTAGTATATTGCACAACGTTGGAAAGGGGACAAACTAGAGAACTTTTTAAAAGAATTCGAAGATCCCGATCTCTTTTTTTTTTACAGCAATTTAAAGTTGAGTGTTAAGTATATTTTGCCGTTTTTAAAAACTTTGTGAGTTATTAAAAAGGAACTAGATGTAATTAGCAAGTAATTTTGTATTTCATAGAACCATACAAGAGTAAACATAAGAATTGAAATGAAATTTGAAGGCTATACTCATAACTTCTTTTTAAATTTAAGCTTAAATGCAGAGTTCTTGTATTTTTCTAAATAAAAATTAAAAAGTCATAATAAAAAAACTGGTGTAATAAGGAATGAGTTACTGGGCCTTAAGAGATAGCAAATGACCTCTCCTTTCGGCCAATTCCATTTGGCAAACGATGCACCAAACACCCTGTATAACAGAACATTGTTTTTTTTATTTAGCTCATAGTTTATATTGTCCCACTGCTTGAAAAAGGACTCCCCCAATTCTTTCGAGGAGATTTTTTCTGTATCTATTTTTCACATCTTTAATATTTTTCTTATATAAGGGTTATTTTATGTACTTTTAGTCGTTTTATTTTCTTGAACCCTCCCCGATACTAAAACCTGGCTACGCCCGTGCTAGAGCGTCTACGCACCACGAGCTTGATATGCAAGCTATACATTTCCAGTATAAGCTGACTTCTCATTGTTCGAATGCACACGCCAGGTCAGCTAAAACTGTAAATGTATAGCTTGTTAATGTCGTCGTTTGCACCACAAAATTCTAAGCCAATTGTAACGGAAAAACCTTACAATACGTAAATTGTAGTGACAAGTCTACAATTTATACATAGCCCTCATGCTTCTTGGTACGCTGTATATTTTAAATTGTTAAATTGTAGAAAAAAACTGCGTAACACCTAAATTACTAATATTTACGATTTGTAATTTTTGTGTTTCGCAGTTTTTTCTACAATTTTAAACTTTAGTCCAAGCTTAGCCTGTTATTGTATTTTGAACTTTGTTCTAGACTCGGTTTTAACCTAAATCTTTTTAATTCGAACTTTAGCTTTGTCGGAATGAAGTTCCAAATAAAAAAAAATAAAAAAAAACTTTTTTACAAAAAAACAACCGACTTACAAAAACACTATAAATAAAGAGAAAAATAACTTTAATTTAGGAAGACGATGTCTTTGGATTTGTATTTTAGTTTTTTGCCACCGACTTCCGAAATTAAAGTTATTTTTCTCTTTATTTATAGTGTTTTTGGAAGTCGGTTGTTTTTTTTGTAAAAAAGTTTTTATTTTTCACAAATTGCAAATACACAAGATACTTCATAAAATATGCGAAAAACAATAAGTGAGCCTATAAAATTTGAGGGTTGCTCTCGATTTCTCTAAGATCCCATCATCAGATCCTAACTTAGTGACAATGGGACCACCTCAGAACTATCTACCTTCGAACAAAAAAAGAATTTTGAAAATCCGTCGACAATTGGCGGAGTAATCTATGAACAAACATACAAAAAAAAAAAAAAAAACATACAAACATCCGAACATAGTACCTCCTCCTTTTTGTGAAGTCGGTAAAAAACGGCTTGATGGCTTAAACCTGATTCTAAACATAAACCTTGTTTTGTAATAAGGCTGGTAAAGTTATGTGGTATAGCTTCTATCCTCGTGACTTTCCGTGCCTCGAAAAGCACGTTAGACTGTCACTCTCTTCATTTTCATATACTATACGAGTCTCACTCTCATGTATACGTAAGTAGTTACCTATTCATAGTTTAATACTTCCTACTCATGAATATTACCTGAACAGCTTGTGGTTTAGTCTTGAAATACTTATACCTATGGTCAGTTCCAAAAGTATTTTATGAAAATGTAAGCAAACGATCAGAAAACGTACCACTGGACGCCAATTTGTAGTTTTGATTCGATTAGTTGAATACTAGAACCCGAAATTGTAATTTTACATGTTTTCCATTTGAAAATTTAGGTTTATAAAATTTTTAATAATATTTGTCACATTTTAAATCTTACATTTAACTGTGTGTGTGAAATTTGTGGATTTGGTTTGATTTTGGTTTATAAAACCTCAATTTTCGTCGATGATTTTTCAATTTCAATTAATGTTCTACTGTAAATAGTTACTTTTAGGATAAAAAGATAGTGATAGAATAAACGTCAAGAAATTTATAGTTAAAAAAAAAAAACAATTTACTTAATAATGTTATTCAGAAACAATAAAAAATTGTTAGAAAAAGATGGTGAAATATATGTAGAAATAAATAAAAAATATATTTAGTTGAAACCTTTTAAATACAGACGAATGTACCTATTACGAATTAAATTAATTACCTTAAGTACATAAGGGAATTAGTAATACATTCGCCTAAATACTATCATCAACTTATATCAATGTTCCCACTGCTGGGACAAATCTCCTCTCTGAGAGGGAGCGGATCGTAGTTCTCCACGGAGTATGATAGAGGTTACGCTGGAATTTCTTGCCCGTTCTTCTCCATAAGCCGAGCCCGAGCCTACCTACTAGGTACGCTTTGGAATGGGCAACTAGCTTCAACTTTCTGACCAACTGCCCGACTTCTTGACAATTCAAAAGTGCCTGTAAATGGTTTAATTGAAATAAATGCTTGGAGTTTGAGTATATGACCTGAAAAGCCGAAAAGGGTTTGTTTACCCCTGCATGATTTCATCACATAATTTTGAAACAAACTATATTCTACTATATTATACCTGTGGATACCTAAACTCTTATCTATACACCGCAAACAAGCTTGACTCTTGACATTTTGCGCAAAATTCTTCCGGTTTGCATTTGAGTCATAACTTCATAAGTAGAACTTCGTGTTCTCTTAGATATATTATGGTCTGTATACACTGTACGGCCGGCGGCCTGGCCCGGTGAAATCACGATTGTTGAGGTACTGTTGAACTGAAACAAGACATTCATTTAGCCAGTATCGGAACCTCAAACGTATTACCTTCTAAGGAACCTATTTTCTGAATAACCAATAGCTTAAGTTAAAGTGACCTATCTTATGTAAAGGGGTATTATAATCGGTTGGTAAAGTAATTCCTTTCCTTTAGTAAGAGAAAAGACTCTTACCCATGAAAAGCTAGTAGGTAAGAAAGTAGGTGTAGTACAGGAGCAGCTACGTCGTATTTGGGATCACAAGAAAGTACTGAGATCACCTAATCTTACGCGTAAACATGACACATGAGTATAAGAAAGAGACTATCAGTCTGTCACCCAATACTTGACTCCAAGCATGAATGACAGACGCCTAGAAACCAGTATTCCAATTGCTTAACACTCTAACAATCGCAATCCGAAGGAATTTCCTAATCCATTGCTTTATATATTTGAAAAAAGTGTCGGCTCGGCACCGTAAACAACGCAAAGAATCTCGTTGAACTGTCAAAATTAATGGCATTGTCATTGTAGGCGTTTCACGCAATTTCCCTGCAGCTCTACAAATTCTTTTTTTTAAACCAAAATGTTCCATTATAGATACTGACCTACTGTAATAATGTGCGTAGCCAGCGTAGCACTCCCATAGCGCTCCGCACTCTATATTAAATAGTACGTTTACGTAGTAATGTCTGTGTGTCTGTGTGGTGCCGGACTTAAAGAATAGCACCACCCCATACTTCCCGTGGGTGTCGTAAAAGGCGATTAAGGATTACCGGAGAAGGGCAGCAGCGTTCTCTATGCATTCCACCACCATACCATACTGCGATCGCCAACCCGCCTGCCAAGCGTGGCGATTATGGCAACCCCCCCCCCCCCTTATGGGTGAGGCCTGTGTCCAGCAGTGGACGTCTTTCGTCTGAAATGATGATGATGATGATGACGTAGCAAGGAGATATTGAAGACGCTACTGAGCAACGAGGTAAACACACGTAGGACCTTCTTTGTACGCCCCAATAATGCAGAAAATAGAGGTTTTTCTTTTAACCTTTTGACCGCCACACGTCAAGAAATCAAAAACGTGCCCTCGACTTCACAGTCTGTCATGTAGTCGAACCGTAGCGTGCTGGGCACATTGTGGCTTGTCATCTATACATGACTTTGGCAGTCAAAAGGTTAAACTACCTTTTACCTAGCTACAGAGTAGCTCACTAACTACATCATCAATGATGATGAATGGTGATGACGTGGCTACGAAGTTACTTGCTTGCCATTATCCCAATTTATTTGGTTTTGGCGCAGCATATTATCTTCTTCTTACTTCTATATTAGTCGTCATAATTATCAGTAGTCACTCAGTCACAGTCACTCAGGTTTTTACATACCAAGACCCCTCCGTGCCTAGGAAAGCACGTTAAGCCGTTGGTCCCGGCTGTCATTCATGGATCCCGAAAGTCTGACAACCAGTCTTACCAAGGGGTATCGTATTACCCAGCAACTGGGTTGTGGAGGTCAGATAGGCAGTCGCTCCATGTAAAATACTGGCATTTAGCTGCATCCGGTTAGACTGGAAACGGATCCTAACATAGTTGGGAAAGTTTAGGCAGATGATGATCAGGGCAGCCCCTTTCTAGTCATAGCATCTTCACTGCACGTCTCTGGCAACAATTTGACGTCGAAAGCGTCTTTAATTTCGTGGTTCAGGTTAAGGTGTACTTACTGTTTTCATGATTAAAAAAAAACGTTTTCAGAATCTTCTTCTTCTTGAATTTTCTCTACCGTCATGCTACTGCTTAGGCACAGTTTCTACTTCGTGGACAGTCATAATAAGTATATAACTCAAAGTACCTATACATCAATAACTAGTAAGATAAAGATCTCAATAATAATATCTACACTGGTAGTGACAGGTCCAGCTCCTTGTCTAATGAAACAATCTCTGACGTGTAACAATGTTAGAGGACAGTTTGTTTTATCCATTTTGTGACCGTCATGTATGAGGGTGTAGATTATAATCGTCTTTGTCTATCTGCACCCCTTCGGACTCGTCTCGACTGTTCGCTAGCGCGACTGCTGAGCGTGGGATCCTGGCTTCGATTCTCGGGTCGGGCAAAGTGTTAGGTACGTAGTTTTTCCATTAGGAATTTCTTGGTAACAGCCCGGAATTTTGAAGTTGGTGGTGTGGTATCCCTGTCCCTCGGAAAGCACGTTAAGCCGTTGGTCCTGCACCTGTTCTCTCTTCGGATTCTGAGGATCTGTCGGACTATGAGAGTTAGGGAAGAGGCACCTGAACCGAAGGCTAGTCTCCGTTCAGATTTGCCGCCTTGGCCGAAATAGGGTCTGGATGACTTTTTTTTTTGTTTTTCGTGGTTCAGGCGTACGTTGTATAGGTACCGCTGTTATGCTAAACAAAACAAAAACATTGTCAGAATCTCGTTGTTCTTCTTCTTGAAACTTGTCCACCGCCATGCGATGGGTGTAGGTACATTTTCTGCCGGCAGCTTCAGTGGACAGTTTTCATTAGTATAACTCAAAGTACCTACTTATACATCAATAACTAGTTAGATAAAGATCTCAATAATAATATCTACACTTAGTGACAGGTCCAGCTCCTTGTCTAATGAAACAATCTTTGACTTGTAACAAAGTTAGAGGACAGTTTGTTTTGTCCATTTTGTTACCGTCATGTTTGAGGGCGAAGATTATGATCGTCTTTGGCTATCTCAAGTTTATACTAATTGTATCTTCAGATGAAAGTGGAAGTTATGATTTACTGAACTAAGTTTCCATCCTTTTGAGATTAGAGTTCAAAATGCTATGGAATCTCTAAAATTTTACAGTCAACCGCCTCGTCAGTAGTAACTAGTAATATGTATAGTTGTGCTGCTGGGCAGTTTCTTGAGCCACCAGAGGCGCCTCTAATCATTCAAAAGTCTATGGCATCGTTCTAATAGAACGCGAATGCGCGATCATCGTAGGTTCCCGCGAATTTTACTCGTACGAACGCGCGATCAAACATATTGAACTCGAATAGGTGTCCTAACTGACAATCGCACGACGTGATCGCGCGACTCAAATGTTTGAAAATCTATTCGCGCGAACTTAGTTCGTACGAACGCGCGATCAGACATATTGAATTCGAATAGGTGTCCTAATTTTGGTACCGACCGTGCCAGTGCCAAACTAGGTACTCCACGGTCGCTCGTCGCGTCGTAAATTCGCGCGATGGTCACGTATTCGCGTTCTATTAGAACACCCAGTTTTTGCTATCGCGCGAACACGCTATGATCGCGCATTCGCGTTCTATTAGGCCGATGCCTATGTCTACGTGACGATTCTTTACTGTTATTATTTTAGTAAAATTAATCCTGCACAGGTGCTTTGTACGACCAGGAAATTTATTACAAGTAGATACTAAGGTATTTAAAATGTCGCAGTTTATTCATAGTTTGTAGTCGTATGTAAACTAGTTTCGGTACTAAAATAACTATACCAGTAGCCTACTTAGGAATGAAATAAAAAGATCTTGTTTCTTCGACTAGTTGTGACAATGTAGGTACCTACTTTAGAGGACCTCATTCCATCATGTAGTGTAATATTCCATTCGAAGATTCAATAAGCGTGTGTCAAATATTTTAATAGGTATGGTGTTTTTGGTTGAATAGATAAGTTTGATATATTTGCCTTAATGCTGTAAAGTTCTCTTTTAACATATATAATAGTTCCAAGTCTACGGTCTTTTAATTAGGAACTGTGGAGGTCCGGTGTACCTAGACGAAGGTCTAGGTCCACCCA
This sequence comes from Mesoligia furuncula, assembly GCA_916614155.1. Lineage (NCBI taxonomy): Eukaryota > Metazoa > Arthropoda > Insecta > Lepidoptera > Noctuidae > Mesoligia > Mesoligia furuncula. The sequence goes on along the minus strand of OU744816.1, from coordinate 8,903,756 downwards.
CTAGTTGCAGCCCACTATAATGTCTTCACATTATAGTGGGCTGCATCAATTGGGTACCCCAGTTGTATTCAAATTTTCTTACAACTGGGGTACCCAATTGATGCAGCCCACTGTACCTATACAGGTGCTAAGGTGTAGGCAGTCCGGGGCAGTGGTCCAACTGCTCTGTCTAACTAGTTGGACCATGGGCCTTTACTAGGGGCAGTCGTCCAACTTTAAAAATAGTTGGACCACAGCACCTTTTGACAGTTCCGTGGTCCAATTCATTTAAAAAATAACTTGTCAACTCATTGCCCAGAAATCTCTACTATCATATTAGGGACCTCTCCTAATATGCTAGCAGAGATTTCTGGGTGACTTTACACCTATCCCAGGTAATTTTGCGTCGGTAGGTGTTTATTCCATTTCTCTTGCATATGTAGCAAATTAATTAAAGTTCTCCAGACCGTATTTCGGCCACGGCGGCCAATCTCAACGGAGACTATTAGCCTTCGGCGTGGGAGTTATTAAAGTGCCCAAGTGTGCGCGCAGACACAGGTGCACTCCCTCTTCCCTCACTCTCATAGTCCGATGGGGTGGCAATCCGACGCGACCGGACAGAGATCAGGCGCAGGACCACGTGCTTTCCGAGCCACGGGGGTATCACACCGCCGACTTCCAAACTTCGGGCTGTTACTAAGAAATTCCTAATGGAAAAACTCAAGAACACCTTTCCCGACCCGGGAATCGACCCCCACCGCTCAGCAGTCGCGCTTGCGACCACGAGACCAGCGGGGCCGTTTAGGCAGCAAATACCAGATAAACAGTACCTAGGGATTAAACTTTTATGCAGAGAGATTTGAAATCCAAGACTTCCCCTCCCCCCTCCATATAGACGAGCAAGTTTAGAAGAATTCATTACTTCACAATATGGAAGGCGGAGAAACAGTGGGGTAGTTGCGTAACGCATATCTATACAATGGCAATCGATCGCAATGGCCTTTAATTTTGACAGTTCAGTCACGTTCATGTACTACCTATCACTTTCAAGCAAATCCGACGGTTTTGCAGGAGCTTCTAATCCGTGGTCTGCTTAAAAACGCAAATAACGCAATGAATGTTAAAAAACCTCAAATGGCACAAATACTCCAATCTCTTTGGAACTTATATGTTTGAGCCATTTCGGGTTAAACTCTAGGGCCATGGGGCCCGAATGCCCACTTAGTATTTCGAGACACCGCCAAGCGGTTGGTCGACTCTTCACGTGACCAGAGAGCTGGCCTGTTTTTTGGCCAAAGATCTGCATTGGCATACAACGTGGCAATGCTGCCAGTCTTTTGGGCACGTTTCCTGTTGACAGCGATGCGGATGAATTTTTTGATGCTCTTTGATTATTTCTCCTCCTTTTTATAAACTTGTACATATTATTATTTTATTACTGTTAGCTTTTAAAATTATGTTTTAATGTACCTTGATGTAATTTTTTTTAATTGTGGTTTGCTCTTGACTCTAGTCTAGGTCAGAGGTGACAGAGATAAAGTCGACGATGGAGTGAGCTCACCCAGAAGAAGCCTGTTCACTCTTACTTTGAAGAGATTCGGGTTGTATGCGCTCGGAAACACAGACGCAGGTATAGAGTTCCACTCTTTTGCTGTGCGCTTAGTGCGAATTGGAAGAATAGCAACTAGGCAGGGATGGTAACTTGCAGTGCGTCTGGATGACCGAAGGTAGAAGGGGGCCGGTGGAATGAGGTCGTGGAGTTCTTGGGCACACTCACCGAAGTACAATCTGTAGAAGACCGACAAGCAGGCAACCTTGCGGCGATGATGATTTAAAAATAAATAATTACATACCTATTGTCAAAATGAAAGGCATTGAAATTGTTAGTGTTTTACGCATTTATCTACCCTGCTGGTCCCTATGGACACCACAAAGTGCCACCCCATAGCCCAACCATTATAAAAGTGGTATTAAACCAACAGCTTTCTATAAACACTATTAGAAAAACGTGTTTGTCCGTGACGATGTATCCGACCTGGCTATCGACTAATTATCACGTCCAAGGCGGCCGATAGAGATATTTTTGTTTTTTTACTGCTTATCCACTTAATAACATTCTTCACGCTGTGGAATAAAAGGTGGTGGAGCCACTATGATACTGGTATTAATTTTTTTTTCTGAAAACTGGTAGGCTTGAGCATAACCACGAAGTTTTTTGAAGTGCAACTTTTTCGGCTGCGGTTCGATAATTGAGAGTAAAATTTCAAGGACGCGTCACCTTTGTGAACATTTCGTTCCATTAAACATCTATTTAAAAAAAATTCTATACCTAAGTACCTATTTAAAAAAAATTTAAAATTGTGAGTTAAGAACACATCAACGATAACAATCTTTTAGACGGTGAAGTAACTTAGGTAGGTATGCAGGTACTTTCTAACCTTTCCAATGAACATCAATCAATCTTAGATCCACTCTAGGAATTCTTGTATTATTATAAACCTAGCAGTACCCCGCGGTTTCACCCCCATAAGTGTCAATCCCATTGAAATATCGGGATAAAAACTATCCTATGTCCTTTCCCGGGACTCAAACTATCTCTATACCAAATTTCATCTAAATCGGTTCAGCGATTTAAGCTTGAAGAACAGACAGACACACTTTCTTACACACACGTTAGGTCAGTTTCGCATTTATAATACCTATTAAGTAGTATGGATAAGGATAAGTCAGCATCAGTAAGAACCAGGAATGAACTTATTTCTTAGATATTAGACAATCAGCAGGATTACCTACTAGCATGTCTGCAGGGTGGCAGGAACGCCTAACCTGTTACCAAGGATTCAGTACAACATCATCATCATCTGCCTAGCCTTTTCCCAACTATGTTGTGGTCGGCTTCCAGTCTAACCGGATGCAGCCGAATACCAGTACCTATTTTACATGGAGCGACTGCCTATCTGACCTCCACAACCCAGTTACTGGGTAATCCCCTTGGTAAGACTGGTTGTCAGACTTTCGGGCTTCTGACTACCCATCAAAGATCCACGAATCACAGTCGGGACCAACGGCTTTAACGTGCTTTCCGAGGCACGGAGGGGTCTCGGTATATAAAGATGGTCACCCATCCACAGACCAACCGCGGCAAGCTTAGCTTAACCTGATCGATCGACCTGTGCGGCTGTTATTATTTACCCACGGACCCCTTCAGGAGGAGGATTCATTACGTAATTCTGAATTGCCTTGAAATTTTTCGTTGGTTATTTTTTTAAAGTTAGATGTTTTATAAAATTAAATGTCGACGACCGCATTGCACTTTTCTATGAAACAGCAGATTTTTCTTTCGATAACCGACGAAATTTTGTTACTCCAGTCTAGAATCAATTGTGAATCTGTGGTAACAGGTTGCGGGTCGATGTCCCTGTCAGCCAGCACTCTAACTGCGTAACACACTATCGATCTCAATTTGAATCGATTTGAAGGATATTGCTAATCCATTGCTTCATAATATGTTCGAAACATGTGTCTGCTCAACAACGTAAAATAACGCAAAGAATGTTGTTCTACTGTCAAAATGAAACCCATTGCTACTGATAATGCGTTACGCAATTACGTGGCCTATATACATTTAACATCATGCCTATTAACCTTATGAATGTCCTAAGTTACACAGTTCGACATAAGCAATTGTCTTTCTATTGTGTCTCTAATTAAAATTAATTAATTCGATGAGTTAAAACAAAGAAAAAATAATCTTCAAAATGTTCATCTTCGACTCCTTGATTTCCCTGTCCGCACCCTAATGCCCTCGTCGCCAGCGGTCATCGGGCGGAAGTGTACCAAAACCGTTCATTTCGAGCTCCAAGCCAACTCCCAGATTTTTTTTTCCACTCACCTCTTCCCAGAAAGTTTATGGCTTTTAAAAAAGCAACACAAAAAATCTGATCTCCATGCCCTCTTTCTATGGGAACGCTTCCTTTTAGAAGTCGAAATGTGAATTTATTTGGTTTTATCTGGAATGTCATTGTAATAAATAAATGTGGATGGGTAAACATTGTTTTTGAAATCAGAAATTACTTAAGTGAATTAAATGATGAATCAAACAAATATTGTAGCTAATTACGGAGTACCTACCTATTGGCTATCTATTAGATTGTCAATTGGCAAAAACATTGTTACTGAACTCCTTGGTCCTGTACCTACGCGTCCGCGCGGCCCGTCCGGAGTCGAAATAACTATCTTTCACTACCTACCGGCCGAATTTAAGTTGCATTCAGCTGGATTGACCATAAGAGTAAGTAAGTTATTGAGTTGAGACTTGAGAGAGTTGAGAGGACCATGTTTTTTTACTTACCTACTGCAAAACTATACCTATACTGTTTTGCCAACTAGTAATACAAATAATTATTTGAAGCGCCATCTATTACCACTCATACATAACTCTTACAAGTTGCGATAACTACTAATCTTAAAACGTAACGTTCTACTCGATAGATAGCAATGCAAATAATTTTACCGATGATTACAAGATGGCGCCACTTACGAAAGAGTATAGAATTTGAAATACTTCAAGTTTTTTTCCCCGCTGATAGATGGCGCTAATGTTATACGGCCACACAAAAAGTATGGCAATCGTGCAAGATTGTAACGTTGTCAATGTCACATTCAATTTAGACGGTTAGTAGTAAAAGTAATGGAGTCAATAACAGACAAAGCTCGTGTCTATGGTCCAAACGAATCCGTCGTCTGGCAGTCTGTTGCCGCGTTTCTATGAAAGGTGGATGTGTCAGTTGTCGAATCGGATTCATCGTGAAAATGCTGTGAAAGTGTTTTTTACATAAATTGGTGACTGAAAATTGTATGGAATATTATGTTTGAAAGCTGAGAACCAAAGTGAAGTGTATATTTGTGATTTTTGGTGGACATTTATGTGTTAAATCGTGACGTAAAGCTGTAGATTGGTGCGATTACTTCGAGTTCGCCGGCTTATCGTGTTGTGGTGAGTGTATGATCGATATTTACCCCCTTTTATTCTTCGTTTGGGTTCCTTTTTGATATAAAAACTCAATGTCGCACGTTTGTAGTAGCATGTGATTTAAGTAAATTAATATAAATAAAGAGTTTTTGGTCATTATTCTTTGTAATTTCAAAGTTTTAAACGGTATTCTTAATGTAACTATGCTTGATATTACGTTTCGTAAAAGAAGCTCGCGGGTTGTTTATGTAGCTGCATTACTTTGTTTTAAGTTCCGGCCAATTAGATGCTTACTGGACGTGAATTTAATCATGCTTAATATTTTGTTTGGATGTATCAAGACTGTTTACATGTTTAGCTAATTAAAAAATCTAATGTGAAGTAAATGGCGGAGTGCATGATTGCTTGTTTCTTAGTTAAAATCGTTTTGATTCCTTTTATTTTTAACTAAGTTATCGTACTCGTACAGAAATTAGAACAATAGTTCCTACAATATTGTTGTAAGGACTGATCATCATAAAATTTGGCTTGGTAGTGCATACTTACAAATTTTGTTTATTTGCGATTAGATTAAAGATCTGTGATTAACTTGTAATATAAGTAAAACCCGTGAGTATTTGGGTAAATTGTATCTTAGGAACAATTTATTTTTTTAAATGTTTGGCCAGAAAAAATAAATTAAATACTTGGTTGGACACAACATCTAAACTCCAAAGTTATCTCAGGATATTTAGGCAAGTAACTTCATAATTTTAACCATTTCTATATCAAACTAAAATTATTATTGGCTAATCTTCAAAAGAACTGGCACAAGGGTTGAAGCAGTCCTTCAGTCTTCTTGGCACATCACCAGGCAATACGGATAAGGTCACTAGGTTCTACGGCATCCAAATACTTAATTAATAATGAAACCATTGTGTTTTGATCCTAGTAGTTTTTAATAATTTAATTAAACCATTTTAGGCCTTATTGTAGAGTAAATTTTTACTTGCTTACTTAATTTGTAACTTACAATATAACTTAGGTCTGATTTTTCAGACCTAAGTTTTTGTTTGTCAGATAATTTTTATTTGTGGAATAAAATTGATGTCTGACAGATTTTGTACAGAAGAACTGTCAAAAAATCTAAATTATTCCTCAGAGTTGGAAAAATCAGCCCTTACACCTATTTAAATAGTTAATAAGCTGCAATAAGTCAATCTTCAATAATAAATCCTCCTTACTTATGGAGACTCTTTGGAACGGAGCTGTCATCTGAATACATGTGGTTGTTTTTCTTAACACTCTCATTCATTATATTATGGGGTGTTACTCCTAGGGTAACTTATATTTAGATTGAAAACATGATTTACTATGTGTAATTAAATATGTAAGTGGGGGAACTAACAAGGATGAATAGGGAGTTATGGCGTTTGATGATTTGAAAATAATGTTATTAAAGATATTTTTCATGACACATGAAGGCCAATTCTCGTAATTTAAAACATTCAAAATCTAGTCACAATCTCATCTCAGCGACAAACAAATGTCAAAAAGTAGGGAAATTAGAGGATTTTTTGACAGATTGAGACTGAGATCAGACTGTGAATGTTCTTAAAATTACGAGGAATGCCCCTCAGGTCAATAGTTTTCATAAAAGATGCACTAAGTATGTTTTAACTATAATTTTGTGAAACTGAATTGCTCGAATTACGAAATTAAAAATAATATTTTCGGCTAATTTCACACTGCACACTGGTGTGTTTGCCAAAGTGTATTTTTTTCCACTTATTTATTGATTTAAAAAATATACTTGAAAGTAGGTACCTAATATGCAAAAGCGGTTATAATGTAAGAAGTTTATTTTCTTATTTTTTATTTTCTTACCAATGAACTTAACCTAACGAAAAATCCCAAGTAATGCTGTGCCAAACCTAAGAATCAAACCTAGGCTCAAGCTAGGTAACCAACTACCTACCACTACAATACTTACAATTCCGGGATAGACGCGGAAAAGTCCATTCCTTTGATATTCGAAGCTTGCTTACATTACAACAAAATGTGATAATCAAAATAGCCTGCTAGACTTGAAATTAACACCTATGTTCGTCATTGTTGTCGTCTATGGCGAACAAGCGTACACGCACAAAGTTAGGTAAAAAATGACTCATATTTATTAAATAGTAATGAGTAAGTAAAGTAGGTAATGTCTACTTGGTGCCGCGCCGCATGAGTTGTTGTCAAGTGCAAACCTATGACTCAAAATGGATTAATGTTTTAAAAGTAGTTCAAGCCATTTATCAACGACTAGCTTCTGCCCGCGACTTTGTCCGCGTGAAATTTCTTGTCCCCCCCCCCCCCCCTGTCGCATCTCATCGCCTGCCCGCGCTACTACTTCGTTTTTATTTAGCGTTCTTTCTGACTTTTTTTTTTTTGGTCGGCTCCTCGGGCTCATAGCTTGATGTTAAATAGCCTATTGCCTTCCTCAAGAATTGGGCTATCAAATACAAAAAGATTTTTTCAAATCCGACTGGTAGTCCCAGAGATTACCCCCTACATAAAAAACTTACAAACTTTACCTCTTTTATTATAGACTATAGCTTCGTCCGCGACTTTGTCCGCGTGAAAATTCTTGTTTTAACATAAACAGCGGTGTAATTGCGTAACACAGTATCAATAGCAATGGGTTTCATTTTGACATTTCGACAATATTCATTGCGTTTTTTACGTTGTTAAGCAGCCGCATTTACCGAACATAAGTATGAAGCAATTAGGGTGCAGTATTGCCGAGTGTACCTATTTAGTGCTCGACAATACTGTAGCTTCTTATAACTTAATGAAAGAATTTTCGGAATCGGATCCGTAGCTCTGAACTTCCTACAAACTCACAAATACCTCTTTATAATATTAGTACATATTATAGATAACCTGCAGATTGCATTTAAATGAAGAAAGAGAAATAAATCACCATCTCATCAAAGTCAACTACTGGATGTCATCTGCCTTCTTTTCTCATGTCGTCATTCTGTGGAACTAGTGGTTTCATTAACCAGTCGATTTGGTTACGCGCGGTAATTGCCCAGGGTGCGTCGTAAAGCGCCTTTTAATGAACACCATCAATCAACTCACTGCTGGACATAATCCAGTCCCAAACTGCGCCACAGCACCCTGTCCTCCGCTTTCCGCATCCAGTCTACCTCAGCCACCTTTTTTAGGTCGTCCGTCCATCTAGCTGGGGGGCGTCCCACACTACGCTTGCCGATACGCGGTCTCCACTCCAGGACTCGTCTGCTCCACCGGCCATCGGTCCTTCGACAGACATGGCCAGCCCACTGCCACTTCAGTTTGCTTAATCTGTAAGCTGTGTCAGTAACTCCGGTTCTTTTCCGGATAATTTCATTTCTGATAATTTCATTCCTGATTTTATCTTTCAAAGAGACTCCAAGCATAGCTCGCTCCTTAGCGCGCTGAGCGACCTTGAATTTGTGGACCAGCCCGACCGTCAGTGTCCACGTTTTAGCACCGTATGTCATGACGGGCAAGACGCAATGGTTGAAGACCTTAGTCTTCAAACACTGCGGGATAGGTGACGGGAAGACTTGACGGAGTTTTCCAAATGCTGCCCGACCCAATGAACTTGGGTCTTAATCTCGTAGTCCGACACGAGACACGCGAGTAGAAACAGTTTACCCGTTATCTTCCTGACTTAAAATCATTATTCGCCTTTACAACAATAACGGATGGACGACCATTTTATCAGAAGCAACACAGAACACCAGAGGTAGGTACTTGAAAATTCCTTCATTGGTAACCTTGTTCCACACACTGCAAAGCACAACCCTCGAAAAGTCCTCAAAATAGGCATTAGAAATTCCCTAAAATGTAACCGCCTTACTAGGAAACGTATTATTTCAGACTAGCTTCCGCCCGCGGCTTCGCCCGCGAGGTATGTCGATAAAAACTATCCTATGGTATGTAGATAAAATTTGGCAGAGATAGATTGCATCCCGGGGATGCAATCTATCTCTGCCAAATTTTATCGAAATCTGTTCAGTGGTTTAGGCGTGAAAAGGTAACATACAGGCAGATAGTCATACAGACAGACAGACAGAGTTACTTTCGAATTTATAATAAGTATGGATGAATTGATGTTCGATTGATGTTACACACCGATTTCTCTCTTTCAGTCGTCAGTAATTTCGAAAAAAGAAGACAAAGCTTTGTGAACTGTACAGACGCTATACAACGTTAATTTATTAGTAAAGGGTTAAGTAAATAAGTGCTTAATAACTTTCTAAATGTCTTAAAATTTCTTCGTCTTTCCCGGAAAACTTTTCAACCATTTCTTGGCGAAGTTTTATGCCTGTCATACCACCGTCTTCTCTAAAGACAGGTTGTGTATATACCTACTTGTTATTAAACAGAAACTGCGACATTACGCTGAACACGATATCTAGGTAAGTATTATTTTAAATAAATTCGAGTGCCTGCATCAAGTTATTGTAACCGAGAGTTGTGTCCCTTGAGAAATATGCAGAGAAGCAAGTGCCAACTATAATGTTTAATAGATGGATAGTCCTTGTTCAATAAGTCTTCGAACACTTCAACAAGGTGGAAAGTGGAATTTTTGAGCATATCCCGTGTGAATTCCAATTCCACCAAACTTGTTCCACACAAGTTTGGTGTCCCGCTGACCCGGCAGGCTTCGGCCCTAAGGGGCCCCTCCTCGATGCTGACATCTCTTTAAGGCGCGCGTGGAACACGTACGCGCCGTCCGGCACGGGCCTGGTCCTGATCGGACGGTGAGTTACCCATTACTCTCCGCCCGCAGGCCCGCGCCTACGGTGGCCGGGAGTCGTCACGCGGCTTCCGACGCCCGGAGCGTCTCCCGTGGCGGCTGGAACGGGAGGCTCCCTCCCTGAGCCGTCCCGCCACCTCCTTCGCTAGCATGACTGCTTCGCAGAAGGAGGTGACTGCCTCCCACTCCCTCTCGCCCCGGACCATGGCTTGCACCAGGGCCGGACGCGAGAAGTCGCCGTCGCTGCCGATCGCCTCTACGAGGACACGGCGGTGCTCCGCCCAAGCCGGGCAGACCTCCACCGTATGCTCCACCGTGTCCTCTGGGCGATGGTGGAATTGGATTGAACCATAGAAATGTAAAAAGCAACTTCTTTCTTATATCTACGGATTGAACTAACACCATCATCGTCGTCGTCTGCCTAACCTTTTCCCAACTATGTTGGGGTCAGCTTCCAGTCTAACCGGGTGCAGCTGAATACCAGTATTTTACATGGATCGACTGCCTATCTGACCTCCACAACCCAGTGACTGAGTAATACGATAGCCCTTGGTAAGACTAGTTGTCAGATTCTGATGACCCGTAACGACTGTCAAAGATCCAAGAATGACAGTTGGGACCAACGGCTTAACGTGTTATCCGAGTCACGGAGGGGTTTTGGTATGTTAAAATGGTCTCCCATCCACGGACCAACCGCGGCAAGCGATCGAACCGTGCGACAGTTATTACTTAGCTACTAGCCCCTCTATTGAACTGACACCATCGTACCCTCGTAATATTAAACGGAAGATTTATACTATCGTAGTTCGAAATTATCATGAAACCATTTCGTTCTTCACAAGCAGTTCCATGTAAACAAGCTATAAAAGTAAGGGTCAATTTAAACGTCCAGAGTGATGGGAAACAAACCGATCCGTTTGTGGATCGAATCGAACACGAGTTTATACTCCATTTAATCCTATCCATCCAGCCGTATCATCTGTACCCACAGCTAACCCTACGCATCACGGAATAAACAAGACACTCATTTATCTGGATCTGTCCTACTCATTCAACCATCATTCATCACCCACCCCACTTCATACTTTTCATTGAACCCACTCCTTAAATCTGTTCTATAACAAAGTCTAAACAAAAAGTACTGTGAACCACATCAAAAGATCACAATCTCGATACAATTAAACATTCCGAACATGTGCAGGGCAACGCCCTACCCCGTTCACAATTTTTTCCCTGCGATCTTTATGATTCTTTAGGGCACGATCACACATGCGGCGACCACGTCATAAATACGCACCCAAACAATGCTATCGACACATCTGGAGCGTCTGAACGCAGTGACGTAACGACACTATAAAACATGGGTATCTTAGGTACTTTTCTGTAAGGAAACTGACGCAGTCGGGAATGGTGACATGGCAATTTTATGGCGACGATGGCGGCGGCGTTTAGGTGTCGAAATATGGAAAAGATTTTCTGCAGTGTGGTAACGTTTTGACGAAACGTTTATTTATATCGAGATTTTTCTGCTTTGAGCGCAAATAAAAGAAAAAACCGAGCAGTATTTCCGCTTTTGGGTTAATTTAACACCGACTGCGGAAAACACTGATCATCTTGGAAATAGGCAAGCAGGGACCTACTTATTATTTTAAGATTGTTGACTAAAAGTGAATCAGAGCGGACATCCTTTTGGAAGTCGGTAAAAATTGATGACAAGAAGCAAATACTAATAAACTATATCATCTGAGAAAAACAAGGCCATTACAGGGTTTATTGCGCTGGCTGACACTCTTGGGAAAACAAAATCATTACGTAAAAACCTAGACGGCTAACGTTCCAGTTTACGAACTTAAGAAATCAATCATAAGAAAGTATTTACTTACCGGAAACTATTTGTAACATTGTTGCAAATGATGTCTCCTCGACCATAAGAAAGAACGTTTCAGAAGCCACAGGATAAACAACTGAATGAAAAAAGATACCTTGAGGTACTACCGTGTCCTAAAGCGACCGTAAGCAATGAATCCATCAACTCCCAGCAGAGTGCAATGCAATGTCTCAGTTTTGACACGGACTTTCGATTTTGCTCCGGCTTTTTCCAAATCGAAAATGCAGTTTGACACACTGAAACGTGCATCGTTTCGTAACGATGATCTCAAAGGAGAAAAGGATTGAAATCTCGGTCATTGTCATTCAGAACGGGTCATGGTACAGCTTTTACCATCGTCATCACGGCGTAACGTGCCGTACATGGGGAGACAGTTTTAGTAAAGTTTGTTTGTTCAATGTATTACGTTGTTCTTCCATTTAGGCAAGATGACTTCATTGGAGGTGATAATTTGAAAGGTTTTGACAATATGGATCGGTTAAAACACTAGGGACTTTTATGGTATCGGTTTGTATTAAGTTCTAGGGGCCTAAAAGGCCACTTTGGAGAATCATAAAAGGATAACATTATGAATCGTAATATGGCGAAGACAGTTCGTGTTTTTTTTTTTCGCTGCACTACGTACGTATAATCAAAGAGATTGGGATTGCATTTGGATCGGATTGATTGGTATTTTAGCACAGTCAAAAAAAAAAAAAAAACTGAAAAATGCTTCGCCAATGGGATTTGATACGATTGTTAACTGTCCATTATAATAATAATAATAACTCTGTACTGCGCGGCTGTAGCGGCATGTCGTGTAGCTCACGTCAAATTTGCCAATGACTCTAGAGCTACACGACCGAAACCAGCCATACCAGCTTGGCAGTGCAGAATTGAACGCCGTATTGGTGGGGCCAGAGCGCTCATTGGCAAACTAATCTGCTTCAGGGAGGGCAATACTCGCCCTAGAGTGATGCGCTTTGTGAGACGGGCATTCTTGGGGACTGATATCAGTCCTCAAGACTATATGTCTTGTGTCACGGAGCGCATCGACTTCCTGAAGCAGAAAGTGTATGCATGGGCGAACCGTATTCGTCGGTATAAGCGGCGAGTAGAGCGTTACACTCAGAATCGCACCTTCCAGAGTGATGAAAGATGGGTTTATAGGGGCTGGGAGCGACCGGACCAAAGTGTGGCTGACACGTGTCTGCCAGATGATGAAGCCATGTGTTCCTTCTGGCGCAGTATCTGGTCGGTGCCTGTCAGTCACACCGAAGGTGATTGGGCTCGGGGAGTCGAGCGAGCCTGCGACCCAATACCAGAAATGGGGGCTATCACCATCTGCCCCCAAGATGTAGCTCGTGCAGTCCGTCCGTTGCCTAACTGGAAGTCTCCAGGGCCGGACGGGCTGCATAACTTTTGGATAAAATGGTTTTTAAGGTCGCACGCTCGCTTGGCATCTCAGTTCCAGACTGTTTTGGAGTCTGGTTCGCTACCCCAGTTCCTAACTACAGGAATTACCCATCTGCTCCATAAATCAGGTAGCACCGCGGAACCCAAAAATTATAGACCGATCACGTGTTTACCGACGGTCTATAAAGTTCTTACATCCAATATGAGAGCTAAAATTGACAAACATATAAACACTAACTCCATCATGTCTGTCTCTCAAAATGGATGTAAGAACGGGTCCCGTGGTACTAAGGAGCTACTCCTCATTGATATGGCCATTAGCCAACAGGTTCGTCGTTCCCGAAAGGATCTGTCGACATGTTGGATAGATTATAAGAAGGCCAATGACTCGGTGCCACATACATGGCTCATGAGGGTGTTGGAGTTGTACAAAGTTGATGCAACTCTGCGCACCTTCCTGATGTTGTGTATGGGGCAATGGAGGACTGTCCTTCGCTATCCAGGATGTCGAAATATTCTGAGGAATAGCGAACCGATAAGGATCGAGCGAGGCATATTTCAGGGTGATAGTTTGAGTCCGCTTTGGTTCTGCTTAGCCTTGAATCCTCTAAGCACACTGCTGGAGGATTCAGGTCTAGGCTATCGGCTGAGGAGAGGTGGTCAGGTTATATCGCACCTCCTCTTCATGGATGACCTATAACTCTTTGCCCCCAACAATTTGCAACTGATGGAGCTACTGAAAGTAACTCAAACTTTCAGTAGCGCCATCAGGATGGAATTTGGTGTGGACAAATGTGCGGTCATGCATGTAAAGCGAGGGGAGATTGTTGAATCCGTGGGAACCCAACTCTCGGATTCCACAAACCTTAGAGCCCTCTCCGCATCCGAAACCTATAAGTATTTGGGTATGTCGGAAGCGTTAGGCATCAATGTTACTGACATGAAGCAATCGTTGAAAGAGCGCTTCTTTGGCCGCCTGAAAAAAGTACTTAATAGTCTTCTATCAGGCGGAAACAAGGTGCGTGCCTTCAACGGTTGGGTCATGCCGGTTTTGATGTACTCTTTCGGCATACTCAAACCGAACTCGACGCCCTGGATAGGAGGGTCCGTACGCTGCTGACTGCAAATCGAATGCATCACCCACGGTCATCGGTAATGAGGCTGTATATCCCGCGAAAGTGTGGAGGTCGAGGGTTTTTAAACGCTAAGACCCTCCACAATCGCGAGATATGCAGTCTCAGGGAATATTTCCTAGAAACCGACGGACGTGGGGATGCATCGAGATGTAGTCGCCGTGGACAAGGGTCTCACCCCGCTCTCCTTGGCTAAAGAGAATTGGCGCAAGCCAGTAGTGCTTGACACTAATGATCGCATGGAGGTATGGCAGAGTAAGGAGCTTCACGGACGCTTTTTCCGGGCCCTACATGGACCCGATGTCGATTTACTAGCGTCCGTAGCCTGGCTGCGTTTCGGTGACCTCTTTGGAGAAACCGAAGGTTTTGTCTGTGCAATTATGGACGAAGTGATGATGACGAACAATTACCGGAGATTTATTGTGAAAGACGGCACGGTTGACTTCTGTCGGGCATGCCACCGGCCGGGAGAATCAATCAGGCATATTATCTCCGGGTGTTCTCGTCTAGCTAACGGAGAGTACTTGCATAGACACAACCTTGTAGCCAGGATAATCCATCAGCAACTTGCTCTGAAATACAGCCTTGTGGAATCGGAGGTGCCATACTACAGGTATGTGCCCGACCCAGTTCTCGAAAATGGTAATATCTCATTATATTGGGATCGATCCATCATCACTGACAGTACTATTGTTGCCAATAAGCCTGATATAGTGGTGGTGGATCGATCAGAGCGGCGCGCAATGATTCTTGACATAACCGTCCCGCATGATGAGAACCTCGTGAAAGCCGAGAAAGATAAACAAATCAAGTATCTTGACTTGGCTCGCGAGGTTGTCGACATGTGGGATGTGGACTCAGCGATCATTGTGCCGATAGTCGTGACAGCCAATGGGCTAATAGCCAAGAGCCTCGACCAACACCTCGTTGGGCAGCTGGATCAAGGGCTTGATCCAGAGAGCGGTACTTCTGGACACGGCCCGCATTGTTAGGAGGTTTCTTTCTCTGGAGCCCTGACCGCCGGTAGCTTGGACCCTGTTCCCGATACCGGTGGGCTACTATTTTTTATATTTTTAAATGTTGTTATGTTTTTATATTCTAATATTTAAAAATATAATTTATATGTACATACGATGAAATAAAGGAGATAATAATCATTTTATTTCGGACAACTATAAGATCCATAACTTGTTAGTAATAGTTTTGTACTTAAAATACTATTGTTAGTAGGTAACTTAAACTAAAGACGAAAAATTACGAAGACCATCCAACACTCGACACCCAGAAACTATGGAACAAGTCTTCGCACAAATTGCCTTATTATGGCGGAGGAAGTATCTGATCTGATGATTATGTAATCCTTTTATGATTCTGCCAAAATGGCCTTTTTAGGCCCCATGGTCACACAACTAGACGCACCGTGTCTAGTGCTAACAAAATTCACTGTTTCTGGATTGTGTTGAACTATTTGTATACATATATTTGTTATTGCATCTGTTTGTTTCCCAAATAAAATAAAATAAAATTTGTCATTTTATGTGCCTGCGATGATACTCGTATTGGTCGGTCAAGTCGTTGTATCAAATGGATCAGCACTGGGACTAACATCAAACTCCACTTACCAATCTGTCTACCGAACGTGTTCATTTATTTACCCGCAACTGCCTTTAGGGGATCACCGTGTTCGGCAGTGGAGTCAACCGGAATGATGTTGACCCTACCGGGAACTATCGCTCTTGGAAGGAGAATATCTGATTCTAACCGGCCGTCAGACAAAAGCCTCTTTGGCCACACAGTTAGCAGGCCTTTGTTTACCAGATCTTTTACTTTATGTTTTGCGCAAGTAGCTCTCACATTTTAACTCGGCCATATTCATAGGTCGACACGACAAATAAACCGTTCATGTGGAAATTAAACGCTAAACGAGTCAGTGAACTCGAATAAAAATGGAGAACGCTAGTTGAATGAGAATAATGCGTTTATCAATGTTGTTTTTACTGATAAATGTGCTGACTGCTGAAGAATATGGGTCAAGTTGCTGGAAAATCAAAAGGCAAAGCACGGCGATAAATATCTCTGTTCATCATATTTTGATAGAGTGATTATGATAATCAAAGCTTTAAAATAGTTATGATACAATTTGAGCATAAAAGTAATTTCCGAAAAGTTTTCACATCAAAATAAACAGCAAAAACTTATGTGAATCACAACCAAGAAAACAATAGAATAGAATCGGCACAATCTTGATAATGTAACCTCTGTTTTCTGTTTCTGCGAAACAGGCCAAGTGCGACAGTAAACGGTGCACATCGACCAGCCTAACATGAACCCTGGGAGACATTGATAATGTTCCTGATGCAGAAAAACACTTGGGAGGCATCGTAGGTCAAGCAGAACTGGGGCAGGTGTTTAATGTGACCAGCCTATCAAGATCCACTGCATTTCGCCAATTTATTCTCATTGTTATAATCAGGGGGGATCTTATAATGATGGTGGTCGTTGACAATAAGAATACTGCAGCAGCAGTAATGATAATGACTGTTGCATCATGGGTCATTCAATTGTTAACGTTTGTTGTTTGTTTAGTTGGGTGGCCCATTCATGTACAAATTGGTAAATTACCACGTAATTGGAGTTGTGGAAAACAATAAGTTTTGTGGAAAGCGTCATATTTCTGTTTATATTGTTTGTTATCTCTTTATTATCTAACTTTTTTATCTCCAATGACTTTCATGAATCTGCCTGTTACTCTCTCTGTGTTTTTGCGCAACTTCATAATAATATTGTTATAATTTTAATACAATATTATTATATTGAGTAATTACCTATTTGAAAATGTTGCATGCCATAAGGTAAAATGTATCAGTTCTATTATTACAAAAATTCCATCTTACATGTATTCCTACATTCTAAGGAAAAATTATTTCTTCAATTTTTTTTTTTGTTCCTCTGTCCTCATCAGAATTTTAATATGTTCAAATTCTACGCTTGCTAAAGCAGCTTTGGCAATGAATGCCTGTGAACATTTACAATGGAAGATGGCTCTTCTGTTCAACCGCTACTCTAAACGGTCTAGATGCGACACGGAAATTGCATGAGGCGAAATTCTCGTGCGAAAACCGCATTCCAATTGCACTGCAACCAATATTGCCTCAAGCGCTTTAAGAATTCTTCTCCCGTGCCTTTTCAAACCCCAGATTCAAAAGTTTTTGGTAACGAATTGAATCGATAAGAAGTAATTATGGTTTATTACTCCTACGACATGACATCATTTTGTATTTAACATCAATTTAAATTCACTTTACTTGACATACGTCTATCTTTTAACTTATTGAGTTAGGTTACGTTAGGTTAGGCCAATCTGCCTGCTACTCGCAAATTCTTATCATGTTAAGACCCAATTTCTTCCTCCCAAACTCCTTAACTTAGTACTACCTAACCTTACGAAATCACAAATTAAGGTCACCAAACATAAGTAATCAGTGTTTGCTGGGAAACCGCTGATCCTAGATAAAACAATGTGACGTAAGCTACGTAGGTAATAGGTACGCAATAATGACGTCACAGTGGTCAGGATACCCTGATTGTGTTCGTTCCAATGACCATTTGTAGCTGCTTTGATGATGTTTTCATTTTGTGGACATGTGATTAATGAATTATTGAAATATTTAATGGGTCTAACTAAAATAGATCTATTGTTAGTGCTGGTGATTATTTAGGTACTGAAAGTGAAAATAAAAATTAAAGTTTACGAAAGTGATGTGAAATGATTCTGAAGGAAGTGCCGGCGAAGCCGACGAAGATCGACGGCTAAGCGGAGAAAAGACGTGGTGCCGCCGACCACAAATTATTGAAGATACGGAAGAATGGATAAATGACGTGTGTACAAATATATTGACTTTAGAGAACTCAGGCTCTTTGTGGTCCTGTGACATTCATAACCATAAAGAGCCCGAACTCTCTCCACTTTCTCCGACGCCTCATCATCATCATCCCGACTTCATATACTGCTGGTCATAGGGTTCTCTTTTCTCGTGCCAAACCCCACGCTCCCGTGCCAGCCTTATCCACGTTCTAACCGCTATGGCAACAATATCGTCCGCCCCTCTCGCCGCCGGATGACCGACACTTCATCTTCACTCCTTGGAGACCACTCGATCACTGCCTTATTCCAATTCCAACGCCTATGTACTAAATTCTATACGCATTGTATTAGTGAGATCGCCAGCGGCACAGCCAGCCTATTGTCATCGGGATCACTGTTGTGCGTCAACATTCAGAGTTATCTATTTGGGCTAGCAGATTCTCAGGATATATATATATAATTATATATACTCAATCTCGGTCCGGGCTATGTCTCGTTACTCAAATTAATGCATATTTGATTTGTTATGTTCAGAAACATATAATATTGTTAGTTGCCTCCAAAAGTTAGTTGACATTTTTCTACTTCAGCCAGGGTATAATTAATAATAATAATAATAATATATTCGACAACTATCACACAACGCCGTCTAGTCCCAAGCTAAGCAGAGCTTGTGTTATGGGTACTAGACAACTGATAAACATACTTATATATTTCTAAATACATACATATTATAGATAAATTACACCCAGACACAGAACAAATTATCATGCTCATCACACAAACATTTGTCCTGGGTGGGAATCGAACCCACGACCTCCGGCATAGCAGTCAGGGCCACTAACCACTAGACCAACGGGCCAGTCAATTATCTATATAATACCGTGCGTTGAACTGCTATAACGTTTTTATTGACTAATTCAACTACCTTTTACTTATCATAAAAAATAATCAAGTAATCCCTTAAGAGTAGGTACCTGATTATGTTTTTATTTGAAATCATAATGTGGCATCACAACTGAAGTTGAAAAATGGCAACTAACTTTTGGAGGCCTTTGTACGTAATAAAGAGTATTCTATTCTCCTATGAACATACTCGTGTAAACTACTCCTAAGTCTCGCATTAACAGTGTTAACACTGCGAAAATTATATTGACATCATTATTCATATCATTGCGAAGTCATTATTAACGGGTGTGAATATAAAAATCTATCTTAATTATAGACTCAACTGCTTACCACGTTACCACGCTAATCAAAAATGCATTAATGCACATCGTTATTAAATGCCTCCAACAGTGGATTTCCAATCCACACACGATATATATACCAATAATGACTATCTTCACGTTGGATGGACATGGTTACGCGTAACGCTTAGTAATTAGAAGTTTTTATAGGAATGGTTCTGCATCTGAGATTCTGTGCGTAGATTTCTCGTTTTCTTTGGCGGTTTTTATAGGTTATTACTTTTAGATAGTGTTTATGAAGGAAGCATCAGTGTTTTATGAGCAATAGAGCTCCGTTGCTAGTGCAAACAGTACTTACCTACTAAAGTTGTTGGACATCATAAAGTTTTCACAAGTAGGCTGCTGCACAATTTGCCTAAGTGGGGGATTACTGATCCATCCAACACCCTGTGCGAGTGCGATGCTTCTGATCAGACCATGCCCCACTTGCTGGAGTGACACCTCGGATGACCTAAAGAATGCAACTGATACCGCAATCAACGTTGCTACCTACTGGGCCGACACAATATAAAAACCACGTACATGCACGTTATTTGGTGAATCCCCGAAACTTATGATTACATTGCCACTTCGAGAAAGGCAATCCAAATTGTAGTTTTTGGTCAAGTATTGTTAGGGTAAACTTTGAATCTGCTAAATTTCTAGTTTTGACAATAAATATCAATTGATATACCACATATATCAATTGATAATATATCGTATAGTATATATAAGCAGGGATAACACCAGGAAATTCCGGTGTAGCTATTGCTACCACCCTGGTGTGATCATACGTCCACAGTAAGGTATGTTAATAGTTAATTGGTTATTCATAATTATTTTTGTTTCTGTACTTTTTATTGAAAGCGTGGTACCATAGTAGAAATCTATCTGTAGTCATATTACAATACCGCAGGTAGATTTCTTAATCATTTATACGTTACCTAGAATATCCTATAGCAAGGATACTGGTTGTCCTAATATTTAAAATACCAAATAGCAGTGAATAATTATTTTTGTACACATAGTGTATTGTGAAGGGTTCGTAACAATCAGATACTTGTAGTTAATAATAAAGTATAAGTATAAATCAACTATAGGGGAATACGAGTAGTGGTCGGTTATGTAGTAGTACTGTTATCAGAGTACTGAGATCAGCTAACCCTGGATAAAACAACGATGAAGAGTTCCATTGACACGAAAATAAGAAGAATAAAACAAAGTTCTCTTACCGACGAAGTAAAGTAGGCTTTTGTTAGAGTTTAATAATAACCTTCTTCATACCTTAATCTGGATAAACAAAACGACAGTAAAAGAACTCAGATGAGATGGACATTATAAAAAAAATAAACCCGAGCCACGCAGAAGACAGGGGCAGAAACTGCCTAAGTATAAAATGTAACGTCCATTAAAAACTAGCGCCGGGACTGCAAAGTAAAACATATGAGTAAGTAAACACACATTATACGGCAGGGGTGGCTAACTTGTGTAAGATGTGGCAGCAAAATTGCAGGAATATTGTGGGATGAAAAGAATTAAAATCATAATCAATGAAGAGACGATAGTCAAAGATAATTAAGCTTTAACTCATTGCTAATAATGTATTTTAATTTGCTAAGTTGCATCCTCCTTTTACCTTATCCCAATAACTCTTTAGGGTCGGCGCAGGACGTCCTTAACTTCCATGGGTCTTCCAGTCATGATCGCATAGTTTACTTTCTTAGATAATCATCTTCACACAATCTCCAACCATCTTTTCTTTTGATTAAGAAATCTTTTCCTTCAAGGAAATTCTTTTAATCGCTTTTCTTACCACGCTGTCTTGCACAGCTGTCATTGTCTACTTTTTAGGGACTGCGATCGTTCCGGCTAACGGGTTTTTGCATCAAATTGCAGTCCACTAGGTATTGCACATTCAAAAAGCATTAGAATGAATAACGGGGAATACCAAACGCGAATCCAGGAGTGAATTCCCCATAGCAGCAAATCGAAGCGCTAATTTGAAGGTCGAAGTTAAATAATTTATTTCAAAAAGGCACTTGAACGTCAAATTTTTTTAAGAAAATGGAATTGATTCAAGTTGGTAATTTCGAATGGAGAAAAAGGGGCAAGAAACTGCATAGTCAATGAAACTACTCTTTTAAAATATTTTATATGCGTTAAAGGCCAAGAGGCAAAGCGTTTTAGGCCCATCTGGGGAGACACCCGAACTAACCAAAAAGCGTGCGAAGCTGAAAGAGAGTGTCATAGTGAATTTTCATCCATCCCTGGACCTCGCCAAAACTAAAACACGGCGCCCGAATAAGGAAGAACGTAAGTAAGTCTTAGTTAATGTGCACTTAGTTTTTCCCGCGAGCCCCGACACTAAGTAGGTACTCATGAAACTATTTCTCGGCACTCTTCCCAAGCTATTGATGACTTTTGCAACATTGAAACTAATGTTTAATGTTTTATGAGTTTCTGAGTGGAACTTTTGTTTAAAAGATTTCTGGTATTTTGCATCTTTAGAGGTATGGAATGCTCGTTTAAAGTTAACTGGCTTGTTTGTTTATGTGCAGACAGTGAACTTTATTGAGATTAAATTCGAGAAAGGAGCCGGTCTATTTCTTACTTTTTATTTTCTGAAATCTTGGGATATTGTGTGATTATTTGATGCCTCTGGGTTTATCTACTTTGTTGACAACTACAACTCGTAATAAATGTAATCTTAAGCCTATACTGCACTTTTTCCTTGACCCTGAAATAGGTGCCTATGTTTTTTTCTGGCAAAAAAAAATAGTTTTCCAATACTAGAAGTTTTTCAATATATTCAGATATCCTAAATTCCTAATGCACTTGACACTATTTGATAAAGATTCCTTAATCTTTACAATGTTCTTGAAATGGTAAGTTATTTCAAACGTTGGCACAGAGATATATGTGTTATCGTCAATGGTACATACCACATAAGGCTTGTTTACAAAATCATTTAGAGCCTTCGTGCTCGAGTGACACGCGACAAATCGACAGTTGAATTTCTACATCGTGATTTCGTCGCTCCAATGAGGTTTACGGAACCACAAACTATTGTGAGGCAGTCACCTGTGGAAGTGTTTCGTTTAGACTTCTTCATGTCTTCGATTTGGGGACCGTCTCTATTATTGGTATGTCTAAAGGACCGTTACTTGTTCTTCTTTCACATAGAACTTATGTTGCTTTGCAGTTAACTATACTAGAGCGGAAACGCGACAATAAGAGGAAAATTAAATAATTCGTGTTTTTGTCCTTCAAACCGAGTAAATACTTTTACGACTTTTCAGAAATAAGAACTTCCCTATTGGTTAGTAAACGAATAAATAACTCGTAAGTACTTCAAAATCTAATGAACTTACCTAAATAAGGAACAACTTGCTTTTATCCTTCACCTCGATCGCCGCCCTGGCTTGATTAACAACTGAAGTAATTTATTCATCACGTCAAGTCATAAATTTTAACGCTCAAGTTCATTAATTAAGCACTGAAATGTCCACACAGAGAAGGCATTAATTATTAATCTTGAAAATTAATCAAATATTCTTCTACATTTGTTAATAACTTTTGAAATAAAGTACGGAATTGGCCAGAGGAAGAACAGCTGCGTCCTCCTATGTGCTAAATTAACTACAAACTAACAATGAAACGCGATTTCTTTAAACTTCCTTGTAGCAGCTATTGAAAGTCTCTAATCCAGAAGTGGAAAAAGGAAGAGCATCTAATCACTAACGCGGTGGCTGTACTTCAGCAAATAATGTTACAGAATTTCAAGATTCGCAGGTGGATCTCAAGAATCTCATTGGTTGCATTTTTGGACACTTTTTCTGGCCAGACTGTGAGTGTGCAAATGATGGCGTCACGATCAGGGAATAAAATAGCAACCAATCGACCAAAGAGACGATTAGTAAGAAACAATAAGCCAATGATCCGGTGAAAAAGAAACATTATTACAATTTAATATATTTTTAAGCTTATTACTTAAAGTAGTCGACCGTGGTGCCAGGCCGGCCGGCAAGTGCTCGAAATCAGATTATTTCTCTTACGAATTTAACGAGCCAAAAATGATTTCCTGAATTCGTGACACAAGTAAAGCATTTTATTTAATTTGAAAGGCGACACTGTAAGGGCTTGTGGTAAAGTGTGAATTGATTGGTATTTACATTCGTTGTTTAGGTTTTTGTTGAGTTATAAGATCTCGGTTTATTTGATGTGTTGTTTCTGCTTTTTCGATGACATCTTGGTTTTTTGTAGTTGTGGCTTACTGTTCTTTGTATTTCTAAATTCTTTGTTTTTTTTAAATATAAATGGTAAATGCGAGTCGTCACTGATAGGGTACCTATATACCTGTGCCGATATCTAGATTTTCTGTTATACTTCAGGTTGAGGTTATTTACAGGTTTAGGGAGTCTGGTCGAAGTCAGCCAAAAGACAAATAAGTAAAGTACTTGAGTATTTTTTAGAATATTTAAATAGGAACTCAATGTCAGTATCGGGCGTAAAACTTGTAAATTCGGGTCAGACAAACTGGTAACTGAAATGGCAGCTGAAAAAGAGTTATTTTTTTAACGAACAAAGTAACAAAAAAGGCGTTCTGTGATGTTAGTGTAACGCTGCCGACTACGTTTGTCCGTCCATTCCATCAGCTGCCGAGTTTCTACATGCAAATATGCGAACAAAAACTAGAGCTGCGGATCTAACGGTTTGACGCAGACACCAACAAAGCATTTGCATTTGTTTAATCACGAATTCATGATAGGAGAACATGATATAGTAGTAATTATCAATTACCTGCCTAGCTTAGATGATTATGTCATTTGGAGGACTCAAGTTTAGTAGGTTAATGTTAGCCTGCATCACCCCATTGCTGGGCAAAGGCCTCCCCCTGACTTCTAGTTATTTCGGTCCAGAGCTAATTTAGGCCTCTTTGGTTTTGTCCAGCTCATCCAGCTGTCTTCTACATGCTTTAGGCTTTAGCGCCGTCTGACTGCGTCAGGTCTCCAATAAGTGGTTGTATCTATGTATTACCATCAGCTCATCAGGTATACGGCAAACGTGACTAACCCAGTCCCATTTCAAATTAGCTATGCAACTACAAACTCGTCAGTACTTTATATGCGGGCCAACATTTGATTAACCGTTTCCGAACTATGTTGGTTTTGGCTTTGATCTAACTAGATGCGCTTGACTATTAGTATGCTGAGAGACTACAATCCGACCTCTGCAATTCTATTCCTTTGGAAAACCGATATTTGTGAGGTTAGACTGATCGTCGGGTTTTCGGGCATTCCGCATAGCACTTACGATTGTCAAGAGACAAAACATACGCTCGTTCTATTGGAGCCATAGAGCACTGTAAATAACGTCCTTGCAGATCTCAAAGAGCACACCCTGGATAAGAATCCGCTGTAAAACCAATATAAACTGTGCTCCTCTATTAATCCACATTTTCCATGCGAGTATTGCAGCTAACATGTAGGTAGTCATTATGGCGAAAATGTTATCACATTATGAATAATGTCACCCGTTAACGCCTTATCTTTATGAACTTCGCACATTATTTAGCAATTTGTAAGTGTGGTATTGATTGAAAAGCCATTATCATGGTTAATGTTGTGAACCGGATCGAATGGGTGGACGTGACAAGGTATACAGGTAAAGGAAGGTTTGTATGTAAAGGACCGACGCTTGATCGTCGAATAGCATTTAGTTTTGATGATACCAGAGAAAAATAAAAAAGTGAGAGGAAAACCGTAGCGATCGAGATTCCCAAAACGTATTGAATTTTTAGATGTCGTATTTTTAGGCATCAAGTTTTCTCGTTATAGAGATAAAGGGAAGGAAAATTGAGTTTGAGTCTGCCACAATATGGTCAGACAAGGATAAACCGAAGCAAAACCCAAAAATAAAATATCTGGACAAGGGAAAGGCTTGCATACACCAGTATCAACATTATTGGCAGCCTGCCAGAACTGCACCACATCATCAATATTTAACCCACCATATTTACGCCAAATACTGTGTTAAGTAGTGATTTAACACTAATTGTACACACACTGCTTAAATCAGGCTCATGAGCGTGATTTTATGCATGGGTGTTAAGGACGAAAAAGATATAAAAATAAATTACTTGCGTGACTTCTAATTACTGTTCAGTAAACGTAACATCGTAAAACATCAAGACATGAGACATCCACCAACGTAGTGGTTTATGGCCCACTCACAGAGATGAGGCCTGTTTCCCAGCATTTGGAACATTGCAGGCTGATTATGCTCAACGTAACATCTAAATGTGTTGTGTTAGTATTAACAACTATGATATCATGTCGTCCCCGATCATTATTATGATTGAATGCTGCTTAGCTTTCATTATTAGTACTATTACTGCGCAGATCGTTGTTTGAATTCCCAACTACTGATCTTGCAATATTACTACATTGCACTTTAAATCGACCTTCACCGTGCAGTTCATTATAATAACTCTTTACAAGGCGATGAATTTGCATTTCGGAATCATTGTTGTTTAAAGCCTTTAACAGGTACTTGTTGACTGTTGAAAGTATCAGTTTTTGCAATGTCAATGACATTGACTAATGACTAATACTTACAAGTAACTAATACAAGTCTAAAAAGAACAAAACCGCGTCTGTCTTTGTCTCGTCTTTGTGATAATTCCCGATCCCATCTGCGAAAGAATTGGTGGAAATGTTCGATATCTCTAAATCTTCAACAAATCCTGAATGTACCCGTGGCGGAGTTTAATCAAGCGTAAAGACCGGTTACATACCCTTTAACTTCTTCCATTTAGCTTCTAGTCAATTCTCTTTTAGACAACAGTTTAGGTATCGAAACCCCAAAGTCTATTGTGGAACTTTTCTTTCCAAGGTAGGTATTATTTAAAACTTCGTACCTACTTGAAAGTTAATTTACCCGTATTTTATTAAACATAATTGCTTAATTAACATTATAGTCACTATTTTTAGTATAATTGCTTAATTAACATTATAGACTATTATGTTAATTACCAAATTTTACCTAAAGCCACCTAAAGCCTTTAAGTACCAATTACTCCTGCTGCCAAGTTCACTTGCGCGAATTTGAATTTAAGAAAACGTTATTTAATAAAAACAGTAAAGTTATTGTTCAATGTCGACCTCGGAGGTTCCGATAAATCGTAATAAACTGACAATGTAAACTTCCTACTCTAATAAAAATATAATAACTGTAATATTAAGGCCTGGCCTTAGACTAAATCCTTTCATATTCTTCAGATCTTTTCAAACTGTTATAAAAATAGCAGTTACTTTCGCCGTAAACATACAAAAACCATTCTAGCTTTCTAAGATTAAACATTTTTTTTAATTTCATCATTTGATTTTGAAAGTAGCAAATTCGATTCACACATGACTCAATCCCCAAACGGATTCGCCAAGTTGTATTACATGAACTGTATCTCCTAAATGGCTATTACAAATCATAAAGCCATCAACTCGTTTTAAATGGTGCATAACATATTACTTCCATTTAAGAAATGTCTTCAAATATAGTATCAGAAAATGACGTATGGCCATTCGCATCTTCGTCATCATCTCGCAAAAAGGTCAAATCTGTTCTTCGCGTTGGTGCTTCCATATTTAGCTGGCTCGCTCCCACTGATACTTAGCGTAGCGGTATGTTGTCTAAAATAAATTTCTAATTTTTGACAGAACTGGAAACTGCGTTTTAACCGATATTCTTCATTGCAGTCCTTTAAATGTAATAATTTTATCGTCGTTTTTGCTTTTCAAAAACAGTCATGTGCTGTTCTTTGTTTTGATTGAGTTAGTAAGTAGGTAATAGCGTTTTCGATGTTTTAGGAGATGTCATTAAATTTCAACCTATCTAAGCTAAGTAAGTATCCTTACTTAATTGAAACAAAATTTTCATTGTTTCCATCATCAGCCCAATATTTACCAACCCACACAGTAAACAAATTCATTTACCAAAATCCAATTCTAAAAATGCACCGAATCCTATCTCCCCATTTTAATTTGTTACCAAATACGATAAACACGGTTCTCAGAAAAACGAAAAGCGTAAAACTAAGCCGCATAACGTATGCGATCGCGGTCTAATTCGGTGGCACCGCTGCGCAAGCGCATGCACTTGATAGATGAGTCACGGTCGCATACGGCCACTGCACTCCGACTGAGGTTTAGTTGTGATTGGGTATACTGTTATACGCTCGCGTTGTTATGTATGTTACTCGTATCGTCAAGGATCGTTCATTGGTAGATTCCTGTACCTGTTCTTCCTTAGTGTTGTCGATGGATTGATGATCTTAATGATGTTCTTAACTTCTTTAGTTAATTTTTAATCGACAAGATTTCCAGTTTAAGAAATTAGGAATAAAATTGTTATTTTTAATTCGAGCTGCTTAACTTTTATCGTTGCGTAAAATTCTCCGATAACATTGAACAGATATGGTGAAACCGTTTATTGTTTCAAACTTACATGTTCACGCATCGGTTGTTCATCTCCCAAACAAAACAATATAAAAATAAACTACGCTTTTTTAGGCTACAAGTTTTAGGTTGCTATTAATATTCTGATCGAAGCTGAGCTTATAATCCACTTCGACACTGTTATTATTCCTCATTGTGTCTTCATTACGCATTCAAACTCATGCTTCCAACGACGATCTACTTAAAAGAATCTTTGTCGTTGTAATAAATTCTCTGAGAATCCAATTTCACAGTCTCTTACAAAGATCCAAAATTGTACTGATTGGGATTCGTCTCGGTTGATAAATAGTAAAAGGCTACTATAAATCAGTGGTTGTTAGAAGCGGAAGTATCTGGATTCGAACCGACACTTGATAGAATACATGAGGGTCGGATGATAACCGTGTTAAAATAAAACTACACCCAAAAGATTGAATTGATTCTGATTCGTGATGCTATAAAGGATATGCTTCGTTGGCTATCAAAGTAAATGTTGTAAGGAAAATGAATTTATCGGACGTATTGCTTTCAAAAGGCTATAAAAGTTTGAAAGCTCATGTCTGTTGAAGACATTAAGGAAGTGCGACTTAAGACTTAGATAAAGAACTATTATGACGACTCTTTCGATTTACTGGAATTTCGGAACGTTCTTCCTTATTACAAACGGTCAAAATCTATTCTGTTAGAATTATAGCCTCAGGTTTTTTTAATCCAGACGCAGCTGTTAGTTCCCCACGCAGCATCGTCTGCTTATTGCCACTCCATTTAGCTTATCCTAAGAGCTATGGTGAGCTTATTAAAGTGAAAGTACTGTCAACATCCCAGTCTACAGCTTGTATAGTTTCCTTGTGATGATAAGCGGCAGCATTCTGAGCTGTCCCATTATTTTCAGATCAGCGTGAAAGTTACTAAATATTCAAATGTATTCAAGAGAAGTCTGTGTTGCAGCCCGATGGAATTCCCTTAGAATGTCTCCAGATAAATCCGAGGCCTTTGTTCGTACTTGGTATACGTTTCATTATAATGACCAGGGGGCCTAAAAGGGCCATTTTGGCAGAATCATTAAAGGATAACATTATGAATCATAATTATGTCTTTCTTTTTTCGCTGCACTACGTAGGTATAATCAAAGAGATTGGGATTGGATTTGGATTGAATTGATTGGTATTTTAGCACAGACAAAAAAAAATAACTGAAAAATCCTTCACCAATGGATTCGATACGATTAACTTAACAGTTGACTGTCCAGCATGATTCGTAGTATTATACTTTTATGATTCTGCCAAAGTGGCCTTTTTAGGCCCCCTGATTGGATGACGTAATGGCGTCATCAGTTTTCGGACTAAACACGAAACCGTTCCTCTCCATTACCCAAAGACTGACAAGGACCTCTGGTATAATATTAATTAATAGTTCCCGAGAGGCGAGCTGTCCCAAATGTCAGATGTTTTGCTACACGTGTCTACGGATTATTCAACGGTTCAACAAACTATAACAGCGCGAGTAAAATCGTGTTCATTTTGAAAGCTAACATCGTCTGATTCTCTTAGGAATATGTATGTTCGATATTGATGGTATAATCCAAATACCCTAGGTATTTAGAAAAAGTAGAGAATTACTTATTATTGCTTGCTCTTCATTAGTGGCGCTGCAACGATTGTAATGATAATATTTGTACTATAAATTGATTCTAGATTTGTAGGTAGTTGTTTTAGGAACATTTTGAACATTCGCAGTCCATGAATAAATAAGCCGAAGTAGAGAAAATGTTTTAGGAAAATCATCTGCACTGCACCATATTTTAAAAAGTAAGTTTTAGTTCGTTTTAGTTAGAAGATCCCAGAAAGGTCATTTTAATTATGCGTCCTGCAAATTTTATTTTGCACTAAGAGGAGAGAGGTCGTGGTCCACGGTTTTACTGAATCAAAAGACTAAAACTGTCCTCGGTCCTGTCTACCGCATTGGATGTTGAATTTGCATACATTTTAAATTCCGCTCCGAATTTCAACTTAAATTCAGACTTAGCCAGCAGTATTTTTATTACGTGTCATCTGGGTTACATTTATAACCGGGTATTCGAACACTTTGCCGGGACTTTATATTAAATTTTTATCTTGCCATGGCGAAGTTAAAATGATTTTTGTTATGACCGTAACTGTTATTGAGCCTTGTCTGATTTATTGCGCAAGTTCCGTCAGAATGAAAGTTCATTCGTAAATAATGAACGCTTTGGAAGAATATTTTATGTCTACCAAATAAAACCAAAGTTTCGTATTGGGCAATAAGCCTAATTGAGAATGAATCCAAATATAAACGTGTCCATCTAAGGGAGAATTTTCGTCAAATTCCCGCTTTTAGAACGGGAGGACAAACAGCTAAACAAAAGACCCTCATGAGCCTCAAATTAGCCGTGACACTTCTCTGTCCAGTTTCCCCCCAAACGTTTAGCCTTTTTATTTGTAGAACCAAACAATGAAATGACAAGCTTTGAACAGACTTGATTACCAACACAATTGCCGTCAAATTAACTCTCAAAAACCAATTTGAGTCCTGCGTGCGTTTTAAAGTAAAACAGATTGTTTGTAACGAAGCTCTGTGTTTGAATATCTTTGAAAATGATGTTTTATGAGGGCATTAACGGCACTCAGCAATATTTATTGACGTTTGTTTTATTAGTTCAAAGTGTTCAAACATTGAAACTAACGTCAGACAAGTGAGTGTCAAAAAAGTTGCGTTTGGTCGTTGCCCTCGGCTGAAAATCAATAGAAGTTCATTGAGGGGAAGGCCAACTTGTATTGTATTACGTTATGGAATTGTTTTGCGGAATGCCCAGCCTTTTGTTTGTTATGTTTTAGTTGGATTCGATATTGTGTGTGCGTAGGGTTATTGACTTATCGGCTGTGATAGGCTGGTAATTTAGTTTAGGGATCGACGCATTACCAAATTAGTTGTATCAAGTTGTGGGTGGTATTTTGACGGGGTTAGGATAAGCTTCTGTTAATAAGTTTGTAACAGTAATCATAACGGTCTTCCTCGGCTTTGTAAATCAGTCCATAGAGTTTAGTTCTACGAAGAGGATTGTTACGTCTCTTGGTGAGTCAGTTAGCGTTAGGCCAAAGTGGTAGAAAGAAACCACGTAATCCATATTGCTGACCTTATTCTTACTAAGTAATTACAAAAAGAAGCTACACTGGAAATTGTTAGGACAAAAGAGCTGACATCACGTCAGTGACTCAAAGCTATAACATGGCGAAATAGCAAAGTAATTAGTCTAATGTACGCTCACACGGACTTTATCAAAATTATCACCGAAATTAAGCTTTAGTTTACCGCAGTGGATTTCTCTGAGAATTTCCTAAAGCCGAATTATAATAACAAACAGAGATTGCTACCTCTCCGTTACAGCTTGTGGGGCATGTAATTATTCTAATGTCTACTCTTCCTGTTGCTAAGAGTTCGTAATATGTGTAGCCTTCAATGTAATTTATCGCTCAGTATTCCATTTAAATGAGAACTAGAGTGTTATAATTTGCTTACTGCATGTTGTTGTTACAATTTTGGTGTGTTGTGAATGTCCAAAATCATTCTAAAGGCTCCGTCTTTGTCTTTTGCTCATACATTAGCTACATTGAATCTAAATAGTATTGCTAATAGTGTTGTTTTATCTTTGTTTGCTACTACAGCTTGTTTAAAAGCAACTAACTAGACACCTTTCATGACCTTTACGTGGAAAGCGAATGTATCTACCAAGCTAAGGTCTATACGACAATCATTGTTGCATGGAACTTCAAAGGTCATTAACCTTACATGTATTCCGGAGTCAGCAATACCTGTTGTGTCTGTCAGTCATCTTGATGAACGCTTGGCATTCAAATGCTCCAGCTATGTCCGATACTCAGACTGTCACCATTCCAAGTACGTTTGACACTGTCGCTAATGGAAATATTAATAATGAATGGTGCGAATTATAGTTTCGTTATGCTTTCAGGTCATAAACTGTATGATATAATTCTGGTTGCTTATATATTACTAAGCAATAAGAATAGCTTTGTCCTTGTCTTTGTAAAACCTATACTACCTAAGTTTACAATGAAATTTAAATAAAATAAATGTGTAAAAGAAATGTTGAGTGTTGCATTAAGACAAGAAAAATAAACCATTTAACTCACGCGAAATTAATTTAATATGAATGCGCCATTCAGTTTAATTTTTGTGCTAATTTTATCCATTCTTTAGAAGTTCTTTTCACAACAAGCCTTCCATTAATAGAGTATTGTTCCAAATATCCTATGTAACTGTAGTGCTGCTATCACGTAAATTACGGACCCGGGATAAAAACCTCGGACATTTGGTTGAAATAAAGATGTCTTGCCGGAATCCCTCGAAAAAACTAATTACAATAAAATAAAAACATCGATAAGTATCATATTATTTTTTGTTATCTAAAAATCAACTTAAACCTCAACATTACAAATGAACCGCTTAATTTACTAATCAATTATACACTCTTCTCTATGTGAAAAGTATTCTGGTAATAAAAATCCCACAAAAACATTTCATGTTAAATGTTGCCAAGACGAGACCATGTAGCTCGCACTGTCAAAAAGTAATCAGATCTCATGTAGAGCCAAGCTTCTAACTCTACACGCCCTAACTCTACAAGGCCTTACTTCGCAAACTCTACACCTTAGTCAAAATCTAAGGCTTGGCCGTTTCGTTACTACAAGAACCATTAACAAAATGAGAGTTTTTTACCTTACGCTCCTGTGAATGTAGCGAAATGGCCAAGCCATACATATATTTTGACTAACGTGTAGAGTTTGCGAAGTTAGGCCTTGTAGAGTTAGGGCGTGTAGAGTTAGAAGCTTGGCTCTACATGAGATCTGATTAATTTTTGACAGTGCGAGCTACATGGTCTCGTCTTGGCAACATTTAACATGAAATGTTTTTGTGGGATTTCATTTCTTTTTGTAAGTTGTTTCTTTTTGTAAGTTGCTTATGATATTTATACGAGTATTTTTTCTGTTGTTCATTTTTTCTTTCTTTTTTTGGGGTTTATTTATAACAAGGACCCCCTATAAAAATTTTCAGACCTCTAGCATCAAAATTTACGGAAGTCTCATACAAACTTTCACCCCCTAGTTTAAGGGGGTGGGGGGGTAAAAGTTTCAAGTTTTAAGATTTTTTTGTTGTTTCTGTACAATTACTAGCTTACATACCAAATTTCAGCTTTCTAGGACTTCAGGAAGAACCTTAAGAATATTGATGATCATCAGTCAGTGAGTCAGTGACGAAATCGGGGTATTTTAGATATCAATAAAATCTAAAGTATAAGAGCTATGCAATTGAAACTTTATAGGTGTAATAAGTCAACCACTGACGTCATATCCCGAAAATTTTGTTTATCTGGTATAATCCAAACCCAAGTTAAGAGGGTTCAAAAATACGACGAAGTGCTTCGAGAAAAGGTAGGTAGTGCCCTTGCGCTTCGCTTGGCTCGTCTTGGCGTGGGCACTCCCGTGCCCCCAGATAATTAGGAACGCTTTTCTTTTTGGCATAAATAAAAAACAATTTAAAAAAATTGTAAAACAAAAGCAAATTATGAATGGTCTCGAGCGCACGGGTTATTTGCCGAGCGGGGAATTTTTAACTATGATTTATGCTTTAATTTATTGCAAATCATTCAAAGTCAGACACTATTTTAAGGCCGGACGCTCTCCGGACGCCCTCCGAGCTAGGACAAATCCGGTGAAACCCGGACGGATGGCAGCCCTATAATGTAACGCAATATTTACAATACATGCCAAAACACATTTCGAATAATTAACACTTCAGTCATAATATTAAAGACACGGATAATTAAAGACGTGAATATATTTACGAATATCTAAATGTCGACAGAAATCGATATTCTCAATTTACCAAAGTTACCAATTACTGGCTAACCGGGATCCCGAATATTTCGCAGCTCTATCGATCCGCTGCACCCAGCACTTGCATTGCTTGCAGTAATTTATAGTGGAAGGGGAGCTTCATATTGCAGTTCTCTCTTACCACTATTACCACCCTTATGTTAACACTAGTAAGGTCTATTATTGAAAGTTAAAGGGGGTTTAAGCAAGGGGTTTGACCCACGTGTTACATCCATTATTGCGTGATCCCGTTTTTTTGTGGATGTTCAATGTTGTAGGAGGCGCCTGTATAGTCAATTGAATTTCAATTTGTTCAAAAACATGGTACAAATACGAATTATTTCGGTCTGAGCGATCTGTTTTTTACTTTTGTTAACATGTTCAGTCTCTGAGGTGATTGATCTCTTGTAATTCTCATATTATATAGTTGTTTGTTGTGTTTGTATCTTTCGTTTCCTGCTTCTCTTGCCATTTCCTCGTCGTTGGCTACTTTAATATCCGTTTATCATAATACATCCGTATGCGAAGACAACAATCATAAGCCGTCTTCGCTTTATTTTTGGATTTAATTTGCGAAAATTAGTTACTGAAGTCTTGTAAAGTTATCGAAACTATCTGACGACACAGGACCATAAAATCAAAATTGTCTGTTAGAGAAACATTTTTTGTTTAAAAAATACGTTATTTACATTTTCACCAACAGTCATACAATACTCGTCCATTCTCGGATGAAAGTTTATCCCAAAATACGAGGAAACCTGGATTCAATTTGACTTCGAAATGTGTGCAGGTGTAAACTGAAACTTTCCATAAATCTACTCCATGTACGGCTGGCATATATATCTGTTTCGGTGCTTGAAGTGCTAACGAGGTATTGTCCGTTATCTGACAATTTGTATACCCGAATATTCTGCTTTCGGTTTCGAATCTGTTTCGTAACTAAGTATGATCCACATAACAGCAAAAATAAAAAAGTTAAAAACATTGTTCAGTCATCATCATCAGCCTACGGAACACTGCTTGTCAGACCTGTGGGTGCAAATTTCTTATCAATAATATTAAGAAATCTTTATTATTATAGCCTGTTCTGTATATATTTGCCTATTATAATGATACAATTTCAACTACATTGAACCATTAACATATTATTTGCCTTGTTATACGCTACTCGAATCATATTCGTGTACGCTACGAGGCTACGACCCCCACAATACTCGTTCTCTTCGCTTATTAAACAAATATTGCCGTGAGCGGCACAACCGAATCAGACGTTTGGCTTATTGTTAATTTAAATTCATCTGCTTTTATTGACTTAACATTGTACGTGCATATTTTATGTTGAACTATCATTTTGTCCTCTGTGTTCATCAAATTTTCTGATTGCTGTTGTTCTGTTGCAGGAAATGCTGTTCGACTTCTTTCGGTAAGTTTAATTTTATTTATAACTCGTCTAATTGTAGTAGGCTATCGAATATCGTCTTAAATAATCACTCCTTAATTAATAATTGCCAACAGGTGTCCTAATTACGTTATTTGGTTACAAAAGGTAAAACCTTTTAATTAAAACCGAGCAGCAACTAGCCTCTAATCTTCTTAATGTTTACCCCAAGAATGCTTCCTAAATTCGCTTTGAAAATTTATACAAATGTAATAAGAATTTAACACAAACAAATCTCAAACTCTCGGAAGCTCAAAATCGACTTTGGGCTGCTCCAGATAAATGTTTTTGTTTAATTTTGTTTCTTTGTTTTAAAGTAACCTTTTGATTTTAATGATAACCTACTGGGCAACAATTAGGTCTATCTTTCTGCCCAATTTTAAATGTTACTTTAACAGTAAACTATCTGAACAGGATCATATTCAACAAGTTAAAGGCTTGGAGGAATGTTGTCGTTTTTAGTTAAATTAAACTTTACGTATATCTTATTACCATCATCATCGGGCTGTTCTAGTCTTTTATTATAATATTCATGTATTTCACTGAACATCGACCGCACGGCAGGTTATTTCATGTTCGGTAACTTGCTTGGTTATTCCATTTCGACGAATAAACATTACACATATTATATCTGTTTACCATCAATTTGTTACGCCTCTGTATCGAGGATTTTAGACACAATTCTCATTACTCTCTCTCATACTGTGAGTAATAAGAGCTTCATTTATTGTTATACGTTAATGTTCTTCGAGCATTTCTGTGTCATTTCATGAATTATGTCTTAATAAGATCGATCCGTCATTTCTAAGGATTCTTCTTACACTTGCGCTTAAATCCTTTTAAAGTTGTATAGTACGAATGTCTTCATCTACACCACGTTCTGCGTTTGTTCTTAAAGAACTGTTATTTTCTAGTCCACTGGACCTCAACGATGCTTGGCTTCCGACTTGGAAGTGGGAGTAATAAAAAAACCCCTTACTAGCTATGAATGACTAATTGATAAAGGGGGAACAAGTACTTCTTCAGAACCGGTGATTTTGTGTAGGACACACACATGCACAATATTCACGAAGACAAATAGTGTTTTAATTGGGTAATAAGTGTGCTGTAAAGTTTGTTATAAATATTATGGGGGCACTGATGTCACATGTCTTATAGAACCCATTATTACTATAACATTTACAATTGATAAATGAAATCTATCCTCGATCGGAAATCGAGGATAGATTTCGTTCTCTGGAATTGCAAATTGATGGAATTTGTTCGATAAATTATTTCTCATTAAGTAATAAAACATTGCATTCGTTTCCGAAACGTGAAGAATTTTCTCAACAAAACGAAGTAATAATGCAATTCACAATCCGATTTAGCCGGCTTTAGAAAGCAACAAACATACAGTTTACTTAACATCTGTGACCATACATACGTTCTGTTACTTTTACATGTGAAATTTATTCAAATAGAAGTCAGTGAGAATGTGTCCAAACAGTAGCTTCAATGAATGAATCGCTGGTTTTTTTGTTACCGTTGGTAGTCCCGTAACGAGCATGTTACCATTTCCGAGATACTATTAAGATTGCCTTTGTGATAACTTATATTATGTGTAGTCTTTGATACTTTTGTAGACCAGCAAAGTTTTTTGGCCTCGCACCAAAATGTATTTGGGCGTGTCCCTCCCATTCCTACTTTAGCTTTGTTACTTAACGTCAGATAAACGATTTGTTCCTAAAATTTTCCGGTGTAAAATTTTATGTTCGAAATTCTTTGGGAATACGAGATGGAATTTATTCGTGTTTTCCTCTTTTAAGTAGTTGTAGGGGCA
This sequence comes from Mesoligia furuncula, assembly GCA_916614155.1. Lineage (NCBI taxonomy): Eukaryota > Metazoa > Arthropoda > Insecta > Lepidoptera > Noctuidae > Mesoligia > Mesoligia furuncula. Next base: position 8,866,854 of record OU744816.1, on the reverse strand, counting down.
CTCTAGCTCGACGTTTGAAACCTTTGCACCATTTTTAACGTTAGATGACACTACCTTTTGGGCAGGTATTTTATTTCGCAACTGTAAATGTATTTTTCCTGCTAAAATAGTGTAAAACTTTATATTACTTATCTCGTAACAGTGGTCCTAATCAGACAGGCTAAGCAGAGCTCCCCACAGATAAATAAGTATCGTATAGACTTGTTAACTACCTTCGTACTCTCCAATTTAAACCTGAACTTCAGTAGTAACCTCATACTAACCTCATTTTGTATGCACAATGCAGTATTCTGCGTGCATTGCGTCGAGTGCTCTCCCGAACTATTGATTCCATATTCTAGTACCTACTATTTCGACTTCCAATGGCTCATGAATTCAATATGAGCCACGCTTGTACAGAATGTCACATGTTATTCATTTACGTATATGAGGCAGTGATTTGCTTTGTCCATCATCGTCTACATTTCTGGCATCAATAGACTTCATGAGACTGTCTTCTTAGAATCGAGGGTAACAATAATACATTTTCCGCCATCATGTCAACTGCCTATAACAAAGTAAACAAAAGCAGTTTATCAACAAGGAAGCAAACTAAGCGGTTTTCTCATTGCGAAACTGAAACATCATATAGCACACGGCTGCTGATATAACATGGCGTCGCATTCAAAACAATGGCTTTTTAGTCACGCCTTGAAAACTTTTCAAAGCGCTATACAACGTTTATGTTGCGGTAAGACTTGGGCTCATGTGCGACTTTAAATTGATGGTGTTACGTTGGTGGTTTTGTAATCTCTGTTAGCTAGAAAGATTATTAATTTATTAACAGTTTGGTCTTTAACGAGCTTTCTTTATTTGATATACTTGAAATCGCAATAAAATAGTTATGTTTATGATTGATTTTAATTAAACTCCATCGAAGAATTATTACAAGAAATTAGAAATGTTCTAAGACCCATTCGAGCTTTCTCTTTTTTTTGATCAAGTTTTTTAGATAATTTATAAGAACATTTTTTTTTTTATTTAAGACATTTATTTCTCAAAAAGAAGACAATTCACTTATCATGAAAAATACAAGTTAATCCTTAATACTTGATACACGAACTTATGAAGAACGGTAGGTACTCGTAAATAAACTAGTAAGTAATAGATGCACAAATGGGTAACAAAAAAAAGTTAGTGTACCATCACATATCGTATCTTGATGGCAAGTCATACCAATTACATATTGTTAATACCTAGTAGCAGGCTATCAATATTTTAATTTTTTTAATGTTTCAAAATGTGTAATATCTTGGTATGTTTTTGGGTCAATGCTTCCTAAAACATATCGCATCATTACTAAATATCTCACACACAGTAATCGTTCGTTCGCGTTATCTCTAACAGTATATTCGCACGCCAGTTTTCGATACATTAGACAGAAAGGTCGGAATCGAAACCCATTACTCAGCAGCCAGCACTGACCAAGGACTATTCAACTGTGGGCAAAGGTAAAAGGAATTTATTTAGGCCATTTTATACTGGATGAACTTAGAAAATAAATTCTGATGTGTTATGACGAATTTGATTTCTCTAGAGATGTGTTACAAGTGGTTTAACAAGTGTTAAAACGAATTTATGTGGTCCATAACTATTATGGCTCGTAAACGTCCACTGCTGGACGTGAGCCTCCCCTGACCGCTAGAATAAATGTTCCTAAGGGAATAATATATTGCAACGGACTTTTATGCACTCGGTAGTAATTATCTGATTGTTTGCAGGTTCAATAAACACGTGCCGAAGTGCCTAAATAAATATAGCTAGTGAAAATTGGTAGTGTTGTGTACTTTGCCAAATGCAGCCATTTATTTAATTTGACACACCAATGAATTCAGGCCTTTGATCTGCGAATTCAACTTCGTTTATGGAGCTGCGATTTGTTATTACACCATAGATACTCGGAATCGAAATGATAAATTACGTTTCTAGTAACAGCATTTAAAACTGTAGCAGTAAACTAGTAAGGCGCCAAAACACCTCTAAAACTCACGCAACAACCCTAAAATAAAATTATTAAAAAATAAAAGTTATATTGCGCTCGCCGTAAAAGACGATGATCTGATTTTGATAGCGGAGTCCAACAAAAAAGTTAAACACAAAACTGAAGAACGGGCTATTGATGATTCTCAACATTTTAATAGTCTGTGCAGTGGTTCGATATAAAACGACGATAAATTCTATAAATATCGCCTCTGTTAGCTTCATCGGCCACCCTCTGCGTGGTTGGTGACTCATACATAGGGGTAGATCCAGATATATTAATAAAGGAACCGTGGCTGATATTTAATATTACTGGCCTTTTTATGACCTAAGGTTGTCTTTGAGCTGTGTAATCGATTCCTTCGGCTGCAATTACATAGTCTGCTGAAGGAACCTCCAAGTCAAATGATGTGGCTTCTACGAGTAGTTTCGGCAGCACAAATACTTTAAATAAGATTTCTGAGAATACGGTTCTCAAATCGATCGTGTTGAAGCATCGTCCACCAGAATTAAATTCTAAATAAACTACCCCATCTTATCAAGATTTTCTATATAAAAAATAACACATTGTATAATCAAATACGTTCGCCTAAAATAAAACTTACGTGCCATGTCCTCATAAACTGCCGACCTCCATTTCCTGAATAGCTACTGCACCTGTACTATTGCCAATATCGAGGGCTACGTCATCATTTCGATTATTCAAATGCTTTTTATACGAGGGGACGTAAGGGTAGGTCCGGGGCTTGACAAATTGCCCTAAAGCCAGACAGGGGGCCGTGAATGTGAGCGTGCTAGATATGTAAGACTGGGGGTCTCTATAGCCTTAGGGAGTGGATTTCTCGCTATATTTATTGGATTTAATGGGACTGCTACCGTGGGTTACGTAGTTTTTGGGGGTTTCTTACAAGATTTATAAAATGAAACGAAATGTTTTGAAGGCTTTGAAGAACTTTACCTTGTTACCAATACATCAACTTTTTAATTATATTTGCACCTAGCAACGCAAGCAAGTCGTAAATCTTTCGAGTTTCTAAGCAAAATTAGCTTTAAGAGCTCAAGTTACAATAAATTTAGGCGAAACCAACTTTTATTTATAGCTCATTCTGTTACATACCACAACTTTGCTCTCGCCAATAACTTCTTATCCAACTCTCTTCGGTAAATTTTGTTTACGAGGTTTGTTCGTGCTAGCTAAACAAAAGCCTTTAGTTCTTCACTCCAGACTGTCGCGACGGCTTCAACCTTCCCTATGTTGCGTTCCCGTTTTTCATGGCCTTACTAACTCCCCCTGCCTAGTAAACATGGGCCCTTTCCTATTAGAACTAACAACAATATCGACTCTTTCCAGTTCATGTACAAAGTTCATTTTGCTTTAACTCCCAAACGTAATCACAGACATTGACGCCGAAACAAAGGAGGTTGATCTTTAATGTAATGATGTTTAGGGTTTTTGTCTCGCTCTTACAGTCGTACAGAAAACGTAATGGAAAATTGGTTTAGGCGCGCCCCGCGGCCCCATGTTGGGCGCCAGTTATGAAGTGTCGAGGGACAATGTATGAGACCTGAACGTTTGTTAACACTTCCTTAGCAACAACTTGGTTTGGTTTATAACGGAAATTATTGAAAACAGCTGTTTCGTTTAACTTTGCTCTTTTGTCTTTAGAAGTTAAGTTATTACTGGGACTCAATTTGTAATGCTCGGTTCGTCGTACATTATGCGCTACAATTCAATTATTCTAACGGTTTTGTATAGAAAGAGTGTTATTTAATCGGTATTCAAAAGTGCGAGTGTTAAGTGTCAGGTGTGTTTTAGTTAATCTATTTAACTAAATTGAATGTTACGAAACAAGTGACTATTTAGACAACAGTTTTCTCTTGAAGACTACTTTTGTATTTTCTTGTTTCTTTGCTACTTGTTGCTCCATCTAGTTTCAAATCTGTTTAAAATGATTCTAAGTTTATTCAAGTGCCTACCTTACACGTGTCAAGTCCCTCTGCCGCTGGCTTAAATATTTCTGTTCGTAAAAGTAGCAATAAAAACATTGAATTACGTTTGCAATATATTTCCTTAAAATCGATTCCGAACGCCATAGGTTAATGTTTATTTCTTGGAACACTTTTGTGGTTGTGGCCTTAGGTTTTTACTGCTCTTAAATTCTAAGAAGTGCCAACTCCGCGAAAATCCGTGTTATTTTACATGAAACTTGAAAAAGAGTTTTCTTGTATGCAAGTGAGAGTATTAAAGTTCACTTTGATCTTGTTATAAACTTCCTAATAGTTCGTATAAATTTCAACTGATATTGTAAATCACTTCGTGGATTTTAATAAAGCTATTTGACGCGTCTCAGAAAGCGGTTACATATTACGCACGTCAATAAGTTCTTTACATACAGAATTTGAAATATAGTTTCAAATCCTGCTGCATAATACCCGCAGCTAACACAACTACTTTCATACAGGTGCACACGTTGACAATTTGGAACCTGCACAGAATTGTAAGCAGGTGATATATTTTGTATTCCCTTTTCCATTCTGGAACAGAAACAAATACGCGAATGAGCATAACTTAGTTTTACTAGAACGACTTACATTTTCCTTCTTTTACTTGTACAGGAAGAAACAAACGTGAGAATTATTTAATATGACATCTAGGTAAGTACTGTTACATTCAGTGGGGCAATTCTCGTAATTTTAAGAACGTTCACAGTCTGATCTCAGTCTCATAAACACCTCATCTGTCAAAAATACCTCTAATTTCCCTACATTTCTGACAGGTTTTTGACATGGATTGTCGCTGAGATGAGATTGCGACTAAATTTTGAACGTTTTTAATTACGAAACTTGGCCTTCAGATCTTTGTGGTAATAAATCTTCATCTGGTGAAACGCCAGCTCCGTATCTAGTATTAAGATTCTTTACAACAGTCATTATTACTCCTTTACCACACCCTCCTTATATCTCAAACGTGTCGTAAATACTTATGTTACATGGGTTTTGTATGTTTTACTGCAAAACCACGACATGGTTCAGATAAGTCATCCGTTTGTCGAACTAGATACTACACTTCAACGCTTTGATTGTTAGACGTTAGGTCGAGTGTAACATTGTTTGTAAATAACTGAGAGGCAATCGCGAGAATTTGGTTTTGAGATGAGACAATGGGTTAATATCTCTATTTTATTGGAAGTTTTATTGGTTTCTTACAAGCGCAGTGTACCTAAGACTTATGGGTTCTCAAAGTATTGTTTTATGTGGCTTAGGATTCGGACTTGGTCATTTTTAAGAGAGTCAGATGTAATGTTCCTATAGTTTTTAATTCTTTGTTTTGTATGCTTCAATCTAAAAACGGAGCGCAAGCGGCCACTCTTCTTAGTCCTAATAAATTATTAGATTCTATGACCCACAATGAACATCCGATATTAACAAGATTATGAAAACATGCGTGCAAAACTAGAACATTATAATGTAGGTGTATTTACACATTACCCAATATCAGTCAATAGCGCAATAAAGATAACTGTTTCAAGATCAGGATAAGCGTTGATATGACGATCAAGAGATAAATCCAAATAATCTGCTGATAAGCAAACATCCGAAATTTCCATAAAAATATGATGTATTTGTTTATATATGATGCATTCAGTGAAAATAGGCAGATGAATAAATAAGTGAGGTTAGCTCGAAGACTTGCACTTACCAGTACAAAAGTACTGACTTAAATCTTATCACGTAGCTAGCAGAAAATAAACTTGGTCTATGTAATAAACAAGCTTATGTATATTAAATTCATGTTCCGCTTTAACGTAAAAATCTACGTAAAATTTAATACTCAAACGGCCTTTTCCAACCGAGAATTATGCAATGTATACGACATTTTTCATCCGATAAATTTATAAATGCGAATTACATAAAATTTTCCATGCGGACGGTAGTCTACTAATTAACATGCCCGCAATAAAATGTAACACCGCGTTAAAACCGCAAATAAGTGAATATTACCTTGTTTATTGGTTATTTCCTGCTTCGCTCGGGATGTAGGTGAACTGTGTTATTAAAAGTGCTGTATTTTTGCAACCACATGTTACACAAGGTGGAGACGACTGTGCGACAATAAATTAAACTGTATATCTAATGAAGTTCCTAATCTGCATAAAAAAATTCAATCACATATATTCAATAGTTTAGTCCCTTTAGATATCCCCATCATTACTATTCACTAAGTTTGTTAGGAAAAAAGACTTTTTAATTTTAATTTAATAGCTAGGGACTAAACTATTTGATATATTTGATTGAAGTTCATCAAAACTCCTATGTATTAATATTGCCGGTGTTTTCATTTACTGTCGTATTGTCGTCTCCACATTGTATAATACTGAATAGTCCAGAACCACTTGCTTTGTCCACGTGCCTGGTATTATTATTATCGTCATACCAGCCTGGAGGGGTTCGGTATTGATCATAGACCTAAGCGCTTGATTTCCATAATAGGTAGGGTACCTTGCATACAATATTAAATCCATCCTCTAGTATCAATTATGCTGTAAAACGATCTGGGTATTAACTAAGATAACCATCGTCAAGGTTCTACGCTTGACTCCAATAAGTTCCACCTTTGATCGTGACTGTTTTGATTTTCTTACTCTTTAAGTATTCCATTCGTCGTAAACAAGTGATTTATTTGGTAAATTCTTCTTAAATCTACAATTCTTCTGATATTTTATTGCGTGCAAAGTAACATAACATCACGTCTAGTATGAACCCGCAATTTTAAAATTCTTTTCGCTTACAGAAAAGAGAACATTATATTAAAGCTTTATCTGCACAGTATTTCACTGTCACATCTGGTCGATAAACTCCAGTGCCAATCAAATCAATTTCATTTAAGCGTATCTTATCTTCTTACAATTACACTGTACCCGGTTTTAATATATCTTGTCTTTTATTGAACTTTTTTTTTTCATCTGCTGTCCTTTTTGGTCTTCGAAACGGGGCGATCTGTTATTTCCCATGAGTGTCGTTTGAGAAGACTAACGATTTTATCAGGTGGATCGATCGCAGACTGAATAATGTTTGAAAGAGCTTTGTTTTCTTTACAATCGCAGTCATGATAGTGTGTATTAAACAAGAGGTTGTCTATGTATGTTTTGAGTTGAATGAGGCCTAATGGAAGCAACATTAGTTTTCATCTACATGTGGCTATGCTGGTAAAAGGCTTTCAGAAAATCAAACATTCATAGGTTCCATATCATCTAGTTACATAACCGTCTCCATTTCGTCTTCATGTGTCTAATTCTCCACTATTATGACTAATAATATATTCGTAATAGATACTATGTATTCACACAGCGTTAATTTAATCTTTACATGTTCATAATTTGTCAGAGATTACACATACTCCATTTCTCTTATGATAATTTGAATTACTTATAATATGTCATTTGCAAAGCACGAAAGTGGAAAGTAGCATAATCTAATTGCTTATTTGAAACAGTCGTAAAGGCTTGTCAAGCGAACTTGGGCTTGAAAAAGAGCATATTAAAAACGTAGTTTTCCAAGGCGAAGCGGTTGTACCTACGGCGTTGAAAAGAGTACGGTTAGTAGAAATGTGCTCTGTCCATAACGTTTTAAAAATATTCTTTGCATTTTTATTTCTTCTGCAGTGATCGGTGGAGTGTGAAAAATCTATTTTCTCTCGGTTTTGCTGACGTTTTTATCAACTCTGATCGTTTTGACATTTTTATCAGAATGCCAATCATTCTTTTGAGATTTTATCCTGTAATATTACTGCGTGAAGTTTCACTCATGAATTCGGTTTTAAAATGGAAAATTAATCAGCTCATTGACGCTATAAGTTCTGCTCTCATTCGGAAACATAAAATATTTATTATTATAGCCTGTGATGTCCCACTGCAGGGCAAATTCCTATTATACTCTCTTTCCACTTCTCTCTGTTCAACGCTACTAAGGACCAGTTCTTGTTGAAAGAGTCCAGCTCATCCTGCCATCTCCGTCAAATGTACGGCGATCTCAAAAATACATTCTATTAGAGAATGTCAAAAGGCCACTGTGGTGTGAACGCAAAGTATCAATTTTGATCTGGCTTGAACTTGTACTGGCAAAGTGTCTCTTGTAGTTAGTTCGGAACTTCCGATACTGTGACTTCCCACTAAAGCCAATTGCTTAAGTTGGTAGTTAGAAGCTGAATTCTGAGAAATTTTGAAATGCACATCTTAGATGCAAAAGTTCAACCAATCTTGTTTTTAAGCCTTGCCTAAAACAATAAGTTAGTTAAGTGTTTCATAAGGCGCTAACAATGACATATTTCACTAAGCTAAGGCAAAAGCTCAGAAATTACCAAATATTCTAAAACTCGAACATAAAAAGGATAACATGGATCAATAAAGAAGTTACATGTGGAGGTGATAAAATATAGTCCATAAAAACGTAGTTTTCCAAGGCGAAGCGGTTGTACCTACGGAGTTGAAAAGAGTACGGTTAGTAGAAATGTGCTCTGTCCATAACGTTTTAAAAATATTCTTTGCATTTTTATTTCTTCTGCAGTGATCGGTGGAGTGTGCAAAATCTATTTTCTCTCGGTTTTGCTGACGTTTTTATCAACTCTGATCGTTTTGACATTTTTATCAGAATGCCAATCATTCTTTTGAGATTTTGAAGTTTAATCCTGTAATATTACTGCGTGAAGTTTCACTCATGAATTCGGTTTTAAAATGGAAAATTAATCAGCTCATTGACGCTATAAGTTCTGCTCTCATTCGGAAACATAAAATATTTATTATTATAGCCTGTGATGTCCCACTGCAGGGCAAATCCCTATTATACTCTCTTTCCACTTCTCTCTGTTCAACGCTACTAAAAACCAGTTCTTGTTGAAGGAGTCCGGCTCATCCCGTCATCTCCGTCAAATGTACGGCGATTTCAAAAATACATTCTATTAGAGAATGTCAAAAGGCCACTGTAGTGTGAACGCAAAGTATCAATTTTGATCTGGCTTGAACTTGTACTGGCAAAGTGTCTCTTGTAGTTAGTTCGGAACTTCCGATACTGTGACTTCCCACTAAAACCAATTGCTTAAGTTGGTAGTTAGAAGCTGAATTCTGAGAAGTTTTGAAATGCACATCTTAGATGCAAAAGTTCAACCAATCTTGTTTTTAAGCCTTGCCTAAAACAATAAGTTAGTTAAGTGTTTCATAAGGCGCTAACAATGACATATTTCACTAAGCTAAGACAAAAGCTCAGAAATTACCAAATATTCTAAAACTCGAACATAAAAAGGATAACATTGATCAATAAAGAAGTTACATGTGGAGGTGATAAAATATAGTCCATAAAAACGCCGAAAGCTATTTCTGTAACCACTTTTTCTGCTGACTACCGCCCGATGACCCATATAAAGTGGAGACAGACTCGACTCATATTGATTTTTCCTTGGCCACGTGTAATGTACTTTTTAATGAACACATTTAGAACTACCCTCCTGGGATATAATGACAATATTCAGCCGTAAGGTAGGCTGGAAACTGACCCTAACAAATTAACGAAACGACTAGGCCGAATGGTTCAATTGGCTTATTTGCGAGCGTACCAAAGCTGATATTAAAATCTTGGGACAAAACAAAATTTGGATATCCTATTGAAAATATCGTTGCCTAAAAATATTGCTGTAATCGCGTCTCACATAAGATCCATTGTCATAATTAGCTCAATCCTTGTGACATTACTTAAACTTTCTGACAATGATGCCTTTCCACCACTGTACTTTACACGTACTTATCTTAGGGATTTAAAATGAAACCAGTCACGGGAACACGGGGCCACGGAGTCTTTGACAGTCGTTACGAGTAGTCAGAAGCCCGAAAGTCTGACAACCAGTCTTACCAAGGGGTATCGTATTACCCAGTAACTAGGTTGTGGAGGTCAGATAGGCAGCCGCTCCATGTAAAATACTGCAATTCAGCTGCATCCGGTTAGACTGGAAGCCGACCCCAACATAGTTGGGAAAAGGCTAGGCAGATGATGATGATGACCAGTCACGGGAACACTGAACCACAACCAAGTCGCGGTCGGTTTTGCCATTAAATCATAGGCATATTACAATTCCGAATGTCATTATGAGAAGCACGTATATTTTGTACTAGCTTCTGCCTGAGACGTTCACGTGAAGTTTTTGTACCAACAACCTACCCCATCGCATCGCATCGCTTACGGGCAAGCGATGCGTTGCGATGGGGTAGGTTGTTGGCTATTACTTCGTTTCCGCTTAGCGTTCTATTTGCGCGGCTTCTAAGAGTGTTAGCGTTGTGTATATGTTCTTTCTCAAGAATTAGGTTTTCAAATGCAAAATTAATTTTTATAATTCCAGAGATAAGCGTGTTCAAACAAAAAAAATAAAAAACTGGCCAAGTGCGAGTCGGACTCGCACACGAAGGGTTCCGTACCACAAGGCAAAAACGCCGAAAAAAACATGTTTGTTGTATGGGAGCCCCCCTTAAATATTTATTTTATTTTAATTTTATTATTTATTATTAAAGTTAAAATACAACTGAGTATTTTGTGAATATTTCAAGTGCCTACCTGTTTCCATTTTGGATATCGAGCAAAAAAGGGCAAAAATATCGCGTTTGTTGTATGGGAGCCCCCCTTGAATATTTATTTTATTTTGTTTTTAGTATTTGTTGTTATAGCGGCAACAGAAATACATAATTTGTGAAAATTTCAACTGTCTAGCTATCGCGGTTCTTGAGATACAGCCTGGTGACAGACAGACAGACAGACGGACAAACGGACAGACGGACAGACAGCGAAGTCTTAGTAATAGGGTCCCGTTTTTACCCTTTGGGTACGGAACCCTAAAAACAAACAGACTCTTCAGGTTTATTATTTACAAGATAGATATAGATTATAAGTAACAAATCCAGAAGATACTTGACTTGATTGTTGACAGGGGAGAATGAAAGAAGAAAACGTGTTGCGCAGATCCTAAGTAACATGGGCCAAGGGCAGGAAGATGATGAAGTCCATAAGATACTTTTCAGTGCTTCAGCCCCGTCTGACATTGACACCTTACTCACGGATAACCTAGACAGAAGTAATCATCCATCATCATCAGCCATCACATCAGAACTGCATGAAGTTCTGATGTGATGACTGATGATGAAGTTGACAACATTTTTTCTAAACGTTAATAATCATTTATCATAGTCATAGAATCATAATCAAAGAGGGGCCGTGGCTAAATAATGACAGCCGCACAGGTCGATTGGTCAGGTTAAGCTACGCTTGCCGCGGTTGGTCTGTGGATGGGTGACCATCTTTACATACCGAGGCCACTCCGTGCCTCGGAAAACCGTTTAGTCAGAAGCCCGAAAGTCTGACAACCAGTCTTACCAAGGGGTATCGTATTACCCAGTAACTGCTCCATGTAAAATACTTGTATTCAGCTGCATCCGGTTAGACTGGAAGTCGACCCTAACATAGTTAGGAAAAGGTTAGGCAGATGATGATTTCCTTTATTCAACCGCAAAATCAGGTCATGGTATTATGTTATGTAGGCGTACACGAGCCAGGGATAAGCCTTGGATACGTGACGTAAATACTGAAGTTCAGTCTCTGAAGTCTGGTTAGTCTGGAAACCGACTGTATATATATCTTTGAGAAAGAGCTAAAAGGAAAGATGATGTATGCAGTCATATGTTCATGCAGATGAATTCAGAATGTCACGTTCATTATGAGACAGTGTTCTTATCCAAATTTCAAATCTTCTTTCTAATTGTTGCAACGTTTTTTTTTTGACAATCGAAATCATCAAAATTTTCCCAAAGTTACAGAATATCAAGTTCCTCTTCCTAGTTTTTTTTTTTGCTGAATGGGCAGGCCCATTCAGCAAAAAAAAAAAAAAAAAAAACTCTTGGCCTCGACTAGGCCTGGAAACCAATGGATGAGGTCTGTGATGAAACGAGCGTGCCCAGAAGATGCCTGTTTAGTCTAGCTTTGAAGGCAAACTTAAGGAACACAGACGCTGGCAGAGAGTTCCACACTTTGGCTGTGCGCATAATAATTGTGAAGGAGAGGCGCTGAGTACGACTGGTTGGGATATGAATGAAGTGTATAATATAATATCCTGCAGTACGTTTGGTAGTCCGGTAGTAAAAGTTTAAGTAATTAGGTCAATCCTAAACTGTACCATCCAGCGTAAAACAATTTACATCATCAATTACTCTTCCAACGTTACAACCTGTATCTAAAAGCATATGAAGATAGTTTTAAACATGAGCATAATTTTACATGTTTCTTACAACTTACATGTGTGTTGTGACCTCTTTACTTCCAAATGTAGCATTTTACCTGTTGCTATGCCATTCAACGGACTGAAAGCAGTATGAATGATACACTGAAAAGCTGGATGCTCAAATTACTATTCATATCTTCATTAGGATGTAGTCAACGGTCTTAGAGTTTAAACCTTTATGATGCTGTTCAAACCGGCCTCTTCAGTAAATGTTTCTATTTTTATTCTAATCAGAGAACGTTTAGGCATAGGATTCATCAGCAGCCTTAAATCTATCTATACTAATAATAAAGCTGAAGAGTTTTTATGTTTGAACGCGCCTATCTCTGAAACTTTCAGTCGGATTTCAAAAAATCTTCCCATCTTCATCAACCAATTCTTGAGGAAGGCTTCATCACGCTAGAACCCTTAGGAGCCGCGCAAAAAGAAATAAAGTCAGAAACAAAATGCGGTCATAGCCAATGCGGTAATATCATTGGTAATAGCGCGGGCTGGCGATGCGATGCGATGTCAGGCGTTCACATGATCTGACCAAAGGATTAAGATTATGATTTCAAGATTATGTCTAGACTTTAATAAAAGAGGGTGTGACCTCTGAGTTTGTTTCGGCCTTTCAGCTCAGAGAGTCAGATGAGAAAAGTCGACCTCGTCTGGTTTTTTAAAAATATGATTGACTTTTAAAAGTGTTTGTACAAATCTACTTACAGAAATAAAATCATTTATGATTTATCATTTGACGGGGTGGGTTCGAGGGAACAAGAAATTTCACGCGAACGAAGTCGCGGGTAGAAGCTAGTAATATTATAAAGGAGTAAATTTGTGACTTTGTATCGATATTACTATCGATTCGGAGATACTGATCGGATTATGAACATTTTTTCAGTATTGGGAAGGTAGGTACAGGACTGCCGAGTGTATCCATACTAATATTATAAATTCTAATGTAACTGTGTGTCTGTCTTGTTACCTTTTCACGCCTAATCCACTGAACGGATTTTGTCAAAATTTGGCAGAGAGATAGATTGCTTCTCGAGGAAGGACATAGGATAGTTTTTATCCCGATATTCCCACCGGATCGACACTTATGCGGGTGAAACCGCAGGCCCTGCTAGTAAGATATATTTTATGTTAACACATGAAATTTCACGCGAACAGAAGCTAGTCGCGTAATACATTCCTAATGACAATCGCCCATATATATGGCTATTGATGAACTGTCAGTTTATCAATAGCCATTGCGTTGAGTTGGTTATTGTGAACAGGGATTATAAAACATGTCGCAAATGAATAGGATTAAATTGTCAAAAACCGGCCAAGGGCGTGTCGGCACACACACGATAAAGGGTTTCGTAGTTGGTATTATCCCAAGAACAATCTTAACTTTGTAGTTGAAAAAATGTTCTCCCGTACATCGATAGATCATCACGGTCTTGTTAGTTTTTGACAACAGTACAGGCTTTTCAGGCAAATGTTTCAGTTGGATCAATGCTTTACTTTGACATGATGTAACAGGGGGAGTTCTACACCAAATTAGTTGCCTACTTGAACAGGATGACATCTTCAATGGCGGTGACAGCGGAAATGGAATGAAACCCCAAGCATAATGCCTTGCTCGGGTTGCCGTTCGATTTCCGAATCCGAACAAATATTTGTTTGGTCCGCAAGTCCGCATATACTTTGAAGATCGGTGTTTGTATATGTAAATTGTGTGTGCAATAACACCCACAAAACTCGCTAGGTACAGGGAGGATCCTGGTGGGTGGTTACAAATTTCAAATACCTCGGAGAAATAGATAATATTTTAAAATGTCGCGAATTTTATAAAGATTTAAAGGAAGACGTATAAAGTAGAAGTAAATGGAGAATGGTTTCATGAAATTGTGGAGACGAAATATTCTGGAGTTATAAAACCGGCGGTCTTGCACAAGTTAAAACAAAAACGTGCATTACAATTCCTTTTAAGCTGCTTTCTTGAATTTTCGTCTCATAACTTTGCCAGGTAAAATGTCGCTTAAATTTTAGAGTATTTGTTAAAGGAGACTTATGTAATTTGTTAATGCAATGTCCAAGTGAATTTTGAGGACTTCATATTCTTGGAAGGCTCTATTTAAATTGCGAAAATAATGTTGTGCTCCGCTGTTTAAGATATCTTACATAAGTTAATGTCTAGTTTGTCTATGATGGGTCCTAAAAAAAAATGTTGAGGTGTAGGTACACGTACTACGTTTACAGCTAGAGTACCTACCTATTTACTTCGACAAGCAAAAGGTATCCAAAAATCTAAAATGCGCATGCTGACAAAGTGAAATCCTAGCTATTTTTTTTATTATTATTATGTCAGTCCCACCGCTGAGCAAAGCCCTCGCCAAATTCCTGCCAAGCATCCCTTTTTAGAGCCATCTCGATCCAACCCTTGCGGTACACGTCTAGGTCGTCTCGCCACCCCGGCCTCGGCGGCGCCATCAAAATCTCAGCTAAGCATTAAAATAATTAAGATGTTGCCTTGCCTTGCAAAGTTCCATCCTCACATCACGTCTACTGCCCGTCCTATAAAGACTATCGCCCACAAGTACGGTCATCATAGATCGATTACCTATATACTGGGTGTAATTTTAATCACCGTTATTCTCTTAAGGGGTCATTGTACTCATCATTATGAAAAACTTTTATTATGGGACCAAACAAGAAATCGCGAAAAAAAATCAGCTGTTCCCTACGTTTTGACGAATTACGCGAACATAAATGTAATGGAACAGCTGATTTTTTTTTTCACAATTTCAGGTTTGGCTCCATAATAAAAGTTGTTGATAATGATGAGCACAATGGCCCCTTACGAGGATAACGGTGATTAAAATTACACCCTGTATATATTATAATTATGTAAGCCCTTATGTAGTAGACATCCAAGGCCTCATTTGCACAAACTTGCCTCCCAAACCCCTATAACAATACCAAAATACTCAAGAGGTATGAAGTTCGAATTAACAGCCTAACTGTGTAAAATATGTAAGTATTTATATCACAATATGTATGTGACGTAATATGTACTAATGAGAGTCGTATTTATTTTTATGGTTCCGTATCTCAAAAGAAAAAACGGAACCCTTATTAGATCACTTCGCTGTCCGACCGTCCGTCCGTCTGTCTGTCAACACTGTTTTTTCCAGGAATGTTTGAAGATATCAAGTTGAAATCAATACCAAATACTTAGTTCTACGGTCCCTTACGAGTTATAAAAAACTGGCCAAGTGCGAGTCGGACTCGCACACGAAGGGTTCCGTACCACAAGGCAAAAACGCCGAAAAAAACATGTTTGTTGTATGGTAGCCCCCCTTAAATATTTATTTTATTTTTATTTTATTATTTATTATTAAAGTTAAAATACAACTGAGTATTTTGTGAATATTTCAAGTGCCTACCTGTTGCCATTTTGGATATCGAGCAAAAAAGGGCAAAAAAATCGCGTTTGTTGTATGGGAGCCCCCCTTAAATATTTATTTTATTTTGTTTTTAGTATTTGTTGTTATAGCCGCAACAGAAATACATCATCTGTGAAATTTTCAAATGTCTAGCTATCGCAGTTCTTGAGATACAGCCTGGTGACAGACAGACGGACAGACGGACAGACGGACAGACGGACAGACAGCGAAGTCTCAGTAATAGGGTTCCGTTTTGTACCCATTGGGTACGGAACCCTAAAAATAAAACTCCTAAGTCAAAGCAATAAAAAATTTAAGCGACATCGTTAATTTGTAGCTAAATTACATAAAACCACGTGTTTGTAATCGCAAAGACATGGTTTTATGTCAATTCTCAATTTTGGTCAATTCTCTAACTGTAAAAAATACATTTAGGTACAGCTGGAGAATTGACCAAAATTGAGAATTGACATAAAACCATGTCTTTGCGATTACAAACACGTGGTTTTATGTAATTTAGCTACAAATTAACGATGTCGCTTAAATTTTTTATTGCTTTGACTTAGGAGTTTTATTTTTAGGGTTCCGTACCCAATGGGTACAAAACGGAACCCTATTACTGAGACTTCGCTGTCTGTCCGTCTGTCCGTCTGTCCGTCTGTCCGTCTGTCTGTCACCAGGCTGTATCTCAAGAACTGCGATAGCTAGACATTTGAAAATTTCACAGATGATGTATTTCTGTTGCGGCTATAACAACAAATACTAAAAACAAAATAAAATAAATATTTAAGGGGGGCTCCCATACAACAAACGCGATTTTTTTGCCCTTTTTTGCTCGATATCCAAAATGGCAACAGGTAGGCACTTGAAATATTCACAAAATACTCAGTTGTATTTTAACTTTAATAATAAATAATAAAATAAAAATAAAATAAATATTTAAGGGGGGCTACCATACAACAAACATGTTTTTTTCGGCGTTTTTGCCTTGTGGTACGGAACCCTTCGTGTGCGAGTCCGACTCGCACTTGGCCAGTTTTTTATAACTCGTAAGGGACCGTAGAACTAAGTATTTGGTATTGATTTCAACTTGATATCTTCAAACATTCCTGGAAAAAACAGTGTTGACAGACAGACGGACGGACGGTCGGACAGCGAAGTGATCTAATAAGGGTTCCGTTTTTTCTTTTGAGATACGGAACCATAAAAATAAATACGACTCTCATTAGTACATATTACGTCACATACATATTGTGATATAAATACTTACATATTTTACACAGTTAGGCTGTTAATTCGAACTTCATACCTCTTGAGTATTTTGGTATTGTTATAGGGGTTTGGGAGGCAAGTTTGTGCAAATGAGGCCTTGGATGTCTACTACATAAGGGCTTACATAATTATAATATATACAGGGTGTAATTTTAATCACCGTTATCCTCGTAAGGGGCCATTGTGCTCATCATTATCAACAACTTTTATTATGGAGCCAAACCTGAAATTGTGAAAAAAAAAATCAGCTGTTCCATTACATTTATGTTCGCGTAATTCGTCAAAACGTAGGGAACAGCTGATTTTTTTTCGCGATTTCTTGTTTGGTCCCATAATAAAAGTTTTTCATAATGATGAGTACAATGACCCCTTAAGAGAATAACGGTGATTAAAATTACACCCAGTATATAGGTAATCGATCTATGATGACCGTACTTGTGGGCGATAGTCTTTATAGGACGGGCAGTAGACGTGATGTGAGGATGGAACTTTGCAAGGCAAGGCAACATCTTAATTATTTTAATGCTTAGCTGAGATTTTGATGGCGCCGCCGAGGCCGGGGTGGCGAGACGACCTAGACGTGTACCGCAAGGGTTGGATCGAGATGGCTCTAAAAAGGGATGCTTGGCAGGAATTTGGCGAGGGCTTTGCTCAGCGGTGGGACTGACATAATAATAATAAAAAAAATAGCTAGGATTTCACTTTGTCAGCATGCGCATTTTAGATTTTTGGATACCTTTTGCTTGTCGAAGTAAATAGGTAGGTACTCTAGCTGTAAACGTAGTACGTGTACCTACACCTCAACATTTTTTTTTAGGACCCATCATAGACAAACTAGACATTAACTTATGTAAGATATCTTAAACAGCGGAGCACAACATTATTTTCGCAATTTAAATAGAGCCTTCCAAGAATATGAAGTCCTCAAAATTCACTTGGACATTGCATTAACAAATTACATAAGTCTCCTTTAACAAATACTCTAAAATTTAAGCGACATTTTACCTGGCAAAGTTATGAGACGAAAATTCAAGAAAGCAGCTTAAAAGGAATTGTAATGCACGTTTTTGTTTTAACTTGTGCAAGACCGCCGGTTTTATAACTCCAGAATATTTCGTCTCCACAATTTCATGAAACCATTCTCCATTTACTTCTACTTTATACGTCTTCCTTTAAATCTTTATAAAATTCGCGACATTTTAAAATATTATCTATTTCTCCGAGGTATTTGAAATTTGTAACCACCCACCAGGATCCTCCCTGTACCTAGCGAGTTTTGTGGGTGTTATTGCACACACAATTTACATATACAAACACCGATCTTCAAAGTATATGCGGACTTGCGGACCAAACAAATATTTGTTCGGATTCGGAAATCGAACGGCAACCCGAGCAAGGCATTATGCTTGGGGTTTCATTCCATTTCCGCTGTCACCGCCATTGAAGATGTCATCCTGTTCAAGTAGGCAACTAATTTGGTGTAGAACTCCCCCTGTTACATCATGTCAAAGTAAAGCATTGATCCAACTGAAACATTTGCCTGAAAAGCCTGTACTGTTGTCAAAAACTAACCATGAAAACGTTTGGACTCATAGATATTTTGGACTATTGACAGTATTGGCACTATTGATAAATTTTCACGGTGAGATTTTTACAGAATAAACCGACTATCGTTCCGCTGCTGGTTGGCTTGTTCTTTCTCAAACTGAGAGACCAAGTGTAGATCACCATGTATGCTCATTGCATATAGACTCCTAGTTCACTGGATTTCAGGCCATTAAGTTCTTGCTCACTCTCGCTGCTATACTTCACCCTAAGCCACCCATCGCCTGCCTAGCCTTTTCCCTGCTATGCTGGGGTCGGCTTCCAGTCTAATCGGATGCAGCTGAATACCAGTATTTAACATGAAGCGACTGCCTGCCTATCTGACATCCCAGTAACTTGGTACAACGATACCATTTGGTGAGACTGGTTGTCAAAACTTTCGGGCTTCTGACAACCCGTAACGACCTTTAAAGGTCTACCTTCCAAGGCACGGATGGATCTAGGTATGTAAAGATGGTCACCCGTCCAGGGACCGAACGTTAGCGTAGCTTAAAATGATCGATCGGCCCGTGCCGCTGTTGTTACTTAGCCACGTGCCCCTCCTTCACCGTAGGGTCTCTGGTGTTCAAAATTAAAATGGCAATCGTTTACATGACTAAAGTTTAAATACTAACATTTTAGTGCTAAATAAGCCTGTCTGAAAGAACGAAGTAATATTAAAACCACGTAATATAAATTAGCGTCTAACAGTAGCAGTAAAACAATAACGCAGTAATCGCTCAATCACAACCTGGGACGCAAATTGCCCCGTTGAAACCATAGTGCGTGTACCGGCGGCGCGCGCGCCGTCCATGAAGCAATTGAAAGATTGCCCTGGGGTCTCGTCTCGAAATTGAGCGTGCAGTAGTTCCATTCTGTTTGAAGGACTTCAGAGAGAATGGTACTAAGGAACTTGCGCTTAATGTTGAACAGCAGACAGAAACCTAAAGCTTTTGGCTTATTATGGTGTAGAGGTGAGTAAATATATGATCTATAAGTAGTATAAAACAAAGTTGCTTTTCGTATATGTCTGTGTGACAGCCCTTAGATCTTTTAAATTACACAGCATTTATCCCGAAAGGTTTATGTAGTTCAGAATGAGGAGTACATAAGAATGGTAGCAGGTCGCGTTCTGTAGTTTCTGCAAAGAAAGCATGAGCTTATGTATACACCTCAGAAATCGCTGTTTTGACATATCGCCATTGCATCCGTGCGAAGCAGGGATTATTCAGAGGCAGGGTCACTAGTTAAGTAATAATTTGGATTTGGCTTTGGGACATGGTTTATTAGTACCTACTGGTGGCTTCACTATGAGCCAGCTAATCATCATTGACGAAAAATCTCCAGAGCTATGATAATAGATCTTCTTTCTTTATCTCCATGATGTCGTACTACTTAGCTGGAAGTTTAGTTTAAACGGTGACACGATATGGTTTAAAGTGCTCTTAATGGTGTGGGAATTAAGGATTTGGGATTACGAAGTTAGTCGAAATGTTTGGTAAAGTAAAATTTCTACGTATAGATGATGAGACGATCGTTCGCTGATTGAACATGCTGTAGGGGAACAGGTGTCGGCGTATTTTCGGATTTTCATTAACCCAGCCCTCTATCATCAATCAGGCCATTTTCCGATTTTGACGAACTGAATATCGTAATTAAGTAACGACTACAGAAAACGGCTACATATGTATATCGCTAGATTATTATGGCCAATCGTCTACATGTAAGTACCGTTTTAATTTAAAGTTTTCAATTATTGTTTTGTTCAACTTTTGTAAAAGATGCTCAATTATTATTTGTTAAACTTGTGCTTCTCTTTATGAACTCAGTAAGACAACAAAGTGTCTATAATGTACCCGTATCTCCCGTTCCCTTAACTTGTTTTATAAAGCCAAGGAGCTTTGCTTTAAATATTATTGGAAGCGTTGTTAAGTCTTAATCCTCCAGTTAAGTTAAATCTATATTTAAACCAGTAGCTTCTAATAAATTTCCGTAAGCGCTCGCACCGTTCGTTTTCCGCGATGATATAATGCATCTGCTGCTGACAGGGATTCTCCTTCGAAAATACGAATTCTACTAACCCATAAGATGGCTTATTATCCTTATAAGATTTATTTTGAGATAAAGTAACAGCAAAATAGAATAATTTGTCCATTTCTAAATTCTGGAAAATGTAATGGTCCTGAAACAAAACATTACGATTAAGTATATGTTTTTTTGAATACATCCCACTCATATACCACACCTACTTACAGCTATCGAAAACATATTCCAAGTTGAATTTTTAAATATGAATCCGAGCATTTATAACAATATTTACTCTGATTTTGCTTCATAAATATTCCTATCAAATTCAGCTACAAATACAACGGCCCAAAAATATACCTACTCATTGTTTTCACATTTACCGGGTTCCGGATAAAATTGATGGGAGCCGGTTCGCTGTCGCTCAAATTGACCGGGACCCTGGCAACAAAAGTGTTTACTCAATTTTGCCGATATTCAAAGCTGTTTTGTTCAAGCCACGGAACAGAAAACACCAAGCAATTTGAAATAAACTCGCCCGATTGACCACTGTTTTTATGAACAACTTAGTTTAGTTATTGATATATTTTTCCCTGTATAACTTTGAAATGCAGCCTGTTGACTGTTGAAGTTTGAAGTAGCTTTCTAGCAATATTGCTACCAGATTACATTTTAGTTTTCCACCTTTCATAACTTTTTTGAAGGGACTTTCCTGTCTAACTCTCTACTTTACAACTATTTCTTGTTATATTGAAGAAGTACCAACGGCAAGACTAGTGAAACTTGATGTTTCATTTTATTGTTGCATAATTCATTCTTCAGAAGCTGTTGAATCCCACTACTGGTCGTAGGCTTTTCAATCTTCTATAACCAACTCAGCCTGTCGCAGTCCACTACTGGACATATACCTCTCCCTGTCCTGTACTCCTGTGCCTTCCGCGACGTCTGCCCCAGCCACCTGTTCAAGGTTCCTTTTCAAGGTCGTCGGGCCATCTAGATGGAGAGCATCTCTCGCTATGCTTGCCGA
This sequence comes from Mesoligia furuncula, assembly GCA_916614155.1. NCBI lineage: Eukaryota > Metazoa > Arthropoda > Insecta > Lepidoptera > Noctuidae > Mesoligia > Mesoligia furuncula. The sequence goes on along the minus strand of OU744816.1, from coordinate 8,845,199 downwards.
TACACGGTCTCCACTGACAGTCGCAATCTTCTACACTTTCACTTAGCTAACTATCTATCTTATCTATGCACTCATTTAGCAGTTCGATTGAACCCCACCTTTCAATACTTTGGCCTCTTTTCCTACAATCTTACAGAAAAAGCACTTCATCATTATCTTAGATAAAAACTAGTAGCTTATCTAAACTGTCCAGTCGTGACGTAATGTGGGTTGTGTCTCGTGGGCGGGGTTCGGTTCTCGACCTTATTTCTGACGTTGTTTTGACAGACAGCTGTAAAAAATACTCATGGCGCCGTTAACGTAATACCAGTGTTAGAGTGATTGAATGAATGAAAGGAAGAGTGAACGATTGCGGAGGAGGAGATGATTTTAAGTGGCTCAATGTTTTGTATTTGTTGTTTGGAGTAGGTGGGTTATTGATGTTTCGTTTGCAATTAAATTAATGTGTCTATTTATAAGTCGGTCTTTTTTATTGGATATTATATTCTTGATAGGTGATATAGACTCTTTTCAATAAACGAAATTGTTTTTTGAAGAAAAGTCTACTTCTATAGATTTTTCTTAGCGCTCTAGCTAGTCAAATAGGTAGGTACTTGAACTTGGTTTTTCTAATATGATTGTCCTTAGATGACTCCGAAGTTTAATACCAGAATCGCTAAATACCAGATTCGCAAATTACCAGACCAGCAAAACACCGGATTCGCCATATACCATTGTCTCTAGCCAGTAGCGACTTAAAACATGTTACATTAATCTTAAGTGATGTTATCAACTTATATCTTATCATACACTATATAAAAAGTGTGCTAACATTATGAGAATTTTGAGTTAGAAAAACCAACATAGAGAACACACCAAGTTCTAAAGTAACAAAAACCAACATAGAGAACACACCAAGTTCTAAAGTAACAAAAACCCAATACCAATCACTTAGGAATACTGTGTGCAGTATTCCCACACTAGAGGCAACAGCTATCCCACGTCATCAACAAAGTCTCCGAACAAATCGCGACGTACGGAAACGCACCGTTACTTGATTACTGTATCCGGCGAAACATTACCGACCACTTAAATTAACTACAAATCGAGTAAGACCTTTAACTTACACCTGTGCACATTTAAAAAAAAAAAAACTATAATTACCTGTGCATACGAGTTTTTCGAAGAATGTTTGCATTGCAACACTGCTACAAAAAGCAATTTATTCACGTTCAGCTTCAAGTATTGTTGTATCTCTGACGTCATCAACATTTGACACACTCGACGTAACACAAAAATGTTTTTAGAAACTGCTTTCGTAGTATTTCTCTCGACTATATTACAGTTCTTAGAACCAACGTACGGTTCGCCTTTGTATGTAAACAGAATTGTTAGATTTTTTACACTCGTCCATCAGTCTTGTCATCGGCTGTCAATATCGCGCGTCGACACGCCTAGACATGCGTGCGCGCAGTTCCGTAGGATGTGACGTAGCTACCGCAATAGCGGTACGGGCGGGCGCGGGCACTGATGAACTGATCTTACTGATCGTAGGACTCATTATGTGTTCGACTCGCGTTGTGAACGGACGTGTTTGATGCATGTTTGATTATATTTTTTTCTGTTTCGGGTAATTCTTTATTAATAATGTGATTTTATATGGCAAAAGTAATCCTTAGGTTAGGCCCTTTTTACACACACGTTTTTCTTGCCGTGTAAAACTACGGTTTATTCTCCGTGTGTAGGCACGGTCGTCAGTGTTGTATGAATCACTATGAAAGATTGTTTACAGACATGTTCTTCTAAGGCGTGGTTTATACACCGTACCGTAAACCGTAACGAAACCGTGACGAGTACGCACGACGACAAATCAAGGTATTATACATTTTTAAGCTGACTTCTTATTAAACGAAAAGCTTCTAATACAATGCGAGGTCAGCTAAAACTGGAAATGTATTGCTTGATGTGTCGTCGTGTGTACATCGAAGAATTTTGAACATCGTGTTATTACCTAATAGGAATCTGATTCAATATAACGTATAAATAGTTTGTATAACGTTGTTATCGATCTTTCAAGGAATTCTAAGGTTAATATTATTTAGGCTCTTATAAAAAAAAACCGGGCAAGAGCGGTTTGACTCGCGCACCGAGGGTTCCGTGCCATCATGTGTTTAAATTATCATCGCCGAGGCCTATATTCGTCAGAGAATTTTAACACTGTGCACTGCGGTGTAGAATATTGCAGTTTTATGTCAGCGCCATCTCTTGACCGATAGTGGAACTAATGAAACTGTTGTTGATGATTTCTGAAAAAGTGTGCTATTTAGAGACTTCGATTTATTTTTCCTGTCATATATACATAAACTTCTATCACATAGAATAATTTCAGATTTTTCTCTTTGCAAACTTCGGAGATAAGGGGGGAACGGTTTTTTACATTTTTCATCAAAATTCGAAAACTATGCGGCCTAAAAAAAAAGAAAACATGTTTGAGAATGTGCAAACTGCGCTCTTTCGTATTGTTACGAGCTTCGGGTTCGTGACAATAAAAACTGCCGATTTAATAACCAAAAAAATGACACTTTAATAATCAACACTAATTACAACTCAAACAACACTAATTATAAAACACAATTGCACTACTGATCGCTTTAAGTCGCACTTGAATATCGCTTCGATGCTTTCACTTCGATCGCTTTATCCAAACTATGTCGGTCGTGGCGCGTCTCGGCCTTATATAGCGCCAAAGAGAGTTCTAGAACCTTCCATTGTAGAAACATCTAGAATGTTCGAGTACATACAGGCCCCGATCGACCAGATGTCGAAAGTTCGGGAATGTTCTAGAAAGTTCTCGCATCGAAATTTCTAGAAGGGTCTTGACAACTAGTTCCGCTACTCGATACTAGATGGCGCTAGTGGTAACTACTGTCGCCATGTACTAGGCATTAATTGTGGCGCGCAACACTGCCCCCTCCTAAGACATGCTCGTCCCGAGCATTATCGGCCCCATAATAACGCGCCAGTCGATCCACGTGGACGATCTTAGGAGTACCCCTTGCACCTTTCTGTATCCGGTAGGTTACGTCATTGATCTTTGTCACAATCCGGTACGGTCCGTCCCATTTAGCTTGAAGCTTAGGAGATTTCCCTTTGCTGCGGACTGGATTGTGCAACCACACTAGTGAACCTTCGTCGAACCCTTTATTGTTCATTTTACGGTCATAACGGGTTTTCATCTTTTCAGACATTTGCTGGCCCGATTGTCTGACGTGCTCATAAATGTCATTCATCTTGTTCCGCAAGTCATTCGCATACTCGGTTATACTGCGTGGGGCATCAGGTGGTATTCCGGTGATCAGGTCTGCAGGCAGCCGTAATTCTCTTCCAAAGTTTGCGAAAGCTGGTGTCACCGATGTACTTTCGTGAACAGCGCTTCGATATGACAACAAAAACGGTTGTATGTGCTTGTCCCAATCTCGTTGCCGATTTTCCACAACTTTTGCTAGGTACCTCTCCAAGGTCTGATTAAATCGTTCCACCATTCCATCCGATTGTGGGTGGTAAGAAGTTGTTCTTGTTTTACGAGTACCCATAACTCGACAAGTTTCCTGGAATATTTGGGACTCAAAATTCCTTCCCTGATCGCTGTGAATCTCCAAGGGTACTCCAAAACGGCAGAAGACTTCATGAACCAGTTTATCTGCAACTGTTGAAGCTTCTTGGTTTGGAATGGCGAAGACTTCCGGCCACTTAGTGAAGTAATCCATCACAACCATGAAATACTTGTTACCACTTTCACTTACCGGAAACGGCCCCGCGACGTCAAGGGCTATCCTCTCCCACGGTGCACCAACATTGTACAATTTCAATGCACCTCTACTACGAGTCTGAGGGCCCTTTACAGCTGCACAACTTGTACATTTGCGACACCAGTCCTCGACATCGTCCCGACAGTGGACCCAGTAAAACCGTTCTCGTATCTTCAATAGAGTCCGTTTTACTCCCAGATGGCCTCCTGAACAACCATTATGGTACAGCTGTAGAACATCCGGTACTTGAGCTTTAGGGACAACCATTTGCAAAGGACAGCTGTCTCCCCGAGCGTTTTCCCATTTTCGGCACAGGACTCCATCCTGAATCACCAAACTGTCCCATTGGGCCCAATAGCTTTTTGTGATCGAACTCATTGCTGAGACGTCGCTCCACCTGGGCTTAGGAGCTCTGGCCTTCATCCACTCCAGAATCGGCTTGATGTCCGAATCTTCCTGCTGTGCACGTTGTACGCTTTCCTTCCACTCGTTGCTGAGGTCTGTCCTGAGCATCCTCGCAGGTACCACTTCCTTATCCTCTTGCCTAGTACAATGCTTGCGGTCTTCAGGACGAGGTCTTCTTGACAATGCATCTGTGTTGCCATGAGATTTCCCGCTGCGATGTTTGACCACAAAGTCGTATAGCTGCTGCTGCTGGGCGGTGCCGTTAGCCGCACTACCCTTTGGAGACCAGCTATCTTCCCTTTCTGCAGTTCGCTTAGGGCAACTGGATCGGAGGTGGCCCTTTTCCCCACAACCGTAGCACCTAGGGCTGTATCCTTTATTGCGTTCGCGAACTGTAGCTGCTGCAACCTCCCTGACGCGATGGGAACGATGATCCTGCCGCACAGCTTCCACCTCCAGTGCATGGGCCAAGGCATCCTTAAGCGTCCCATGGTGCCCGAGCCTCACAGCAGCTCTCACTTCAAGGTCGCGGATGCCGTCGATGAATGCCTGCACCAGGTTTCCATCAATAAGCGCAGGTACGGACTGGTAAGCTTTACGAACCAGCTTCTCCACTTCAAGGGCCCACTGCTGCAGGTTTTCGTTACTGTGTTGCACGCGATCCTTGAGCTGCGCACGAAACACGTGTTCCAGGTGAGCGTCGCCATACCGAGCCTCCAATGCCTCAAGGAGCTGCTCGTAAGTCACTTCCTTACCGAGAGCTTCCAGGACAGTTAAGGCCTGGTCGCGCAGGCCTAGGGTGAGAGCAGTCATGGCCTGGCTTTTATTCCACCCGTTCGCCTTCATGACAGCCTCAAACTGGATTTTGTAGGCCGACCAGGAAGAAGTTCCGTCGAACGGTGGCACTTTGAATCCACGTAGCGAAGGTGTTGTAGCTACGGGAGCTGCGATTCCATCCCCAAGTTTAAGATTACCCAACTCCTGCTTCACATCAGCAATGACGTTATTAAACTTGCTGATCTGAGTTTCAGCTTCTGACAGGCGGTTGTCATGCTGGGCAACCTTCTCCTTCACCTCCTTCATGTCTTTCCCGAAGGTTGCGTGAAGATCCTTCATGAGGCGCATCTGCTCTTCCTGGCGACGCACCTGCTCCTCCTTATCTTGTTTGAGCTGCTCTTCCAATCGATGGGCCTGTTCCTCTTGACGGCGGGACTGTTCCTCCTTATCGCGCTGGAGCTGTTCTTCCAACCGGCGAGCCTGCTCCTCCTGACGGCGAGCCTGTTCCTCCTGTCGACGGGCCTGTTCCTCCTTGTCCCGCTGGAGCTGTTCCTCCAACCGACGAGCCTGTTCCTCCTGTCGGCGGGCCTGCTCCTGCAGCATCATCATCAGAGCAGCCAAATCTGGTGCTGCTGATGCTGGAGCTGCTGCGGACGGGCCGGCCTCCATGGTCGGTAGCTGGCCCTCCGACCCCTGCGGCGTAGCTCCACCAAATCGCCTCTGGTCCGTCTCTTGCTGGCGTTGACTCCGGGTACGGATACCCTCCGTGTCGTCTTTGGGTAAAACCGGCATGATTTTTAATCCCCTCTTCTGACACCAATTGTTACGAGCTTCGGGTTCGTGACAATAAAAACTGCCGATTTAATAACCAAAAAAATGACACTTTAATAATCAACACTAATTACAACTCAAACAACACTAATTATAAAACACAATTGCACTACTGATCGCTTTAAGTCGCACTTGAATATCGCTTCGATGCTTTCACTTCGATCGCTTTATCCAAACTATGTCGGTCGTGGCGCGTCTCGGCCTTATATAGCGCCAAAGAGAGTTCTAGAACCTTCCATTGTAGAAACATCTAGAATGTTCGAGTACATACAGGCCCCGATCGACCAGATGTCGAAAGTTCGGGAATGTTCTAGAAAGTTCTCGCATCGAAATTTCTAGAAGGGTCTTGACAACTAGTTCCGCTACTCGATACTAGATGGCGCTAGTGGTAACTACTGTCGCCATGTACTAGGCATTAATTGTGGCGCGCAACAGTATGATACCCCACATGCCCTAGTAGCCCCACTTAGAATTTTTCAAACCCTTTCAGTCCCTGTTGCAAAAAATATACATATATTTTTATTTCTTTCTTATTTGCAAGATAGTTGAGGGTAAACGTCATCTAAAACTATTCCAAATTTCAAGTTAATAGCATTAGTAGTTCTTGAGATATCCAGCTGTGACAGACAGACTTACTGAGTCTCACCATAAGGTTTCCGTTTTACCATTTTGGTACGGGAATCCTTAAAAGGAAAACATTGAAAGTATTTGTAGAAACGATTGTTTGCATGTAGAACTTGACATATGTATTTCAAAAGTGACTAATTTGATCAACTTGGCACTTTATAAATTAAGTAATCGACATCATTAACACACTTATTGATATATTGACATCGCCCACATGTGAAATGAGTTATCTGTCTGTCTGGTCCGCTGTGTGTTACGAGGTCAAGATTGAACACCCACAAACTATAATGAACATTGCACATTCTTAATTTTTCATCGAATTTTATGGACTGTTTTTAGGGTTCCGTAGCCAAATGGCAAAAACGGAACCCTTATAGATTCGTCATGTCTGTCTGTCTGTCTGTCCGTCTGTCTGTCTGTCCGTCCGTATGTCACAGCCACTTTTCTCCGAAACTATAAGAACTATACTGTTGAAACTTGGTAAGTAGATATATTCTGTGAACCGCATTAAGATTTTCACACAAAAATAGAAAAAAAACAATAAATTTTAGGGTTCCCCATACTTAGAACCGAAACTCAATTTTTTTTTTTCATCAAACCCATACGTGTGGGGTATCTATGGGTAGGTCTTCAAAAATCATATTGAGGTTTTTAATATCATTCTTTTCTAAACTGAATAGTGTGCGCGAGAGACACTTCCAAAGTGGTAAAATGTGTGTGTCCCCCCCTGTAACTTCTAAAATAAGAGAAAAATAACACTAAAAAAAATATATGATGTACATTACCATGTAAGCTACCACCGAAAATTGGTTTGAACGAGATCTAGTAAGTAGTTTTTTAATTTCATAAACATAAACCTTATGCATAAACCCGGATGTTACGGAACCCTCGGTGCGCGAGTCCGACTCGCTCTTGCCCGGTTTTTTTTTGGTTTTCGAACTCCATTTCGCGAAACTTTAATTCTGTAGACCTTATTCGTATAACATTATGTAAATGCATAGTATCTCATGCGTATTTATTTGAACAAGTTTATTTCACACCAGCACGCGTAGCATGATGACGTTTTGTCAACGGAAGAATAGACAAAATGACACATTGCCATGCTAAGACGCGTAGAATGCGTACAAATATTTCTACAATCTGTCATTTTGTCTATTCTTCGGTCGGCAAAACCCGTTTCTACGGTGGTCATGCTACGCGTGCTGAGATGATTCTTTTGTATCATCGTTGCATCCACAGACTCAAATCATCACCATCATTGGCGACCTTGTTGACCTTCTGGCGAGTATCGGCTTCCTCCCTTTTGTGCCATACTTTTCTGGTCTATGCGAGTCTCATCCAGGTCTTCCCCGAGATCTTCTGTAGGTCGTCCACCCACCTGGCCGTCGGTCTGCCAACGCTCCTTCTACCGTCTCTCGGCAACCATTCCGTTAGGGCTCTGTTCCACTTGCCATCACGTCTAAAAAAGTGTCAAATATATAAGGTCAAATTAAAATAGATGGACAAACTTTTAGAAATCATTCAGACCACCAAAATAAGGACGATGGTAAAAAAAAAATATTTTTTTAAGGTGGAAAAACGCATAGATACTTACAAGAAAAATAATCAGCTAACGAAAATACACTAATGTGCCGGCAATTTATTATTTTAGGTCAAAATAAAATCACTTTAATCAGTGTTTTTTTTTGCTTGGATATCTTCGGCTAGACGAACTGAGCGCTGTGTTAAAATTTGTCCATCTATTTTAATGGGAACAGTTGATTAGACGTGGTGATGGCAAGTGGAACAGAGCCTGAGCCAGAGAACAGAGCCCTGTATATACTAAAGCGCATTAATTTCGCATGTCTGAAATATCTTCAGATCATAATACAGACACTTTACGGAACAACGTAAAGTGTCATGATTACCTACTGCCTCATTGGTCTAGTGGTCGTCAAACGCTACTGCTGAGCATGATGTCCTGGCCTCGATTCCCGGATCGGGCAAAGTGTTATTGGCTTTTCCCATTAGGAATTTCTCAGTAGAAGCCCGGAGGCTGGATTTGTGCCCGGTTGATGGCAATTAGGCTCGCCCCCTGTTACATGAAGACTTAGACATAACCGGCGAAATGTGGGTGGACCCTACAGGTCACCTCTGCCTAATCTTTCATGGAAAACAGTCGTGATGTTATTTTTCAGTATCATAATCAGGGACTTGAAAACGAAATGAATTTCGTTCCGTTACTACTAATGTTATCGTATAACGTTCCAAAATTTGTAACGATACTAAAACCTAAAAATATCTAACGTTACAAAGAATAACGTTATAGAATATAATTTTCGTAGAACGATATTATAAGTAACGTTATAGGTACCTATCAGTAACATTAAGCTCATCTGCTTGTAAATACGTTACTGGTGAAACGTTACATATTCATTTATAATCTTATTCTTCATACTTTTTCGTCTTTTTCGTCATTTTTATGTAACGAAGCTGGCAAAGTTGAGTATCGAAATGAATAACGTTATTATATCGTTATACCAATAACGATATATTGATCATATCGTTAGTGAACAGTTTAAGATTTCGTTCCGTTTGTCAGTATCGTTATTGAATTTGAATTTGAATATTCTTCATACTTTTTCGTCTTTTTCGTCATTTTTATGTAACGAAGCTGGCAAAGTTGAGTATCGAAATGAATAACGTTATTATATCGTTATACCAATAACGATATATTGATCATATCGTTAGTGAACAGTTTAAGATTTCGTTCCGTTTGTCAGTATCGTTATTGCCAAGGAATTAATTTTGTTACGATCCTGGTGGGACGGTACAAATTATCGGTACTGCAACTATAATTATTCCGCAACGATATTAGTTTGTAAACTTTACAACTATTAATTGCGTAACACTATCAATCTCAATCTGAATCATTCTATGTTCTATGTTATGGGTTTGGTTTCCGCACTTAGTCCTTCAGTGGACCATTGTGCGTGGGCCATGGCGGCCGTCGGTGGTTATTCCAACCAGCCCACCTCCCTCCAGAAGCTGATCTAGTCTCCTGGTCTGTTTAGAACATCTGTGTACGATCTGGGTGTCCCGAGGGTTTCTGATCTTATCTGGGTGACGCCTGTGCACTCAAAGAGCACATGCGCATTGGTTTCGTCAGCCTCCATGCAAGCTCTGCACAGGGGACTGTCTGTTATGCCCAGTGTGTGAAAGTGTTTATTTAGCGAGCAGTGTCCCGTGATGGTCCCCGTCATCAGGCGCAGGCCTTTCCTGTCCAGTCTTAAGAGGCGCCTGGTTAGCCTGCCGTCCAGTGACGGCATGGCTTCTTTGGACTGCCTGCAGCCTGGTGACGACGACCACCAGCTTTCTGCTTGTGTGTGGGTGTGCTCCTGTAGCCACCTGCGTAGTTGGTTGAAGGGGATGGGCATGATAGGTTCCGGTCCACAAACTGACATGCTGGAAGCCCTTCTGGCCAGCTCGTCAGCTGCGTCGTTGCCTAGCGATCCACTGTGTCCTTCAGTCTGTGTTCTTCAATCTGAATCATTTTGAATGGTATTGCTAAACCATCGCTTTATATGTTGGAATAATTTGTCTGCTCAGCAACGTAAATAACGCATTGAATGTTGTTGAACTGTCAAAATGAAAGCTATTGCTACTGATAGTGTGGAAACAAACAGACAAAACTATTTGACAACTAAGCCTGCGGATAATATTGTAAGATACAAGTATATGACTGACTATCTATCTTTAAAGAGTCCATTTCGATGAACGTCTAATTATCCAGTGTAGGTAGGTACTGTGAAACTCGAAACTGGACCTCCACAGTTTATAATTAAAAGACCATAGACTTGGAATTATTATATTGTTAAAAAGAACTTTACAGCTTCAAGGTAATTATATCAATGATTCTATAGAACAAAAACATCATTATTATTAAATTATTTGACGTTCGTTTGAATCTTCGAATGGAATATTATATCTTGCCAGAGCCTTTTGCTAAAGGCAGGAATACACAAGACACTACAGTACCTACCAGTTCCCCTAAAGACTCGTCTAGCATTGAAACAGTTTGTCATGATTTAGGCTAAAATTTAATTTTATCTAAGTTCTCGCTGTTGCCCGCGACTTCGCCTGCGATCCAGGATGAAAAGTAGCCTATGTGTGTGGGAAAGGACCAAGGTCATGATCTATCTATGAGCCAAATTTCATCCAAATCCGTTCAACCGTTTCAGCGTGAAAGCGTAACAAACAAACAAATTCATTTGCGCATTTATTTCATTAGTTAGGATTTAACAACTTATTTACCAGTTTTGGTAATGGTTTAACTTGCTCAGTTCTTTCTAAAGCTATCCTAAAAACTGAAAGTTCAAAGAAGTTTCGCATTACAGGAAAAAGTCTTTCATTTATACGACAGCCAATTTCAACAAAGTCCATAATATTGGAAACCGTTAAAGGTACAAGATTAGCGGAATCGTCAATATCGTCGTTTTCCTTGAAAACGTAACAACATCTACTAAACTTGGGAGTTTCAACCAATAACATGTTTTGAACTGCGTCAAGTAACGTTGGAAACCGTCTGGAAGGTGGTTGGGGCGGCCCCTTCCCCCCTCATCCCGCCTTGTACCCCATACGACCTTTGTCTCGTGCGTTTCCGCGTTTCGTATCCTGCTACGCATCCTGTAGGATCGTTATAGAAATTCTGTACGTTGGAAATTTTAAATTTTATGCTTCGAGATGTTTGTTTTGTTGTGCTTATATGAAGAGATATGCATAGCAGTGAAGGTTCTACTAGTTGCTAGTCATCATCATCATCTGCCTAGCCTTTTCCCTACTATGTTGGGGATGGTTTCCAGTCTAACCGGAGGCAGCTGAATACCAATATTTTACATGGAGCGACTGCCTATCTGACCTCCACAACCCAGTTACTGGATAATACGATACCCCTTGGTAACTCTGGTTGTCAGACTTTCGGGCTTCTGACTACCCGTAATGACTGTCGAAGGTCCTCGAATTACAGCCGTGACCAACCTCTTGTCATGGCGGCAGCCGGGAGTAACGGCGGTAGTCTACACTGCAATATAATTTTTAGAGTGCCGTAAGTAGAACAGCTCTAAAGAAATCAAGCTTCTAAGTCAACGCAATAAAAAAACACGGCCAATTATGCGAGATATTTTGACACTCGCAAATAAATGAAAACCTATAGGGTACTTCCCGTTGACCAAGAATCATGCCAAGAAGCAAGGTTTCACAGCACAAGTAAAGGGGCAATTTCGAAAATCGTTAATTTGTAGAAATTAACGATTTTCGGAATTGTGTTTTGTGATTGTGTTGTGTGTTTATTTGTGAGAAAAAAAAATTGATGATGACTTTTATCATACAATTTTTTTTTCTGATTAAGTATATACTTACATTTGCAGGTGGAGAATTCATCGTGACGTCTCGATGTTATGGGAGAACATAATTTAACTACAATGATACGTTTATTTTTGTTGTAAATTCATCTTCAGTTCCAACTACGGAACCCTTTATTGTGCGTGACATGCACTTGGCCGGTTTTTGCCGTGTCTACAGCTACAGCGTTATAATATGCAAAGCTAAAATATTCCAAGATCTAGTTGAATATTATTAGTCTGTATTTTCTCTTTCTTAACATTTTATAACTTCGTAGTTAAGGGACTTACAGGGCTTAAACACAAAAAAACGCAAGTTTTAGAAACAATAAAAATATATATGATCGACTACAGTAAACAAAACCAGAAATATATATGATAATCTTCAGGATATGCTGGGTAGATAGTGTATTGAAAACATAATACAACTAATTTGATACGATGGAAAAAATCATGAAGATACCTCTAGAAACTTTCTTTTTACAATAAAATCCATCAATTAATTTACATATATAAAGACTATTTATATATATAAAGACTGCAATTGTCTCTCTGTAAGGAAACTCTTCATCCTACGCATAATACTCAGAAAGCATGCCTCTCTTCCACACGCTAAAAATAGAGCAATGCGCAGCGGGAAACCCATTTGCAACTATACTTAAATTAAAACAAGCTTCGCGACACGCCAATACTCATTTTTAGCATCTAAACTATATAACAGCTTAAACAAATCAATAAGTATACACTCGCTAAACCAATATAACCTAAAAAGAAAAGTTACAAATTACCTGCTAAATCTGACATACGACGAAACTGAAAAATTACTCACGCGCATTACATAACACGTTACCTTCGATTACAGCTCCACATACATTCACACGAACATATACCTCACACAAACGCAAAAAACACTAACACAAACACACACATACACGAACACTCACGCACACTTATGGCAACACCTCGTTTTTCATAGACTTCTCAATAAATACGTTTTGGTACCTAGTAGATAACCCTTTAATAATATTACACCTTTGCGGCATGTACTCACTCTTACTTATTCTTATTTTTATTATTATTTTTTGTTAACCTTGTAACACTTTGCTTTGTTGCTTAACATTGTAACGGCTGACAAAACCCCCAGAAGGAATCACGGGCTCTGAAGATACAGGCTGTGCCTAGTTTCGGAGTCAGGGATACTAAGTATCCCTGCTTATCTTTGGCAATTAAAGTATAAGTCTTATACTTTAATTGCCAAAGATAAGCCCTGGCTACATAACAGTACCCAATGAAATTGTAATCCAATGTCCATTATTTTAAGTCACTTCGATGTACACCTTATAATAAGACCAAATTGTAAAAAGGCCAAAGACCAAATTGTAAAAAGGGTTGTGAATAAAACTTTTATTTATTTATTTACATAAAATCATTATGATTTTTTGTCAGATTATTCTACAAGAAAAAAAATTAAAACACTAATGCTTTACTATGTACAAGCAACATACTAAAGCATTAGTGTTTTATTTTTTTAGTCCAGACAATAGATTTTTTGTAAATATATAATTGCTTCATATTTTGCAATAAATTACCAGCGTTGTGTCATTGCGCTTCTTTCTTTTCTATGCAGTCCGACTAAGACCGCGCTTTAGGTCATGTAGTCGTCTTAATAGTGTATGTAGCTTTCAGTATGCAAGGCAGAAGGTACACACCTTATCTCCCCGCACACGTTGCCAGTGTTTACTCACCCCCCCTCGCCCCTCCCCCTTAGTCGCTATTCTCTAGTAACGGAAGTTCCGTTACTAGAGAATAGCGACTCCGTTCCGTTACGGAACGGATTAAGCAAGTTCTACCTATTTAGCTTTATCTACTACATCATTATGGTCTCCTAGTCCATTGTCACGAATCATTTTACTGGAATGAGTTGATAATATACCAGTAGGGTTATTTGTACACACGACGGCATATCCAGCTATACATTTCCAGTTTTAGCTGACCTCGTATTGAGAAAAGTCAGCTTATACTGGAAATATATTGCTTGATATGTCGTTGTGTGTACCTATTTTGATAGGAAAGGGAACTGCCAATATGGCGCTAGTATAGCTAGTTCTAAAAATAAGCTTATCTATGTATCTATACAGGGTTATTGGTAAAACATTAACAACCTCTTAAGAGGCCATTGTACTCATCATTATGAACAACTTTTTACTATGGGACCAAACCTGAAATCGCGAAAAACAAAAAACAGCTGCTCCCTACCTTTTGAAGAGTTAGACTAACATAAATGTAGGGAACAACTGATTTTGTTTTGAAAGTTGTTCATAATGAAGAGTACAATGACCTCTTAAGAGGTTGTTAATGTTTTACCAATAACCCTGTATGAATAAAAATCAGTGTTTGTATGTTTGTCCTCTATGCGTTCCGAAACCATTGGTCAGATTGTGATGAAACTTTAGTAGGGTGTTCTGGGGACGCCCGTGAGGGGTTCCTAATTATTAAAACATGGAAATGGGTCAGCTAGTAAGTTATAAATATAATTAATACAAGGCGCGAGATGGTTTACTTTATTTTGGCGAAAATGACTTGTTGGTGTTCCTAAATACTCCTAAATTGGAGTCCACCACTCTCCGAAAGACCCTGAAGATAGTAATTAGAAGATAGTAATTTCAAGCAATTAGTTGAGATTTTTTTTTTCATATTAAAAAGAGTTGAGGATAGGTCGGAAACGTTTTGTAGAAAGCCATTACGACGAAGTGAGCTATATTAAAGGTTTTTATTTCTGACGCTTTGCATGTCAAATAAATTAAATATTGAAATTACCGAAAATAGCGAAATCCATACAAATATTATAAATTCGAAAGTAACCAGGTTTCGATAAAAGACAGAGAGATAGATTGCATCCCGGGGAAGAACATAGGATAGTTTTTATCGACATACCTCGCGGGCGAAGCCGCGGGCGGAAGCTAGTAATGAGTAAAACCAAACTCATGTACTTACACGAAGTGGAATAAATTGACGAAATGTCAAAATAGTAGGCCGTAAGGTCCGAGCTGTGGTCACGCCATCTACAAATAGCTTTAACCAACGAAAAGCAAGTGATATTCTGTTCTCTACAACCTTCGAAATCAAAACTAGAGGAACAAGATTGAGGAATGGTGTCAAAATCTATCGACACCGAATGAAGGTTGTCTCCGTTTTGCGAAAATCTACTAGTCCCCAGGGTAACTGCCTCTTCAAATAATCCCTTAATCGTCCCTCACGGTACCCTTGGGGAAGTTTACTTTATTTGGAGGCAGTATATTAAAGTCACCTTTAAAATTATGTGTACTAGTCCAATTTATGTTTCTACCTAGTAATTGGACTAATTTTGTACAACGCAATTTGACGCAAGATTGAACAATTACCTTGGTACTTATAATTTTATTTAGGTACTTTTTTTTTTGTTTTTTTCTTAAAAAATAATAGAGGGTTTTTATTCACATGGATACGCCAACCCCATTGTAAGTACCTTATCACTACTCTTACACCACTAAAATTAACATATAATAACACTATTCTTATAATCCTTATTATTTAACAAATTTAGATATTCATTGATCAAGCTGTTGTACTAGACCACACAATTTTTTTGCAACATTAGATTTAGGTTTCACTAAACTCCCTAATCAATGAATCTCTTTCAATTCCATCAGCAAATGTTGCGCGTCTTCTGTTTTGTTGCATACTTCGCAGTTTGGAGATGCTTTCTTACGCATTAGGAAAGCAAATTTTGCTGATGGAAAGTGCCCAGAACGCAGTCTTAAAGCTACTTTGACGTAACTCCTACTTAAATTAGTGTCATCAAACCAGGGCACGCGAAAAGCTTCACTCTGAATTACTTTTTTTTTTTTTTGCGGGTGTGAAATCATCAAATGACTCCTCCCGCTCTGGGTGGAGCGGAAGGGAGTGTCAGACTCTTACTGATTAAAACCCACCCGTGTTCCTTCCTTAGCCCTTAATGTTCCGGGCCAGCGGTAACCCTTTCGGACAATCCCGCTGACCCGGCAGGCTTCGGCCCTTTTTTTTTTTTTTTTGGGTGGGAAATCATCAAATGACCCCTCCCGCTCTGGGTGGATCGGAAGGGAGTGTCAGACTCTTACTGACTAAAACCCACCCGTGTTCCTGCCTTAGCCCTTTATATTCCGGGCCAGCGGTAACCCTTTCGGACAATCCCGCTGACCCGGTAGGCTTCGGCCCTAAGGGGCCCCTCCTCGATGCTGACATCTCTTTGAGGCGCGCGTGGAACACGTACGCGCCGCTCTGAATTACTTTGAGGTACGTTTTGGAATGTAATTCTGTAGTATATGTAGGTAATCAGACGCGTGATACTTAAAATTGTTTATGTAAAACACTAGCTTCTGCCCGTTACTTCTTCTGCGTGAAATTTCTTTTTCCTCCGGGCCCGTCGTATAGCATCACCTGCCTGACACTTCGTTTTCGCTTAGCGATCTTTCTGACTTCTTTTCTTTTGCTCGATCATAGCGCAATGTCAAATCTTCCTCAAGAATAGGGCTATCAAGAGTAAAAAATATTTTTGCACTAGCTTCCGCCCGCGACTCCGTCCGCGCGGATGTCGGTCTTCGCGTGGATGGTTTATTTCTCCATTTTGAGTAACTCTGACAATGACATCTTATAAATATCTATTGGACCCAAATACGGCTAAGCCTATAATAATTAAGGAGATCCCTCTATTGAGCTACTGCTGTTGAGCTCGCGTTCTGTAGTAAGTATTTTTTTCATAGTAATTCCGACCTTGATAAGTAGCATGTAGCAGTAAATTACTGACAATGACGAAAAGTTTGCAATAATAAAAAAGTGATCGTGACAATGCGACAGAAAGTTAATTGAGAGCTTCAGCATACACAACATTGTTAGTCAGCTCGTCCGGAATATGTACATGAAGATTTCTTGGACTGCTCACATGGGAAAGAGCTACGTTAAGTTGCCCGTGTGAAAAACAACTCGCGGTAAGATCTACGCCAGCAACTCCTAGGGTCTGACCTTGAGCCTTATTTATTGTCATGGCGTAACACAAAGCTACAGGAAACTGTATTCTCTTAAATTGATATGGAAAATTATCCACTACGGGTAATGCAACGTGTGTTCGCGGTTCTACAGAACAACGTCTATGAATAAAACCGAAAAATAAGATTTTTTTTTTCTACGTATTTTTCCAGGATAAAAAGTATCCTATTTTATGCCCAGGATAATAAGGTATAATTATACCAAGTTTCATCAAAATCGAACCGTTAGTTTTCACGTGATGCCTGCATATACAGACAGACAGACAGACAGACAGACAAAAATTTTTTTAATCACATATTTGGGTTTGGTATCGATCCAGCAACACCCCCCGCTATTTATTTTTTCAATATTTTCAATGTACAGAATTGACCCTTCTACAGATTTATTATATGTATAGATTTGATGGCAAATCCGACTGGAGTTAGAATAGTGCGTTCAAACAAACAGAGTTTCTTTGTCTGAACGCTCTAATCTCGTGAACTCTTCTCTTCAGCTTTGTTATTAGTATTTATTCATATTTCTGTACATACCGAGACCCCTCCGTGCCTCGGAAAGCACGTTAAGCCGTTGGTCCCGGCTGTCATTTGTGGATCTCTGACAGTCGTTACGGGTAGTCAGTAGGCCGAAAGTTTGACAACCAGTCTTACCAAGGGGTATCGTATTACCCAGTAACTGGGTTGTGGAGGTCAGATAGGCAGTCGCTCCATGTAAAATACTGGTATTCAGCTGCATCCGGTTAGACTGGCAGCCAACCGACCCCAACATAGTTGGGAAAAGGGTAGGCAGATGATGAAGATAGATTAAAATTAAATTTAATTCGTGTTAATAACAGTTTGTTTACTCAGCATTATTAAAAATGTCTCAACCAACAACAAGTTGCCCCTAGAAATATTAGTACAAAAATGTCTTGCTTCCTATTCAATTGTCTTTCCGGTTTCAAGTCTTATCATTTTCGCAATCTTTCTTTAGTTTTTTTTGCCTAGCAAAAAATTGTTTTATTTGACCTAGTTTTTGTCATCTTTTGTCTTGTCTTTTAAGCCTTCCGTTAAAGATGGTAAGTTTCTTAGTGGGGAAAAAGAGAATTTAGTAACTAAGATTATTATAGTTTTGATAAAACTATTATTATATTAACCTTTAAAATTTTCAAAACGTAAGTAAGTATGGGTAAGTATGGGCGTTCTAATGATTCGATTTGCACGAATTTAGCCGCCTATAGAAAAACAAAATTTAAAAAATGTCGTTTCGCCCGTTGCGGGCGAGTACATTTGTGCAAATAGACTAATAAGCCGTTCTAATTGGCTTGACGAGTATATTCACTAATTTATGTTTTTAATAGTCCGAAAAATGTGCCCAACACACTATCACCCTTTTCTTACGTTGATTATACCTATTGAGTGTGCTGTGCTGATTTGGACCAGCACCCAAAATTGCGTAACACAATTTCTTTCACAATCTGAAGAATTTTCGAAAAACATTCTAATCCATTTCATATTTGAAAAATTCGTGTATTCGACTTCGTAAATAGCGAGCGAAATTAATTATGTGGAATTGTCAAAATGAAAATTGCAATAATTGTTAGTATGTCACTTAATTACCCAGCAGGTGTTTATATGACGCTTGATTACTTTATTCAGCTCTAACAGCTTTCCAGAGTACCGAATCAGTGCCCAACCCATAAAGATTTTCTCATACATGTTCCAAATTGCACCTTCCTTTCAAGACTGCACGTTAGGTGCTAAGGAAGTCAGTACGATACTATAGAAATTGGTTGAATGCGTTATCCGTGCGGCTTGCACACACCTCCACACCTAATCCTCTTAGCAGTGTGATCAGATCCATACCGCTTTATGGTGTCAGAGGTGCACTTAGACTTAGAGACATTCAGCAATGGTGGCTCACCGAGTTGCAGGTCATTAATTCGAACTCAGCACTTTACTTTGTGCTGGTAATGATTTCATCTCAACTGCTCTCAAAACGGTTAAGAAAAACATCGTGAGGAAACCGGCATGTCCTAGTACCAAAAATTCGAAGATATATGACATCTACCAACACGCAGTGGGCCCGCGTGGTGGATTGCCCTGTCCCTCTCATAGAGAGGAGGTCTATGTCCAAGCAGTGGGAAGTGTGGGTACATTTATATGCTATGTTAATGCTTATGCTAAAGACAATTCCATTTTTCTCTCGAGTAGTGAAGACTTAAAAATGGTAAACGAATTTTACCCAACAACGGCAGGTAGGTTTTTGCATAATTTAAGGTAAACATGTCAGTCAATGTCTTTTAGAAGGTATCCTGGGACATAGGGAAGTAATGGATTCAGGGATAGTTAAATACATAAGTAGACAACTGCCGAAACACTAATCGTCAGTCTAAACGACGAGCTGTTGTCCCTAATGGTTTCAGAGTCAATTTATCTTCGCTTTCTAGAAACTAGGCTCAAAACATTAAACAATATAATTCTTCCCCTTTCAGCTAGCAACGAAATAAAATAAAAATGCCGAAATAAAACAATCAATCTTGTTCTTGTCAAACAAATATCCGTAGTGATCAGTTAATATAACTTGAAATTCGGAAGCAAAATACTTGGGTGCTGAATACGCGTCATGCTAACTTGTATCAAAAATAAAACAATGGATTTTGAAACACCCTTTGATATTCTAGCAAAGGAATGAAGAAAATGGTTCAGACAATTGATTGCAGGACTGAAACTCAAGAATAACAGTAACTGCAAAAGAATTGCAGCAAATCTTTGCAAAGTAAATCCTACAGTTTCACACAGCTATTTGTGGAAGTTGAGTTGTTGATATTAAAAAGATCGGTCTTGAACAAAGTCATTACGTTACTACTACTAAAGACGTAGAAGAAAGATTATGGTGACATTTGGATTGGAATCTTTTAAGCGAAATCTAAATAATTCCTGTCTCCACCAAAAACTCAGTAAAAATACTTCTCCAATTTTGAAAGGCGTTTTACATAACAAATTAAAAAGTTATATCTTATATTCCGCCTGTAAAACGAATTGTAATATAACTTAATAGCTTCTGCCCGCGACTTCGTCCGCGTGAAATTTTGCCCTCCGCCCATTGTCCCTCTTAGGAATTTCGAACTCTTCACAAAGAACACACCCTCCAAATTTCATGTCTCTAGGAGCAGCGGTTTAGGCTGTGCGTTGATATATCAGTCAGTCAGGACATTGAATTTTATATGTAATTATGTATGATTAGATCTAAGAGCGCCCATTGTGTCACCCTTTGTAAAATTTATATTTAAATTATGTCTGTAACTTTATATGGTGTACATGATAAAGAGTATATTCTATTCTTATTAACTCCACTACATCTGACTGAGGCCAAAAAGTTATAACTTCAAGGAAAATGGTACGATGAGAGAAAAGTCTTGTCCATAGAAACTAGAACTTAGCATTAGCTACTTTGATTGCTTTCGGGAGTAAAACCACGGTCATTCCTAGATACCTAGTACAAGTGTTTCGTTTCGGTGGAACCATTCATTAGAGCTAAGTTCTTTCTAGTAGATGCTGAGACTTGTAGATAAGCATTGTTAGCTACTTAGCAATTCTTATTTTCTAGTAGCAGTGTATACTTGCTTTTGAAAGCTTTTGAAGTCGCCTTTTCTTTCGTGTCTTAGTTTGCACTTCAGTATTTTAATTCTTATTGATGTAGTAGATTATTTTTTTTATCTTCTGGATTTCATCAGCTTCTTCTGAATGTCCTCATATGCAGGTTCTCTTCGTTCTTCTTAATATTCTTGTGACCTCATATGCAGGTTCTCTTCATTCTTCTTAATATTCTTGTGTTCTTTCGGTTGATGGCAATAGGCTCGCCCCCTATCACATGGGACTTAAAAATAACTGGTGAAATGTGGGTGAACTATAGATACACTATAGATACAATAATTGTTATATCTAAAACTATGATAATGTTAGTTACTAAATTCTCTTTTTCCCCACTAAGAAACTTACCGTCTTTAGCGGAAGGCTTAAAGACAAGACAAAAGATGAAAAAAACTAGGTCAATTAAACCAATTTTCGTCTGCCTCCCCCTTCGGAGAATGCGTTAAAATCATCGTGATGTATTGATTGCTCCCAAGTCCCATATCTAGTTTTCTCGTTTCCATAATTTTCGTTGCTAAAGCTTCGTTCTCGAAACACAATTGAAGTTTGCTTTGAAAAGCTGGCATCGATTCTCGAAAGACATTCCAACAACACTATAGTGCAAATTGATACTTATAGTATCATAAAAGAAGAAATAAAGCTCAAGAAGATTGCAATTCGACTCACCTGCGTTTAGAACCGAGGCTTTTGTTAGAAGAAATTACGGTCTAAAAAAGGAATAGGGACACTGCAGCGTTCCGGAACGTCTTAAGATTTTCTAAGCTGGCTCTTCAGGAAAATAATCTTTAAATTCTTTATCATGTCCACGATGAAATACCTCTTACTGTTCCAAATTAAGTCCGTCAATTTATTTTTCGGCTAGTAACAAGCCAAGCTCAACATAAATGAACGAGGTATTCCACTCAGCCCAAGGATGTGCCACATACAGGCGTTGCACGGGGGGTTTGGAATTGGTGTTTTAAGAGGAACCGGGACCACCCCTATGTGCTGATGGTGATCACTGGGTTGGTTTTAGTTGATAATCCCACACTCCCCGACCCCTCCCGTCCCTCCACGGAGGTCGGGTGCCTTTTGAAGGTTTCCCCACGACAACAAAAAAAAAGGAAGGTATTCCACTCAGAGCACTGACTTCAGCGACCTCCGATATAATTTTGACAGTTTGACACCAACAAACAAGACGTTTTAGCTTTTATACAGACTGTTACTATACACGGTAGTAAATAATACTTTGACTTATTGACATTGTATCTTGATATCAATAGATGTTGGAAGGGGAAACAGGCAATATATCACGAATTTTGGCAATAAAAACGATAAATAGCACTTTGTTTTGTAGCTAGGGAAGATATTGAGACATGTCATAAATGTTACTCTTCAGCACAATGCCACAAAGGCAGTTGACTATATATGACTACATAACATCATGCTTGTATTACCCGAAGGGTTAGGCAGCGGTGTAGTCACGAGCACTAATATGTCATCATTTGGCAACTTTCAATTGCGATTTTTTCGTGAAATGACGAATGCAACGATGAAAAACGACACTACAAAAACTTATGGGTTCGAAAATACTATGTTCGTAATAACATAAAATTTCATTAAAAAATAAAGGAGAAAATTGCCTTTGAATAAAGCCAAGTGTATACATACTTATGCTCGTGACTATACCTGTAGTACCACCCACATTTCGCCAGTTATGTCTAAGTCCCATGTAATAGGGGGCGAGCCTATTGTCATCAATCGGGAAAAAGTCAGACTCCGGGCTGCTACTGAGAAATTCCAGTTGGAAAAACCCAATGACAATTTGCCCGACCCGGGAATCGCACCCAGGAACTCATGCCCAGTAGTAGCGCTTGCGACCACTAGACCACGAGTCTTTGGTCAACTGGACCCACTCGGAACTGGACCCGCGGGTCCAGTTGAAAATCGTTGGACCCGCGGGTCCAGTTGACGTAAACGTTTATTTTCAGTTGCGTGACTAACTGGAAAATGGTTTCATTTGATGTGGACATAAATATATAGAACTGGAAATTTAGTGAGTTTCCGACGGATATAAGAACATAATAATGTGTGTATATTGTATAGGAACATATGTGTGTATATTGTATAGAATATTTAACTAGCTTGAGATCCTCCTCTTCCTTCGAAGGCGGTAGGTGGCTTTGTCTTGGTCCAGTCCAAATGCGTTGCAAACCAATTATCTAGAATGGATGGGACGCTAGTCTAGGATAAAGCCTGCTTGTTTACTAGATTTGTTTCAGACAAGAAAGAGCTTGGATGTTTATTTCTAACATTTGTTATCTTACTTACTCATAGCTTTTTCCTTGCCCAGACAATTGTTTAGTTTCATGAAATAAAAAATCTTTGCATCAAATTTACACTTTTAAACTTAAGGATTTTCATATCTTTTGCTCCAACTGCAGGATTCACCCTATCTCTTGCAAGAGATATTTATCTTGCCTCAATTAAGAATGTGTTAGTTTTAGAGCTTAGTGTGGCGTAAAATGCATTGGTCATCACACTAATATTATAAAGGCGAAAGTTTGTGAGTGTGTGTATGTGTGTGTGTTTATATGTTTGTTACTTCTTCACGCTCAAACGGCTTGCCCAATTTTGATAAAATTTGGTAAGGAGGTAGCTGACACTCTGGATTAACATATTGGCTACTTTTTATCCCCATATTCCCGCGGGATCAGAATGCGGGTAAAACCGCGGGGCGCAGCTAGTTATAACTAAAAGTACCACCTTATTTTTTGTCGTTTCAAGATCCCGTTGCTAAGCTACCGGAGACGGTTTTGAGGATGGCGGAGTGGCCTTGAATGCAATGCACTCTCTCAAGTTCAATCCAGACTTAGGGTGCTAAAATTAAAAAAATAAAGTATAAGTAAGGCTCACCTTGGAAACAAATCAAAATGATCTTTCTTAGAGCCTAGTAGAAGTCTTATCCTGGGAATAAATTGACAGTTCTGTCACACCTCAATTTTATTCCACTGATAAAAAGATTATATCTGACCTTGGCAAAATCAGCCCTTAGTGAGTTGCATCAAATCCCATTGAAAACTTTCAACCAAACATGTTGCATGATTTATTTATAAACCTACAGTACCACCTAGTTGTTGTGAATTTGTGATAGTACGTACTCATAACATTCCTTTAGAAATATAACAGCACAAAGTTACCGTATTTGTGTTACATACACCGTGTACGACCTGTACGTGTTCAATGCTTTTCCGAACATGTTTACTCAATTCTATCGCATTTTTGTATCGACACAGAACTTGTAAGGCGTCTCTTCAATAAACAGAAACTGAAGGAATCGAAGGACGAGACTCTAGCGCCATCTGGCGCAATTTATTTGAAACTGCAAGCCTTTAACGCTCCTCGGAGATTCGCAATAACTTTGATAAATATTTGCATCACTAGTGACACCACGTCTATGTTAGTGACATCTATTAATATTATGCTTATAGCTTTTAAGAGAAGTTTCAACATTGCCTTTTCGAGAGCATCTAAGTGTGTAACTCCCTTTATTATAACGATGAACACGACTGGCCCATCCACACGAAAATCTTTTGAATCATTTCTTCACGTACAGTTTCAGCTCATATTGAGGGACCGTTAAGATTCATAAAAGCATTATACTGGGTTCAATATCTGTTGCAAGGGAACGCGTTTTTAGGGTTCCGTACCTCAAAAGGAGAAAACGGAACCCTTATAGGATCACTTTGTTGCCCGTCCGTCCGCCTGTCTGTCAAGACCCTTTATCTCGGGAACTCGTAGAAGTATCACGTTGAAATTAAAACCATATACTCAGCTCTACATTCCCTTGAAGCTGTGAAAAAATCAAACACCTAAGTTAACGTAAAAAAAAGATACGGCCGTTTATACCGCAAAAAAAGTATATTTCGACACTCTCAAGGGAATCAATATTTATAGGGTTGACCTACAATCATGAAATTTGGCAAGAAGCAACATCATGTAGCACAAGTAAAGGAAAAAATCCGAAAACCGTAAATTTGTAGGGAAATAAAAAACCTGTGATAAACTACACACATCAAAAGTGTCTAGGGATCAAGCATTTTTATGCGGATTTCTTGAGATTGAGATGTGGCTTTGTAATAAATTTATGATTTTATAAATTTATATGGATCCTTTTTGGTGCATTTCATAATTTGAATCAGGAACTGTGAATCAAATTCGAGTAAAAGATGAAAATCAGCTTTCAATATTTTCCCTATAAAAACATACAACGCATTGAAGACATTATTAGTGCTACTGTTTCCCTACTACTGATTAAAACCAACGTTATTATGGAGCGGCGACGTCATTTAAGCAGGGAAGAAATGCTCAGAGCCGTGGGAATGATAGAAGCTGGTTCCCGGCAACGTACTGTGGCTTTAGCTCTGAATTCAAGTCAGAGTGTTATCAGTCGACTTTGGACACGTTACCGAAGCACTGGTACCGTGGCTGAGCGCCATGGAGGACGGTATTGCTGCACCACACGGAGACAAGACCGATACATTCAAATCTTAACTCGAAGAGCTCCAACAATAACCGCCATGATGTTAGCCGTGAGGCTTCATCACTCTTCAGGGAACTTAATTAGCGACCAAACAGTCAGAAACCGCTTGCATGAACCGCTTCATTCCCGAAGACCGCTACGGGTACCACCTATAGCAATGCACAATCGTAGGATTCGATATCAATGGGCTCTTGAACACAGAAATTGGGCAGAAGAACAATGGCGTTTCGTGTGCTTTTCTGATGAGTCTCGTTTTGGTATGAGACCGGATACAAGACGTATACGACACTGGAGAACCCCTGGACGCCAACAGCGATTAAAATCCTGCCAGGAAGTCCATCCTTATAGTGGTGGAACCATCATGGAATGGGCGGGTATTTGGATCGGCGGAAGAACTGAGTTGATTTGGATCAGAGGCAACCTCAACGCTCAAATTTATGCTGAGACGATTGTATCAGACGTCATCGTTCCTCTACAAGTGCAAATCGGTCCCTTATTTCAGTTAATGCATGATAATGCACGACCGCACACCGCAAGAGTTGTAAGACAGACTCTCGCCGCAGCTAACATCAATGTCCTGCCCTGGCCTGCTCAGTCGCCAGACTTGAACCCGATTGAGCATGCATGGGATATGCTACAGAGAAGAGCTCTGCCGAATATGGAGGGTATACAGTCGCAAGAAGACCTTTTTTTGTTGTTGCAACGAACATGGGCGGCCATTCCACAGCGTGATTTGGATGAAGTCATTTTGAGTATGCCAAACCGATGTTCTTGTGTTGTTAGTGTTCGCGGTAGAAACACGGATTATTAATTGTTTAAGTTACCCAATAAAATTTTAAAGAAAACTGTTATTTCAGTCTTTTTTTCGAACTTTTGTGTTAGTGGTTCAAATGTCAAAAATCCCTTTATTAGGAAAATGGCAAATTTCTTTATTAATGCAAAGGTGACTTGGTTTATCGTTACTGTGACAAACGAAAACACTTTATTTGATGAATCCTTAAAGAAAATTTTAATTAATATCAATCAGGAGAAAAGTTATTGCAAAAATATATGTTGATCCCTAGACACTTTTGATGTGTGTATTTACATACCTACAAAGAACGCTCGGTGCGCGAGTCCGCCTCGCACTTGCCCGGTTTTCTTTTTACACATTTACAGAACCAATGCAAGCCAGTGCAAAAATACTTAAAATCTTACCCTAAAAACGTGCATCCAACCGGTTATCAGTAAGTACCATTATGTCCAAATATGTATCACTTACAATTCATAATCTACCCTTTTAAACCCGCAGACATGTTTTATCCCTTTCTTTTTATCTGCAGAAAACACGTGAGGTCAACGCGAGTCGTCACTTCAACCGGACTGCGGTTAATGTGTAACATACTGTGAAATTTGTTTTTGTTATGTATTATGTTATTTTATTTGCCTGTTTAAATTCGTATCTGGTTTTGCTTGTTTGTCATTTTAAGATTTTTGGAGGGTAATTTTGATTTAGTAGCTTGTATATGCAAGGGGTCTAAACAGCCGGATTGCAAATGCAGGAAATGTCGTTCTCTCAGATTATTGTTAGGGTCCCTAACTTCCTAATATTATTGCTGATTAGCTCTTCTGTACATGGTGTGTTCTGGTTTTCAGGACCAAATTTGGTTTTGAAAGTCATCAGAGAGCTAACTAAAAGAATGATGAAAATTAGTCTGGGTTGCTGTCGCCGGATACGGTGAAGAGGACTATTTTACTTTGTCTAAGTAAAGGATTTTTTTTTGTATTGTTCAGATATTATAGTAGGATGGGTATCACACAATCCATTACTCTGAAAAACTATCTTTTTCACTTAGTGTGTGGACCGTAACTTGGGATATAAGATATCTTTTCCAAGTATCTTCATTTTTCTCCAAAAAAGATTTGCTCTTGTGTTAATTTTATATCTCGCCGTTCATCTAAGCGTCTTCTTCTTCTTCTTATACGGTAAGAAGAAGAGGAAGCTTTGATTGAAGTCGATGGCAAAAAGTTCAAACATTTTAGGTCCAAAATTCAGCTGCGCGAACTCCGCTCACTGACGCAGTCAGAAGTCATAGAATCTAAGCTACATTTAAGCCACACCCAATCTGGTTTGAGGAAAAGTTTTTCCACAAATCTTGACTTGACTTTCCTTCCCATCCCAGATATAAACTGTAACATAATATTTAAATAACCATCATCTTTCAACCCCATATTCCACATAATACCAATTTAATATTAGGTTCCATCTCAACGCGGCATTGAGCATTATACCAATAATTAACACCCGCAGGCTTTAACCCCTAAACTCCTCTGCATTATTAATTACGTGTTTACAAAGCCAAAACAGACTACGCAAATAGTCAGCGAAACTGCCGATTCGTAATTCGATACCAGTGATATTAGGATAAATATTGCAGTAACAATCGAACTAACAAAACGTAAACGTTCGGCAACGTTTTAAAAATCAATAGGCCGTATGAAATTCACTTAATTTTAGTATGAAAAAAACCGGCCAAGTGCGTGTCGGGCCACGCACAGTGTAGGGTTCCGTAGTAGCCCGTTATCACAATGTAGTACGATTCTGTTGTTCTTTATTCTGAATAGGTAAAAAAAAACATATTTTGGTTTTCAATGCAAGTATTTACCCATTATAAACAAGCAACTACTTTATCTTAGTCACATTAAAGGATTAATGCTAAGGATTTTGTATTTGGTACAAAATTATCCAACACCCAAGTTCAACGACTATTACTGCTAAACTAATAAAGTTATCTTAACCGCTATACTTTTCCTTTAAAGTTTATGAAATGCACTATCATCGAGAATTTTTCCAGATTTTTCAAGCCCGTAGTTTAGCTTTTAGAGGGGGGGGGACGCCCTACTGGAACAAAAATTTGCACTTTAAACTTTAATATTTCGTAAATGGAGCATTAAATCGAAAAATAATTTTAGCAACCCCTAAGTCATTTTAGAAGACCTATTCAACGATACCCCACACGATGGGGTAGATGATGAAAAAAATATTCATCCCCACTTCACATGTAGGGGAGCTACCCTAAAAAAAAATATTTTCCAAAATTTTATTTTACCACTTTGTCGGCGTAACTGATATACGTACTCCTACAAAATTTCAGCTTTCTAGTACTAACGGTCACAGAGATTAAGCGAGGACGGACAGACAGACGGACAGACAGACATGGCGAAACTATAAGGGTTCCTAGTTGACTACGGAACCCTAAAAAAGACGTAACAATACTTATGTATCGTATAGGTACGTAATGTAATTAGGTATAAATCAGGGTAAATTTTTCAAGTGGATGGCCAAATCCGAAACTATGAGGAATAGCGAAAAGTACTCAAAGGAGTCTCGGCCTCGATTTTGAGTACTTTTCGCATAGTTTCGAATTTGGCCATCCACGCCCACTTGATAAATTCACCCTGTATAATTAGATTGATAGTTTGAATAGGTTTACGCTTATCTTTATACTTATTCTCCAATTTTCATGATCCCCGCTGTTTGTCTCTGCATCACCCAAAGGTTGACTGGTAGAAAATGCCTGTGGCATTAACTTCGCCTCTGTACATTTGTGTGCATAAAGTATTAAATAAATAAATATCTCAATCTTGAAACAGCCCTTTTTGCCTATAAAACACCTATAGATAATATAAATTGTGTAGCAAGCACTAGCGCAAAAGTTTAACTGTTAACGCCATCTAGCAGATATGACGGGAACTATCAAATTAATCGAGGGTTGCAATATTATGCACCCTGTATTTGTATATGATATTTTACGGAATTTACCCGTAGCTACGGGATAGTAATTCCAGTATTGGTTACTAGATGATGCTGTTATAAAGTTAATAGTTTTGGTAAATATAGCTACTATATAGTTGTATCATTGTTCATCATCTGCCTAGCCTTTTCCCAACTATGTTGGGGTCGGCTTCCAGTCTAACCGGATGCAGCTGAATACCAATATTATACATGCAGCGACTGCCTATCTGAACTTCGCAACCCAGTTACTGGGTAATACGATACCCCTTGGTAAGACTGGTTGTCAGACTTTCGGGCTTCTGACGACCCGTAACGGCTGTCAAAGATCCACGAATGACAGCCGGGACCATTAACGTGCTTTCCGAGATACCTCCGTACCCCGAGACCCCCCTCCAGGTCTCGGTGTGTTAAGATGGTCACCCATCCACAGACCAACCGCGGCAAGCATACGACCTGTACGGCTGTTATTATTTAGCCGCGAGCCCCTCGACAAGTTATTTATTTATTTATTAAATAGTTGTAATGTAATTATCAATCACTTATGAGCTTTGAGTTTGGAAGTCTTGACTGCCAGAGAGGAAATTCTTAAAGATTATTTAATCTTATAGAAAACAAAGCAAACTGTAGGAATGGCTTTAATTTTGACAGTTCAACAAAATTCATTGTTTTATTTACGTTGTTGAGCAGGCAAATTTTTTCGAACATAATATTATGCAGCAACTAACTGCGCCCCGCGGTTTCACCCGCATAAGTGTCGATTCCGTGGGAATATCGGGTAGCCTAGATGTTAATCCAAGGTGTCAGCTACCCACACGGTGGAGGTCTGCCCCGCATGGGCGGAGCACCGCCGTGTCCTCGTAGAGGCGATCGGCGACCTCTCGCGTCCGTCCCTGGTGCAAGCCATGGTCCGGGGCGAGAGGGAGTGGGAGGCAGTCACCTCCTGCGAAGCAGTCATGCTAGCGAAGGAGGTGGCGGGACGGCTCAGGGAGAGAGCCTCCCGTCCCAGCAGCCGCGGGAGACGCTCCGGGCGTCGGGAGCCGCGTGACGACTCCCGGCCACCGTAGGCGCGGGCCTGCGGGCGGAGACTAATGGGTAGCTCACCGTCCGATCAGGACCAGGCCCGTGCCGGACGGCGCGTACGTGTTCCACGCGCGCCTCAAAGAGATGTCAGCATCGAGGAGGGGCCCCTCAGGGCCGAAGCCTGCTGGGTCAGCGGGATTGTCCGAAAGGGTTACCGCTAGTGAGCAGTGGTGGCCAAGTGGTAACGGCCGCGACTTACGAGTTGTAGGTCGTAGGTTCGAACCCAGACAGGCGCTTTACTTTGTGTAAATTATTTCATCACCACTGCTCTCAAAACGGTGAAGGAAAACATCGTGAGGAAACCGGCATGTCCTTGAACCAAAAATTCGAAGACATGTGACATCTGCCAATCCGCACTGGGCCCGCGTGGTGGATTACGGCCCACTCCCTCTCACCGAGAGGAGGCCTGTGTCCCAGCAGTGGGAACATTATAGGCTGTATATAGTAGTATAGTTACCGCTGGCCCGGAACATAAAGGGCTAAGGAAGGAACACGGGTGCGTTTTAGTCAGTAAGAGTCTGACACTCCCTTCCGCTCCACCCAGAGCGGGAGGAGTCATTTGATGATTTCCCATCCGCAAAAAAAAAAAGGTGTCAGCTACCTCCATACAAAATTTTATCAAAATTGGTCCGGCCGTTTGAGTGTGAAGAAGTAACAAACATATAAACACACACACTCACAAACTTTCGTCTTTATAATATTAGTGTGATTTCCTTCAAAATGATTCAGGTTGTGATTGATAGTGTGTTACTCAATCAGGGTGCATGTATGAAAGTAAACGAAGCAGAAGCAGTGTGTAAGAATCGTAGCACGTGACTTTCTGTAGTATCTGCCTACTTCCTACCCCCATGGGAAGGTATGATTTTATGTATGTATGTATCGTTCAAGGATATTCAAACTAGGCTGAGAATCAGCAATTTTCAAACGTCAAAATTACAAAAGACAGTCCCCCAAAACGCCCGCCCTTCACCACTTCCTACATAGATACAGAAAATCGATAACATCAGTGAAATTATACAAATCGAACTAACTTGTCACAAACTTAGTCTGACAACTAAGTTTCCAACCAACAATGCTTTAGCTCAAACGTTGCTTAACACTTTACAGAACAATATTGTCACGCTACAAAACCCTTAAGTTACACACACATTTACGGCTTCTTGCATGTAGATTCACATAAAACGCTCATTTTACGTTTATCATCCTCTGCATAAGCATAAAAGCTATAGTAATCTTTGTACTGTTTCCACAATATTTGTCCATTGCAGCCTTCAAGGTGTAATGGGACAGTAATGGCCATGTATGGGAGGGTTTGAAGCTTAAGGAATGCAATTTGACATAGCTCAAACTATTTTATGGACGGGTTGGTTTCATATTATTGATAGTAAAGTTCTCAGTTTATCAAACATTTTTGATAGACGATTTATACGACTTCGGGTTTAACATAAACATCATAATAGTGAGCATAAAGCAAAATCCAAAAATCGTCTTATAAAATCAAATTATACCTAACAAATAATTTTAACAAGTTATTAAATTTTTTTGCCTAGCTCAGGCTGAAAAGGCATAAATGTGTTGTTCTGTATTCTACATTCGATAAACTTTCAGGCTATCAAGAAAAATAAAAGAAAAAAACACCATGATCTCATCGATAAAATAAGACAAGAAAACGGATCGCTAATAAATTTTAATGTGGATAATTTCTTGAGGATGTAAGTGGCACCTGCTATATCGGATATCATCTATAAGTGACACCTGGATACATGCCATGCATTATACATGACGGCTCGCTATATTATTTTTCTTTAACGCTGAGAACGGCTATATGGTGAAACCCGTTTCGTAAATCTAGAGTATGGCATTTTGTTCACATTTGTCATAATATCATAACTTTATCAAAAGACAGTTGCATGACCTAAAAAGTAACAGCGGTCTATTAAACAATAGTAAATTGTTCACCAAGGGGAGAAAGTGACCTATTACTAACGAGGGTGTAGTTTGAGGCCCGAGGCTCAGCCGAGAGCCTTAATTAACACACGAGTTGGGAGTCGCATTTTCTTCCGAGTGATACATAGTGTTTATACAATACCTACATTTATTCATTATTTAAAAAAAAATTAAAGTGAAGTTTATATTAAAATGAGAGGTTTTTCTTTTCAGTATTAAAAAAAAACATAGTTTCTAAGAACCCTGAAGATGGCGTTGAACTGACTACGTTACTAGGTGCCAAAGTCAAAACGCTTGGAAAAAAAAACATTGCGTCACGACATAAACGCTCGTTGAGTGACAGTTTCGTTTGCTTTTGTTTTACGATCTCAAAATTACATCCAAGTGAATTAATAAAAAAATTATGTGACTTCCGTTCCTTGCAGTAACTTACCAAGTTCAGCGCCATCTATCCAGCGACTAGGGAAGCGTTAAAAAAAAAGAAAAAGAAAATCCCTCATTCTTACAGTTATTTAAACTCTAATGTAATACTTTTGCCAAGGAGATTAATATTGGTTTGAATAATCAGCAAAAGAATGTGGCCAGTATCATTTTGCGCTTGGTGATAAAAACTTTTTGTCTTTTGGCATTACTACTAGGTTATTTACATTACTACGTTAGCTACTGAATTGCCTTAAATTAAAAAAAAAACACAGCACGTTAACAATGCATTTTCATAAACGTTTTCTGTCCGCTCAGCACGTTAAAAATAAATTTTCATACACTTTTTCAACCCAAAAACCCGCAAATTTGTACAAAAGTAATGACGTACTTTCTGCCTCATTTAAAAAAAAGTAATAAGGTACTTTCCGAGCAGGTATAGTATAAACAGATAGCCGTTTCAAACACAAAAGAGGAAGACAAACAAAAGCAGAAAGCAAAACATCAATATACAGGGTGTTTGGTGCATCGTTTGCCAAATGGAATTGGTCGAAAGGAGAGGTCATTTGCTATCTCTTAAGGCCCAGTAACTCATTCCTTGTTTCACCGGTTTTTTTTAAATGACTTTTTAGTTTTTATTTAGAAAAAATACAAGAACTCTGCATTTAAGCTTAAATTTTTTTAAAGTTATGAGTATAGCCTTCAAATTTTATTTTAATTCTTATGTTTACTCTTGTACAGTTCTATGAAATTCAAAATTACTTGCTATTAACATCTAGTTCCTTTTTAATAACTTACAAAGTTTTTGAAAAAAGCAAAAATACACTTAACACTAAACTTTAAATTGCTGTAAAAAAAAAAACTAAAAGCGATCGGGATCTTCGAATTCTTTTAAAAAGTTCTCTAGTTTGTCTTCTTTCCAACGTTGTGCAATATACCAAAAAAAAGTTTTAATAACTTCAGTAATTCGCTAAATGTGTAATCGAGACACATCAGGCTGATATCC
Source organism: Mesoligia furuncula (assembly GCA_916614155.1). Lineage (NCBI taxonomy): Eukaryota > Metazoa > Arthropoda > Insecta > Lepidoptera > Noctuidae > Mesoligia > Mesoligia furuncula. The sequence goes on along the minus strand of OU744816.1, from coordinate 8,811,953 downwards.
GATATTACGGTAAGTACACTAGTTTTCACATAAATAACATTCTTTGAGTAGGTGGATAGTGTTATCTCACTCTTATGCAGTCTCTTATCTCTTTCTAGGGTTCTAACTTTCCTCGAACTTGAATTAAAAAATGTCCAGTTTTGTCGTTTTTTATTACACTCGGACGTGGATGATCCGAACTTTTTAAAAAGAATTTCTACAAACAGACTTACCCTAATTATTAGCTCAGCTACCAATTTTCAGTGAAGACCTGTCTTTTGTTTTTCATCAAGACGATTATCCCGCTCACTGGAGATTAACCGCCAGGGAGTACTTGGATGTTGCATTCCCAGAATCATGGATTCGGAGGGATAGCCCTATTCCTTGGCCTCCGTTCCCCAGACCTGACTCCGTTAGATTTTTACATCTGGGGATGGCTCAAAGAACTTGTTTACTCCACGGAAGTTGAGACTAGGGATGAGTTAGTCCAACACATTGAGGCGACTTTCATCACTATCAAAACAGTAATACGTTTACACACCACTACAGTCGAGATAAGACGAAGATGTCGCGCGTGTGTATGCAATAGTGGAGGACAATTTGAACAAAATTTATAATTAGGTACTTATTAAATAAAAGTTTATTTTTTATTTCAAGTTCGAGGAAATTTAGAACCCTAGAAAGAGATAAAAAACTGCGTAAGAGTGAGATAACACTATCCACCTACTTAAAGAATGTTATTTATGTGAAAACTAGTGTTCTTACCGTAATATCAAATATCAGCCTGATGTGTCTCGATTACAAATTTAGCGAATTACTGAAGTTAGCAAAAGTTTTTTTTTTTGTATATTGCACACCGTTGGAAAGGGGACAAACTAGAGAACTTTTTAAAAGAATTCGAAGATCCCGATCGCTTTTAGTTTTTTTTTTACAGCAATTTAAAGTTGAGTGTTAAGTGTATTTTTCCTTTTTTCAAACACTTTGGGAGTTATTAAAAAGGAACTAGATGTTATTAGTAAGTAAATTTTTAATTTCATAGAACCATACAAGAGTAAACATAAGAATTAAAATAAAATTTGAACGCTATACTCATACCTTTAAAAAAAAAATAACCTTAAATGCAGAGTTCGTGTATTTTTCTAAATAAAAAATTAAAAAGTCATTTTAAAAAAACCGGTGAAACAAGGAATGAGTTACTGGGCCTTAAGAGATAGCAAATGATCTCTTCTTTCGGCCAATTCCATTTGGCAAACGATGCACCAAACACCCTGTATAACATGCTACATTACAAAGACTCGAAAGGAAACTTCAGGAAACATTGCAACGTGAACTATATATTCAATAATTACAATGTCACATGCAGACATATCGAAATTCAGAATTCAGGTCACGATGAATTGATAGACACAGCCTCAGCCACATTGCCAATAAATGCAGCCGACAGGTAATTTGTGCAGTCCAGATTCACTGAACAGCCGCAACTTGTGCCTTTATACCCTTCTCTTGTTGCGGTGAAATTGCAAAATTGAACGGTTTTGTCTACTCTTGCAAAAGCTGTTTAGTTATCTAGAATTGTTTTTTATGTCGGTGAAGAGAAAACGGTGGAATAATAGCTTTGTTTGACTTGGTTAATTGGTATTCTAAATTGTTTCTGAATTTTGTGTGTTGTGAAATTCTAGAATACGAATGGGATTTTATGAAAATATTCGGAGAAGTGATTAATTTTACGACCTTAATTAAAAGTTGTAGTTGTCGTCGTTGTGTTTACTTATTTAAAAAAAGGTACCAGTATTCAAATCATATTCATCCTCATAGTCGGGCTGACCCAACTGTCCCAATTTCTGTCATTAATAAATTAAACTATATGCAGACTAACTAAATACGAATAATAATGGCTTACTATGTCGCTTGGTTGGATTAACATAGCTACATAATAGCAACATAATATTGTAGATTGTTAAGAGCTGTGCAATGAACGGTATTGTTTATTTGGGGATATATAGAAAATAGAGCAGAAATAAAACGTTATTATACAGCATTTCAATAAAATGGGACACTAATGAATATGGACAATGGGCGTTTGTATCGCTATCAATGATCTTTTACAGACAATCTTAGGCTGGACAGGAAGGCTAAAAGACACTGAAATACCAGGCAGTCTGAGTAGTCTTCGTCTACTTAATAAAATCTTAAAATTCACAGTCAGACAACGCACAGCCTAAACCACTCGGTCTAAAAGTATGAAATTTTGCACAAAAGTTTCATATAAAAGTCAAAGGTGAGAACTAAGAAGAAATTTTTGAAAATTCATTCCCTAAATGGACTAAATAGGGGATGAAACTTTGTGTAGAATTTCGTCAATTTTGCCGATAATAAATCCCATCGCATACACGGCTTGTCCTAACATAAAAGTAGTTTTAATTCAGCCTTTCCACTTTAACCTTCTGAGATTTTAATCTGCCTTGACAAAAAGCTTTTCGTTGCTTTTCGGCTTTAAACCAAATCCACCAGATTCACCGAAAAACCTTGAAAAAAGTTTAAAGTAGCGGTGAATACTGCCAAAATTTCACCCAATAGTTTCCGGGATTAACCCAATAATGCTGCGTTTGTGAACTCTATTTCATATTGTTCGCTTGTGAGCCTCCAAGAATAAATAGGTTAATGTAGTTAACGACTAGGTCTGTCTGTCTCGATGCGGAGCAACCTAGCTGTTCTAATTTCCTTGATACTAGGTTTAATTAAAGCAAGTGGATTTTGCTAGGATAGAATACCAAGTTTTGAGTCAGTATAGACAGTTGTAGCATTTATCACTTTCTTGTGCTCACAAGGAATATTATTGCCAGTTATATAAACATTGTTGTTTTCAACAGTTATTTCTACTTTTACAAAAGAAGGCCTCCCATCATTCCTTTTAGTGAAGTGACCATTCGTTAATATCTAAAAAATGGGATTCAAAAGTTGGGATCCAACGAAAATAAGTCGTCATTACCATTCTATGTTAATAGTAAGACAACAACAGCTGACTCATCGTCATTTTCTAACAGGACCTTTTTATGCAATGCCTTCGCTTTAGTTATAACACTGAATAATAATAACACTTTTCTTTTACGTATTTTATATCGCCTAAAACGTTACGCAGATCCTTAAATTAAATAATTGTAACCCCTACGAAAATTTTAACTTCTTTAATCAAATTGAGAATGTCTGAATAAGAGATTAGTCAGTTAGTGAATTCAGCATTAATTATACAGCATATGTCCAACTTTTCGTACGTCAATTGTTCTTTGTCTCTTTTAGTCTATACTTAATACTTAAATTGGTAATTATTCAAATCGTTTAAATAAAAGAGTAAAAATTCTTGACATAAAACTCTAACCTTAAGATTCATATGCATATCTTGCCAAAGTGCTTCTCCAAAAGTCTTTTGGCAGAACACTAGATATAAAGTTGGTGAAATTGCAATACATTGTGACAAGCTGCCAATTTAAAGATTCTCAGTTTAAGTAGGGCTGTTTTCTTAATCCTTTTGAAAAAGGTTTGGTGTTCGTGACGTTCCTCGCAGTGTATTTAATTATGTAGCATATCAAACAAAAGATATACATATACACAATGCGTGACACATTAATAATGGAAAACATCAGGTATTAAGTGTACCTACTCCTTCACTTATAGGAGACCACATCATGCACAATAAACTTAAGGACTAACAAAGTTAAAATATTAATAACAGTTAAAAAGTTTAAGGAAAAATAGAAAAAAAAATTGGTGGAAAAGGTTAAGTAATAAATTTTTAAAGAACATTAAGTTTATAATTTAAAGAAACTTAAGTAAATTTAATAGCCAGAAGAATCAGGATAGACCTAGCCATGGGTCAAGTTAGATGCCGTGCAATTGAATAGACGAGTGAGTAATTCATCAATTCGTCCTACATGCCTACGGCCCATTTAGGACATCTTGCAGAAAATCAAAATAAATTATATTTTCATTCTGCTAGTCGTCCCACTGTCCAGCGGTGAACTACTATAGGTAGTCCATGATGATAATGACGTCATTTTACCTACTACAGATTTATGAATACTACAAGGAACATGAAAGTCATGTAACTTAGCAGGAACACCTAGACTGTAAATAATTATAGCACAATCTTTAATCAAAGAACAAATAAATCCTAACATAGCCTTCATAGTAGTAGTTTCAAGTAAAATCAATAAATATGAGTTCAAAGCAAACAATGATGATTGATGTTATGATTAATATTATTTTCTCTTTTCCAGGTATGTACACCATAATCAACCATGAAATAAGCGATAAACTTGAGCACGTGAGTTTTATGACTTCGACGACTGTAATCTATTAACGTGAAGCGAGGAATTGCGTGCGAAGTAATTTTGCTATGATTTAGTATCGCAGAAAAATATTTTCTACTGCTCTTAACTGTTTAGATGAAGTGCTGCATTTCTGAGTGCTGAAATTCTCGCCTAAGATATAGTTAAGATACTTCGTACTTTGCGTAGTTTTAAGGCGAGGTGTTCCCGTTTTTGCCTGTTTTAGAATTCATTTTTGATAGGCAAATTATAACATCTAGAATCTGAAATAAATATATATTTTAGATACATTCTTTCTCCTTACCATGTACCCGATCAATACCCGATACAATAAAATTTTCTCGATAGAAAAAAAACCCGAACTAACTTCGATTTGCAGTTTTTTTACAAGCAAAATTTCATTTTAAACAAGTACTAATACTCCTTTTTTTCTATAAAAAATATAAATTTGTAGGTAATTCATTTTGGAATCGATTCTACCCGATCGTTTTTTTTTTCATTACATTTATACATTTTTTATCGATTATTCAAGTGATTTTCGATCCGCGCGACCGCGCGTGGTCGCTTGCCAGTGTCCCGCGGGACGTTACCGAGGTGAGACCTGTGCCAAATTTTTGCGCTCGCGCTTCTCTTCTGCTCCGTACCTACATAATATTAATATAAAATATATTGTAAATAATTATTGTACTTATAATAGACCATAGTTAAGATTTTGTTTATGTGTTTATTTCTCATTGTGTAAATATTTTGTATATAACTTTTAAGACAATATATTTGTGATTGTTTTGTGTGAAAATGGCAAATAAAAGAAATAAAATAAGGGCTAAATCACGGTTGAAGGCAAAAAAAATCGCAAAAGAAATATGGTAAGTTATATTATTTATTCATTTATTCCTATTGACAACACTCATAGTATTACAAATTTATTATTTCCCTACAGTAGTGAAACGCCTTTGATGTCGGGCGACACCGTGCACCGCCCGCGCCGCCCGTGTACTTACGCTTAGATACAGTAGTTCCCAATATTTTATAATACCATAACTTATTTTATTGTTTCAGTTCAAAAATGAATCGAAATAAAAAAGGCTTATTTGTTCGAAAAAACAGCAAGGAAGAACAGTAAGTACTTTCTTTGTTTTCTTGATAATCGGAATCCTCACCACAGAATACGGAGCATATTTACCAACCGCATCAAGTGTGTAAAACAGTTGAATTTGAACCCTATTCAGACTGAATAAAGCCGCCGCGCGCGCAAATGGTATAATGGTTTACTGTTTTCAAATGTCTAATAGGTAGTTTTTATAGGTAATGTTTATTAGCCTAAGTGCTACCTAGGTACTAGATGTGCAGTCGACCATACCACAGTAAATATAGGTATATACAACATGTCCCAAAATTCAACGATAAGCCAGCACCGGAGGATAGACCTGCCCATGACTACTCGGGGAAAAAAAGAAAAAAAATATATATCTCTTTTTTTTTGAAGTTATAAAAAAAAAGAAGAAATTCTTAAAAAAGTGAGACCTTTTATGATATTTTTCACTACCATGACCACACTTTTTTAAATATTTCTGTTATTTTTTTTTATAGGCAACCTGAATAGCACTGCTATCTACCACAATTCTTAAAAAATCCAGAATACCTCTAGTTTTTTCACGTAAATTAATGAAACTTAATTTATTCCCTAAATTTTTTGAAGATTTTTACTTTTAATCAACTTTAACTCATCGTGGTGTAAAAAAAAAGTATGAACACTACTATGGCAAGTTTTTTTATAAATTGACGCAACTAATCAAGATTCCAAAATGGTATAATACTCTAGGAAAATCAACCACAAAAAAATTATATCCATACTAGTTCAAAACAAGAACCAAATTCCTTAAATTATAGTTGACAGTAATCACTTTCACTGCGTGCCCAAAATGGGTTCTTGTTACAATTTCTAGGAATTTGAGTGGGGCATACATACCTTAGAAGTTAGAGAGAGATAGATAGATAGAGATATTTACGTTAAAAAGAGACAACAACAGGGCAGGTAGTGGGTTCTTGTTACAATTTCTAGGAATTTGAATGGGGCATACATACCTTAGAAGTTAGAGAGAGATAGATAGACAGAGATATTTACGTTAAAAAGAGACAACAACAGGGCAGGTAGAGAAGCTGTTATTATTCTCAGAGCAAGTCAGTTCAGTACGCTCTGCTCCTTTGTTTACTGCGCACCGTTCCGTATTCAACTGACGTGGCTCTCGTACGTACTAACGACTTTTGGCTTGGCTTTTTGGACTGGAATCGATCTGCAAACTGAACTGACCTGGCATTATCTTGGACTACGATTGTGTGTTTTGTGACTACGATTGTGAGTTTTGTGATTTGGAGTTCTGGCGCATTTTGGACTGTTTAACGATCAACATGCCGCAACCATACACACCACAGGAATACGCAAATATGCACCTCATCTATGGAGAAACCCGATGCAATGCTAACGCTGCTAGCAGACTGTATCGAGAAAGGTACCCAAATGCTCAAAGATATCCTGATTATCGAGTGTTTATTAATGTGCATCAAGCGTTTTCGGAGGGTCGTATGCCATCCAGTAGGAGAAACGCTGGAAGACCTAGTTCGGATCGTGATGAAGAAGTTCTCAATGAGATAGAAAATGATTCGACTACTTCGGTACGCGCCATAGAAGAAGCTACAGGAATCCCGAAAAGTTCTGCACATCGAATTTTACAACGTCACAAGCTTCACCCATATCATTACAGGCGTGTGCAGACGTTGTTACCGCGGGACTATCCATTAAGAGTCACATTTTGCCGTGTGATGCTGCAAAGGCACAGGGAAGATCCCCAATTCCTGGACAAAATTCTATGGTCGGATGAAACAACATGCAAGAAAGATGGATATTTAAATCTACACAACCTACATAGTTGGAGCAATGAAAATCCGCACTTGATGAGACAAGACAGATCCCAATATCAATTCAAGGTTAACTTATGGACCGGCATATTAAATGGAAAAGTAATTGGGCCCTTTGAGTTACAAGGAAACTTAGATGGCAATAGTTATTTAAACTTTTTACAAAATGACTTGCAAGAATTGCTAGACGACGTGCCCTTAAATGATCTCCAAAACATGTGGCTCCAAAATGATGGTTGCCCAGCACACTATGCCCGCCCTGTGCGAGAATATTTAAATCAAGAGTATCCAGGGCGTTGGATCGGGCGACTTGGTCCTATCTTATGGCCACCTCGTTCACCCGATTTGAACCCCCTGGACTTCTTCTATTGGGGTTGTCTTAAAGACAGGGTCTACTCAAAACCCATTGCGTCATTGGACGAGCTTCGTCGAAATATCAGTCAGGCTGCGGATCATATTAATCGCAGAAGATATGCAAGACAAATAAAACGGTCATTTTTAAGGCGATGTCGTGCATGTATTATTGCTGGTGGCAAACAATTTGAACATTGGTTATAATGTTAATAAATTACATGAGAAATTGTTTGACCATTTATTTAAATATTAAACATTTTCCAAGAACTAATACTTTTTATTACCAGACCGTCATTTGGCCCCTGTTTAGAAATAATAGGAACATTTTTTTTTTTAACTTGTTTGCCTAGAGTATTATACCATTTTGGAATCTTGATTAGTTGCGTCAATTTATAAAAAAACTTGCCATAGTAGTGTTCATACTTTTTTTTTACACCACGATGAGTTAAAGTTGATTAAAAGTAAAAATCTTCAAAAAATTTAGGGAATAAATTAAGTTTCATTAATTTACGTGAAAAAACTAGAGGTATTCTGGATTTTTTAAGAATTGTGGTAGATAGCAGTGCTATTCAGGTTGCCTATAAAAAAAAATAACAGAAATATTTAAAAAAGTGTGGTCATGGTAGTGAAAAATATCATAAAAGGTCTCACTTTTTTAAGAATTTCTTCTTTTTTTTTATAACTTCAAAAAAAAAGAGATATATATTTTTTTTCTTTTTTTCCCCGAGTAGTCATGGGCAGGTCTATCCTCCGGTGCTGGCTTATCGTTGAATTTTGGGACATGTTGTATAAATATCTCTAGGTATATACATATCGTCTGTGTACGTAGTATTATATTATATGTGTCTGTGGTAAGTGATAACACTATGGTCTTGAGCTGGCCCGCGTATTGAAACTACTGAAAAAAAAACCATTATTCTATTGAAACTCCGTACTAAAGACGTGCGGCCTACTGTACGAGAGTACGTATTCACTACTATTATGGTGTCTGTAACGAAGGTTGTGTAGTCTATGCCATCTACTACGCGCAGCAAACTCGTGCCATAGTGTAGAAATATGGCAGTATGACCATTTCCTACGAATATTATTTTTATTATTTTAGGTAATGTTTAGGCACAAGCTCGTTTATGCTCAGCACAGTAGTGAATCCCCTTACTAAAATACTGTTTAAGTTATAAAAAGCATAGAAATACATTAAAAAAATGAATGGCTAGTTTGGCTATAGAGAAGTTCTCCAATGCATAATTTTATTCAGTATTTATTTGCAAGAGGAAAGGTGTGTAGAATTCACTCGAGATTTTTGTTATTGCATGTTTATTATTAATTATTATTATGCCACTCCAAATAGAATAATAAAAGAAATTTGGCTTGTAATGTTTACGTGGGTTTTTAATGTTTTAGAGCAATGCAGTTGCAGGCCAAGCGCAGTGCGCATGTATCAACTAATGATTCGGCGAATATCGAGTAAGTTTTTTTTATATTATTTATTTTATTTTAAAGACAGTCTCTATTTTTTACTATTTGCATTAAATAGTATCTCACTCGTTATTGTAACACCATAAAAATTATATAAAGAAATTAAATACATATACTTAAATTAAGTAGGTACGTATGTATTACATACATATACACATGGGTCACATACATACCTACTTTATTATTAAAATTAAAGTACCTATTTATTAATTATTATTACTGTTTGCGTATCATTGTTTCTGTGTATCTGTCTGTATGTCAGTGTGCGTGTGTATCTGTCTTTGGCATTGTAGCTCCTAAACGGAAAACGGATGAATCGATTTCAATGCGGTTGTCTTTATTAAACAGACTGGTTTAATCGGCATATTTTGTAAGAAAGTTTTTTTAAATTTTACTTGTTAATTACCAACAAGTCAAAAACAACTTTTGTGTTACAGATCAATAGAGCATGCGGAAGGGCATAACGTGTCTCCATTGATGACTTTAGAGCCTGTTTACTTGAATAACACTAGGATTGAGGAGTAAGTAACTGTATTGTACTTAATAATATTGTTTTAACCGATTCAATTAATATCAGACTAAAACATGCTACGGCATGCCATAGGCATAGGTAAATAGCCCATAAGATGCGTAAGTTTATATATCCGATGACTATCGCATTTACTTACAACTATGAATATTGAAACAAAAAAAATATATTTTATTGTTACAGAACGTCTATTCATGCTGCCAATGTCCATGTCACACATGCTGAAATGCCTTTAGATGAACATAACAATGTATCACCTAATAATAATATCAATGAGTAAGTTGCTACTTTTTGTTTTAAATAATAATTACATTACTATGTGGAATTCAATAGGTTATGTTAAAATAATCTGTTTTTAGAATAATGGAGGAAATTGAAAACTACACTCTAAGCGTTGAAAACGAAATCGAACACGACTATCAACCCATCAGTGGACGACGAATTGTTGACATGAATTACCTGATGACACAGCTCCAAGAAAAAACGCATCATATCGATTTATTTGACTGCAGAGTTGGATATTTCAAATTGATAGGAGAAAAACGGATAGGGTTGATATCAAAATTTAAGTTTGAGTGTAATGTCTGTCGGAAAGTAATTGTGATAGAATCAGAAAAGTGTGACAGTGTAGAAAATGTTAACATAAATGTTGCTGCAACCACTGGCATTATAGCTGCTGGTATTGGATTTGCACAATTTGAGGAAATACTTTCTGCTATGGATGTGCCGGTTTTTTCACAAACATATTATACACATCTACAAGATTTTGTTTATGAAAATTGGGAGAAAACCGCAGCAGAATCTATGGAAAGGGCTGCCAAACGTGAGAAAGAAGCGGCCATAGCGGAAGGTCGAACGAAAAACGGATTGGCTCTCGTAGACGTGTATGTTGATGGCGCTTGGGGCTTAAGATCTTATGGTAATAATTATAGATCAATGTCAGGGACAGCAGCAATCATAGGAAAACAATTCGGTGAAGTACTTTATATGGGAGTGAAAAACAAATACTGTCTGGTTTGTGCCAGAGCCCAAAAACAAGGAGTTGCGCCTAAAGATCACGCATGTTATAAAAACTATAACGGATCCTCTAGTGCCATGGAAGCTGACATAATTGCTGAAGGCTTTAAATCATCTGTTGATATGTATGGTTTAATATATGCAAGAATGATTGGAGATGGAGACTCAGCTACTTATAACAAAGTGTTGGAAGCAAAACCCTATGACCATCTTAACTATACCGTAGAAAAAATTGAATGCAGAAATCATATCCTACGAAACTTCTGTAATAAATTACGAGCTATTGTAAAAGAGACAAAATATCCAGTAAAAGACAGAAAAACACTTACAAATGAGAAAGTAATGAGCATGCGAAAAGCTATAGTAAAATCAATAAAATTTCACAAAAATGCAGGAACTTCGAAAAACATTGCTATAAATTTACTGCATAAAGACATCACTAATTCGGTGACACATGCTTATGGTGATCATCGACTTTGTTATGATTATAACTGTTCCAAAGATAAAAATTTAAATAACAATACAATGAGAGAAATTCAAAACTCTACTTTCTTCTTCCGGGTCAATGCCATTATCGCTACTGTAGCAGGTAAAGCTCGAAGTCTCATAGAAGATGTGGACACGAATGTAGTAGAACGGTTCAATAGCGTTATTGCAAAATTTATAGGTGGAAAAAGAATAAATTTTTCATTGAGACGGGGCTATCAAGGACGATGTTCAGCTGCTGTGGTTTCTTTTAACAGTGAATCTGCGGTTTCATCTGTCCAGAAAACGATTCTTGGAAGCAGTCCTAAAGGAAAAGTAAAAGAAATTGAGAAGAAGAGGTCACTAAAAAGAAAATTGAACAAAGACCATCCCACAAAAAAAATAAGAAGATTTGAAGGAACTTCTGCACAGCACAACTATGGCCCTACTAGTTCAGCTCCCGATATGAGTCCAACTCAATTAGAAAAAGCCAAGGAAGACTTCCTCAACAATTTAAAAGTCTTGACAAATGATAGGCACAATATTGAAAGAAGCACTGTCCTACAAAGAGATTGCAGTGATTGGATAGAGCTTAGGAAAAATATAATAACGGCATCAAACTTTGGTACAATTTGTAAAAGAAAACTGTCCAGGAGTACTGCACCAACAGTAAAAAATGTATTATATAAAAAAAATATATCTCACATTTTGTCAGTGGCCCATGGCGTGGAAAACGAAAAACAGGCGCTACAACAACTGGAACGACAAGAAAGTATGATGATCGAGCCCTGTGGCCTTTTTATTGACAAAAAATACCCATTTATTGGGGCTACACCCGACGGTATAGTTGGGAACGACAAATTAGTAGAAATCAAATGTCCAATAACGGCATTTAAAAAAGGAATAGATGCTGCCATTAAGGAAAATAAAATTCAAATATTCAAATTCGATAAAAAGAATAATACAAGAGTCATAAACAAAAACAGTAATTGGTACTACCAAGTGCAGGGGCAACTCCATGTATCAGAAAGAAGTCAATGTATTTTTGGAATATGGTCCGGTGAAAATCATCCACTGGTAATAGAACATATTTCAAGAGATGACGAATTTTGGAGAGTGAAGATGGAGAAAAAAATTACAGATTTTTATTTGAAATGTCTATTGCCAGAGATTGTGGATCCGCGACAAATTCGCGGTATGCCCATACGTGACATAATATTGCAAGATAATAAAGAAAATGTTAACGATATGCCTATGCAGCCAGTTCCAAGCAAATCCAAGGACCAAATTCCGAGTCAATCTACTCAGCTAGGTCCATGCAAACCAAGACAGCTACATTTCAATGAATTTTAGGCAGTTGTACATAAATTATTTTTAATTTTAGAGATATAAAAGACTTAATTTGATTAAAAAATAAAAACACTTTATTTTTATTTTATTGACGACTCACCCTTCACATTATGTGTTACACGAGATGACCATTTATACCTCTAAGCTTTGTTGAATTACAATATGTATTGATATTGTAATTCAAGAATTGTAACACAATTCTCCTAAAGTAAGTGTGCCTACTGCTTGATTTTTTATACTGTAGCACGAATATTTGATTTTAGTCAGTCAGATTTTAAATCCACCTTATAAAAAAAAAGTATACCATATTATTGTTAATAATTAGTATCAAGTTTATACAATACGTATCTAATCTATCTATAGTCTTAAAAATAACTACTACTAGAAAATAAAACAAAATAAACTTATACTAATCAATTCAAGTTGATCTACTGCATTGCTCTACTCTGTGACGCAACTTAGTACTTACTCGAGTTCGTGAACTCATGAGCGGTGCATTTGGCGCGCGCGTCTCCCGCGCATCGTAACTTATTACGTATCGCTACTCCTTGCGGGGGCTGGGGTATGCGTTAAATGCCTACGGCGCTCGGAATAGCCTCGCCTTAAGGGTGTAAAGATACTCATAAAGTTACATGAGTTACTTCCGAAATGGGAGCCAGCCAAGGAACTGGGTTATCAAAACACTGTAAGATCATTGGTAGAAGATAACTATGAACAAGGTAGCGATGAGTCGAGTTAATGGTACCATTAGTCCAATGGAAACCATTACATAATCTTACGGTTAAACTTCATGATTCAGGTGTGTCGAAACAAGGCAACAAGATTAATAGATGAAAAATTCGATAAAGTTAAAATTAAGCATAAAAGGTCGTGTCCCTGAAAGGCCTTCGTGGCTTTATGAACAATGATCTTCCACTTCGTTCGGTTCTTGGATTATCTCAGGGCGGTTGTAACAAAGAGCCCAGTAAGGGCGGTTACTTGGTCCGACTAGCGGTTAGGTGACCGGTTGCGAGGTTTTTTCCCACCTAACTTGCCCATTTCCTCCAAATTTTCAAGGTTATCTGGTTCCCGATGGGCAATATGACCAAAGTAACCTAGAATCCTTCGCCATTGCTTTAAAAAATCAAATATGTACTGAAAAATCCGTATAACCAAATTCAGCTCATATTATAAATCCGCTATATCAGTGACATATAGGAAATGCAATACAAATCTTCGAAATTGATCGTACACGTATTGTGTTTGAGCTGAGTCGGCTTTGCGGGTTGCAGTTGCAGCACAGGATCGAAATTGGTGATATTTGATCATGCGGACTTGATGATATGGCTCAAGGTAGATATGGTATTGGTAGTATACGCAGTCATGTGTAATAAATAGTAAGAGTAGGGGAAGACCAAATAAACTATGGAACGTGTGGAAGATGACACGACCAGAAATGGAAGGGACCAAAAGCCCAATTCTCGTAATTGAAAACATTCAAAATCTAGTCGCAGTCTCATCTCGGCGACACACAAATGTCAAAAACTTGTCAAAATTTAAGAAAATTTGTGGTATTTTTGACAGATTGAGACAGATCAGACTGAAAAGATAAGACATGCTACACCGTTCCCAAATAAAATGGATGAGAATAGGAAGGTATACATGTGAGCATGGTGACATAAAACAAGATTCAAAAGCGAAAAAGCCTTAACTTGGAAGTAATTTGACGTTTAAGTTTTTTTTTTACAAGTCATTACTTAAAGTAATTGATGCAAAGAGTCTTCGTTTTTTTCCGTCTTGTCCTCGAACTCGCCTGATGGAAAGCGATGGATGAGATCTACTACTACGATGGAACGAGGTTGCTTACTTATTCACACCAGTTCTTTACGTTAATTGGTTTCCACTTCTCCTCATCCGAGTGGGATAAACACATTACGGCTCTTATGAAACCTGCTAACACCTCTGGTAAATAAATCTTCGGTGTAATCAGATATCCATAAATTTACCCAGGGTTAAGTAATTTCCACAAGTTACTGCTGCAAATGCTCTACCTTTGGATAAATTAAGTTAACGATTTACATCCAACTTTTACCCAAACTTGCGAAATGTATGGGTACAGGGGAAGAAGATCTTTGCGTAAGATGCGACAAATTCAACTTTTTTTTAAGTTTGATGGAAATATGCCAAAATCTATATACCAACGGTATCCATTTCCACTCAGCATTCCCCATTACCCTTCAGACTAATGTTCCTTGATGCGCGCTTAATGAACTCGTATTATTTTTGGACGTGCACAAAAATAAAGCCGTTGACGTGACAACGCTTTCACGCGGGGATGGGTTGCGGCCAATTTTGCGGCCAGGTGTACATCAAAGGCCCGAGTCCGGCCCTGGCTGCCTCAATTTAGTACGTCCTCAAAGACAGCTTTACCTGGTTGTTAATTACTATTCAAATATTCAGTGGGTAAACTCTTGATTTTTTTAGACATATGCTAATTTTATTTTATTTTTGGGTGAATTAGATAATTTTTGAAAACACAAAACGTTATAAAACCCTTTCTTAATTTATCTTTTAGCAAACAGCACTCGTTTGAGTAATTGGACTATGTTTCAATGTTTACTAACTGTAGTAGCTAACACGGAAATGTCTTGATTAAAATAAATATTTGCGTAACTTACAGTTCTTGCGAATCGGAGTGTTTGTGCATGTAGGATTCATATTATATTACACACACGTGCAATGGAGGAGACTTGGCTAGTGACTTACTCTGTCTAAACGTTTCTCCAGCTCACCCCGGGCGGTCAGCATGGCTACCAAACAGCTGATGGGGGTATTCTTTTTAAATCTTTGACGTCATCCAAAAAGCAGCTTAATAATAATATAATAAACATAATAATAATAAACCATTTATTATCAGGTAACAAAGACCCATAGATACATACCTTAACCTAAGTATATAATTTTGTTAGTAAATAAAACTTAATAACTATGTTAGTTTAGTATCACTTAGTTGCACTAAGTCTTTGTGCGTTCTGGTGGCACTTGTCCGCGAAAGCGGCGGAATACCACATCCTGCGGCCAAAAGCTTTCTTCCATCACCAGGTGCAGGTA
This sequence comes from Mesoligia furuncula, assembly GCA_916614155.1. NCBI lineage: Eukaryota > Metazoa > Arthropoda > Insecta > Lepidoptera > Noctuidae > Mesoligia > Mesoligia furuncula. The sequence goes on along the minus strand of OU744816.1, from coordinate 8,796,452 downwards.
GCATGTTGGTATGCGCACCACGAACGCCTTGAAGTTGACGTTGCGGTGCGACTCCAGTAACTGCACCCTCGGTGTGTACCTCGTCTTCTGGCGCACGTACTCCACGATGTTCTCCGCCGTAGTGGTGTAGTGTAGGCGGGAGATGTACACCGGTGTGTTCGGCTTTGCGGCACGCAAGCTGACTTCGGGCTCCGTAGGAGCTTTGCCGCAGCGGTTCTTGTTCGTTCGTGACCGGCGCTTCCTCCTTTGCACCGTCACGAAACCCTCATCATCAGCCCTATCATCAGCAGCTTAAGCGGGACTGGGCCGGACACGTTTGCCGCATGTTGAACGAGTCATGGGCCAAATCTACCACTATGTGAATCCCCAAAACAACACAGGCTAAAAATAATTAAAAATAAAAAGGAGCTAATATTCTTCTGACCCAATAGTGGAAGAAGTAACCACAATTGATGAAAAAGAAATGAGATGAATCCCTTATTTGAATAAAGAAACAAATAAACTACACATAAACAAATATAATCATCTACTACTGCTGGATACATTCTGAATTCATGCATAACATAAGTCTCATCATTTTGCTATGTCCACGCATCGAAGGCCAATCCCGAAAAACAAAAAACCATTTCAAACTCACCAAGCAAGTATTGCTTGTCAGATTTTACTAGGTACTCGGATTACGTTAGAAGACTTAAAATATGTGTATAAAACAGTGCAGCCTCATCATCATCAACATTGGCACTTATTCCAGCCAGCCAGTACCATTGTGAACTAAATAGTCGCAATGCTGAGGAGCATTGCGACTATTTAGTGTCCAATGTACCGGTGATTAGGGCTCTTGAGTAAGGAACATGTTCACAATGCGGACCGTCTCAAGAGCTACTCCTGTCTGTTAATACCTCAAAGTCTTGAGCCACCATCTTGAGGTCTTGATCACAGCTCTTTGTCGGTCGACAATCCTTAGAGTTTTAACAATTCTACACCAAGATATCCGTGTATGCGAAAATGCGCCAAAATATTTCTAAAATTCATTTAAGTTGGTTTTTTTGGCATAACGTTTATCAGTACATAGGTAAAAGTAGCACATAATGCTAATGATATAACTATTTATTGTTTAATCTACCCATATGAGACACACAAATCCATGTCATCAATTTAATCAAATATAATAAAATGACACAATCACATAAAAACACTCCAAAAAAAAATTAGGTTTCGTGTAACTAGGTACAAAAAATATATCTGGGTATCTATATCATCTAGGTAGTTGCCAGGGGACCAATAATCAATAGAACTCGTCCTACGCAGTAGATACGTTGCACCTCTCTCTATCGCTGCAAGGGGATGAGTTGAAATTTCCAGGAAAATTGTTTGATTCAATACGCTCCTGTACTATGTGAAGCAACTAGTGTCGAAGCGACGCACGTACCAACTCCCAAGGGACTAAAGGCTCAAACTGCATACATATTACAAACTGAAAACCAACTGTATTTCCAAACACATAGGGTTTATTAACTATTGACGGAGAAACTCCGGGTCCCGGATGACCGGAACTCGCAGCTCGACCGTGCAATTATTAAGATTCATTCACATTATGCGGATGTGATTTATTACAATATGGAAAGTTCTACCAGAACTGTTATTTTTCGGGTTTGGTTTTGATTTTCGCTTGTGAATATGCATTTTTGTCGTTCTTGGTTGCACAGCAAGCATTACATATTTAGGATAAGCTTCATTTCTGTCATCTATACAAAAATTATAAAGACTTAACATTTGTTTTTAATTAAGTTTGTATGTAGGGGGTAATCTCTGGAACTACTACCAGTGGGATTTCAAAAAATCTTTTTGCATATGATAGCTCAATTCTTGAGGAAGGCAATATGCTATATAACATCACGATATGAAGCTTAGGAGCTGAGCGAAAAGACAAAAAGGTCAGCAAGATCGCTAAGCGAACGAAGTGAGACAGGTTATGCGATGTGACGGGTCGGACGGTCGGGGGAACAAAAAAATTCACGCGGACGAAGTCGCGTTCAGAAGCAAGTTGTCAATATTTTGCATATTCTTACGATAGCCTTAGTAGCCTTTCAATAGAAGTATTATATTCCTCATTGGATGTGTCTTCCAAAACCTTACTTTCGTGTCTAAACCTTGTCATTAGTGTCTGGTTTGACATAAGTTAAGCGTTTCAAGATACAAACTGAACCGCAAGTGAAGTTACACTTTGTGTTCGATGTTTCGGATGCTCTCCATACATTTTGCATCGTTTTCAGTATGTTCTCATTAATTCATAATAGTTTTTCTTCTGTCAAAAACACCTGTAAAGGCTGCACGTGCTTGTAAATTGTGAACCTGCAATTAGTTTGGGTTATATATACACTTGCTTGTCACGAAAGTGTTGTAAAGTTTCATCGTTACTCATATCTTGAAAACTTGTCGAAGCGTTTGTTGCAAGTTACAGAACTTCACTTCACTTATCTTCAGTCCTTGTATTAATTGTCTTCGCTGAACTGAAACTTTTGGTGCATTTTAAGTAAAAGGATATTTACTTTTACGAAGAAAAGTTTTACTATCTTTTGATGTTCTGTTTTATTATGTAGATTTGATTAACTTGTGCTTATCTAACGGTTCTCAATCTGTTTTACTCGTATTTGTTTTCTTTTTAAATATTTTGGTTCGGCGAATCTCTGGCTAAAACCCTAGCCCTGGGGCTCCGCGGAGCACAGTCTGAGTATAATTGGGTCTATATGTATATGGTTTACTAGGTTTTTTCAAAGTTGCATTGCATTTCTAGCTATTTAACATACATATGGCGTGATTGTTTTTACCATGTTCAATGATAATATTTAATAAGTTCAATCAAAATCATCAGCCCAACCAAATTGGGATAAATTAAAACTTGTGACGAAATTAGCCGTAGGAACTTGTGTTTAGTCTTCTAATTTTTTTATCCGTCTTCTGGTTTTATCTATACTAATATTATAAAGAGGTAACATTGTTTGTAAGTTTGTATGTTTGTAAGTTTGTAAGTTTGTATGTAGGGGGTAATCTCCGGAAGTAATGCACCAATTTTAAAATTTATTTCACTGGTAGAAAGCTACATTATTCGTGAGTGCTATAGGCTATAAATTATAAAGATATCATGCATATTAGCCGAACTATCTCAATTTTTGTCTAGCCAGGCGGAAAACAATAGCTCTTACAACAGAGTTATTTGCATGCGCTGCCTTAACAGTTGTATATAATTGAAAACAATGTATGCCAACCTGGTCCGCTTTGAATAGTTCTACAAAAAAGTCCGCGACACCATATTTCTATCTTTTATATTTTAGCAGATATAGTAGCTTTTATGTGTTAAAAAAAGTAGTTTTCGACGTACTTACATTTGGACGATTTTTTAAACAACAAAATATTAAAGCTTATCGAAAAAAATATTATTTTGATCACAAGAACATCATAGAGATACGATTTGCCCAAAACAGTATGTCAATTGGTTAAATAGTTTCGAAGATAATATAAAATTACTAAATCACAAAATGCCGCCGTCCATTCACGAACCGCATTAGAACATGCTTTGTACGGACGTTTTATCCATTTACCCATAGATGGCGTTGTGCAAATACGTCATTTTTCTGAATCGCGGTGTTAAGATTTTCCGAGGATTAATTACTCTCTCCAGCTATTATTTAACTTTCGTCGTTAGGTAGGTGTGTTGTACGCGGTTGGTTGGATGTCGTTGGTCTTTAAAATTGTTTTGGTTGTTGGTCTTAAAATTGTTTTGGTTGCTCGGTTTCTTAAAACACAAACACTACTTCGTTCTCATTCTTCGAGTTCGAAGCTGTGTCAGCTGTGGTATTTCTGTTTTTGGGATATCGGACAGTTTCAGCGATTGTTTGTCATGCCTAAAAAGAAATCACAACTTTACCGTCAGACATCCCAGACAAGAGCAGCTCGAGTACGCCGTACGGAAGAGTCTGCTCTTGAAAATCATCAGCGCCTCTCGAGGAATAGAGAAAATATTTCGCAAGAACGCGCTGGGGAATCTAGCTCCGAGCTTCACAGCGGCTTGCTAACCAAAGCTGGAGAACATCCGCAGGTCCGTGCTCGGGAATCTAGCGCTGAACGTGCGCAGCGTCTTTCTGATTTAAGGCAGCATGTCTCTGCAACAAGGGATAGGGAGTCTAGCGCTGAGCGCTCGCAGCGGCTCGCTAGCCAAAGCGCGAGAACATCGCAGGTCCGTACTCGGGAATCTAGCGCTGAACGTGCGTAGCGTCTTTCTGATTTAAGGCAGCATGTCTCAGCAACAAGGGATAGGGAGTCTAGCGCTGAGCGCTCGCAGCGGCTCGCTAGCCAAAGCGCGAGAACATCGCAGGTCCGTGCTCGGGAATCTAGCCCTGAACGTGCGCAGCGTCTTTCTGATTTAAGGCAGCATGTCGCAGCAACAAGGGATAGGGAGTCTAGCGCTAAGCGCTCGCAGCGGCTCGCTAGCCAAAGCGCGAGAACATCGCAGGCTCGGGAATCTAGCGCTGAACGTGCGCAGCGTCTCTCTGATTTAAGGCAGCATGTCTCAGCAACAAGGGATATGAGTCTAGCGCTGAGCAATCGCAGCGGCTCGCTAGCCAAAGCGCGAGAACATCGCAGGCCCGTGCTCGGGAATCTAGCGCTGAACATGCGCAGCGCCTAGCAACACAAAGACAGGCAGTTACAGTCAGAGCACGTAATCGGAATTTAGCTCATGGACATAGATCAGCTTTCAATTACGATGCCATATGCAATAAAAACAAAACCCTCCTTTTGGCAGTCAAGAAATAAATCATAGCACTCAGTACTAACCGAACCACACTCATAATTTCATCACAAGTTAAAATGTTTACCGCCCAACGAAGTGGGCGCGGGTCAGCTAGTTTATTATATTTATTTGCCAGAGTATAGGCACTTACATAAAAGATGGTAAAATAATTGGTGTTTCAAAACATGTCGTGTCATTATTGCGAATGACAAGATGTCTAAAATAATTGGCACGTGGTTATCGAATATCCCAACCAAAATTTTCCTTCTTTACTTACCTCCTTCGTAACAGTTTGCGGGAGTATGCACGCACCCTTATTTATTACAGTGTACTGTGATTTTCGCTATGATACGTTGGTACAAGGTGCGTTGGGGGCTGCATCGAACGCCCCAGGCAAAGCCTTGCAGGCCAGACAACCCCCGGGACTAATAGCTCGCTAACTGTCGAACTTACCTGACGTGTGCAATGCTCAGTAAATATATTCATAAATTAATTTTCATAAAAGATCACCAATATGACTTTAGACTATCTAAAGTGATATTCTAAAAGGGAGATAGTGAAAATGTGCAGTGATTTGTGCGTTTTTCCGAAAGTTTTGGTGCGGTTAAGTGTTTTTTTCCCTTTCCTTTCGGAAATAATGTTCCACAATGGAACATAAAAAAAGCACTTTTGTGTAGTTGACAAAGGTTGGGCTCCACTGGTTGGAGCAGTGGGCCTGACCTGTTTTATGTGCAAGTAAGCTAAACAATAGAAAATGTGTTTATCATTGTACTGTAAGTATCATAAATATCTACGTTGTAAATCTTATCACAGTAATGAGTTGCCCAGTAATAAGTTGCACAGAGAAGTTTCTGAATTTTGCACAGTTTTGCGCGGTGCACATACCATCAGTTATCGATAGTGTCACTTTAGGACTTACGCAATTTAGATTTTTTATTTGTAATTGTGCAGAATTTGTAACTTTCTTTAGCATAGATGTAAAATGTGTAATAATATTTTACTTTGTATTATTGTATTTTGGATTCCTTTGTCTAGTAACCAGGTTGTCAGTGGAAATTGGGTCTTGGCCCCGTTGTAGGATGACAATGGTCTCACCAAAAAATCTTCAATTATTCCGTTTTCTGAGTCATCATTGTTTTAGATTACGTAATCTCTAAAACAAAGAGCGGCGCAGAGCCTGGAATCATCTGTGCGTCGCGCAGTGAGCTAGTGCGCATTGCCCAGGCTGAATCTAGGTCACCTAGATTGCCAGGACCAATAGGAGGACCATTTATCACCGATGTGCGCAGTGGTTGCTAGTGCCTGAAAAGCCTGGATCATGGTTGGTCAGTTAGCTCGCGGACACCACTGTGAGTGCCGGCGTATTTATATGTCTCATCTAGCATTAAGTAGAAGCTTATTGATTTTAGTGCATTGGACATTCTTGCAATATTAAACGATTTCAACTGAAGCAGTGTACATAATCTTTAGAGTGATGTCTAGTTTTTAATAAACTTCTTTGTGTAGTTTTTATTATTATTACAGCGGCTTCATATGTAATCGGTAGTAAGTTACGAAAATCTATACTTACTTAACCTTTTCAATTATTAAAATTAAAATTGACAAAATCATCTAGATCTATATATTCTTACGGTGACTAAAAGATTTAGGATAAACTAAAAAATTGTGAAAGTAGCCAGAAAGTTTATTTCTCTTTGTGTGATAGCTACCTCTCAGGATCCTTTTAGGTATATGGCGCTAGTATCGCTACGTCCATGGCGCCATCTTGACCTGTTTGAGGTTTGCAATGTATACAGGTCACACCCACTACACACCTGTGCAATAAGAGCGTGGCCGCCATTTTGTTGTTCATTTGCGCTGTGCGCAGTAACTTCTTCGATTCTTTGTTCTCGTATATGCCAGGTACTGTATCAACCGATCGTGCTTAATAATATGTGCAGCACGTTACACATAACCCAACGCTGCCATATTTATCTAGCAACGATTTATTTGCATTACAAAGCAAAAAGTAAAAGATTGCTCTTTTTTTTGTTTTTAATGCGGATTTTTCGAGTTTGTACAGATCCTGTGCAGCGCGCAAACTACAGTACAGAGCACTGGCAGTGTTGCGGCTGACTGTCCTGCTACTTTGCTTCTTTGTGAGTTACCCAGTACACAAATAATGCGCATTCAGATTGTTTTTTTATTTATTTAATGCCGTTGCACAGTTTTGGGGCCAACCCTAACAAAGAGGACACCACTCGCGTGTTTTCTTTAGAAAAATTTTGAAGACTTGAGTCAATATGGCTAAACCAATCGTTATTTTAGATGAAGTGTCTTCGGATTTTTTAAAGCAAAAAATATTAGCTATTGAAACTGAATGGTAGTTAATAAAAATTAAATATTCGGTCATTTACGCCAAATAATTGTTATACTTGCTTATTAGAAAAAAATAACAGGTTCAACTCAAAGGAGACGACAAAAGTGGAAAGAAAAAAGTAAAAGTGGAGTGAATATTCCGAAGATTTTTAAACGCTAATGTGTTGTACTTACCTTATTAGAAAGACTAAAGTTTCCGTTTCTATTAAATACTTTGAGATTATATTATAATTTTAGCTGCAGCTCCATGAAATTGAGACAAAAATATTGATTATCATCACAATGCAATATCAAAACGTGTCGAAAAAAGGTCATATCTGTAAATGTCAGAATGACATTGAAATAAAAAAAAGCATATTCCCTGGTACGTCAAGTCCGCAAGGCGGAGTCAATTGTCATTGACATTGTCACGTCATTTGCCACTGGGCTGCCAACCCCAAAATATAAATAATGTTTGTAGTTAGTGATGCAAACATTTTTTTTTAATACTTGTTTAAAAAAAGACGGGCGGCTGTAAAATTAAATTAAATGCCCAAAGACATCAAAATATTTACCCTCTTTCAGCTTATATAGCTCAGAAGGCTGTTTAAATTTTCAATTATTTTAGTACTAAGCCCCATACATTTATTTAACATCTCCTTTAAATCAAATCAAATCATTTATTTGGGTAATTGAATACATATAACAAAGTTCTTTAAAATAAATGCCCTACCTTAACATGTGTACAAATACCAATTATAATAAAAATATATCTTAAATTAATCATTCGTTTATCCATCTGTTAATCTTTTTAGTCTTCTATAATATCAAACCTCCTGTTCTCACAAATTTTCTCGTCAATTATGACGATAAAATTTGTAATCCTCTAGACAGACAGACGGCACTGTTTACGCCAGGTGCGTTCTTACAATAGGTTTGTTCAAAATATTATCATTAGCTACATACCGTTCTATTTTTCCCATGTTTCACGTGCTTTTGTCACATACTAAGACATAATGTCTATCTATTTAGCCCGTAATATCCCACTGCTAGGCAAATGCCTTTATTTATTTAAACTTGTTGCACACAAAAACATACAAAGGCGGACTTAATGCCTTAGGCATTCTCTACCAGTCAACCAAGGGTGGTGAAGAGACCGACCGACCCGACTTCACCCGACTTTACCCGCCTTCAAAAAGGAGGAGGTTCTCAATTCGGATGTTTATATATATTTTTTTATGTCTATGTTCGGCATAACTCCCTCATTTTAAGACGGATTTGCAAAACTTTTTTTTTTGTTCGAAAGAAGTTTATTCCGAAATTGTCCCATTTAAATTTTGTAAAGATCTGATGATAAGTATATAGTGAAAAATCAGACGTCTGCCCATTGTTATCGCGGGCCAGGCCTTTAGGTAGGAGTCATGTTTGTCCCTCTATCTACATCTTGGTTTGCCGCGATGTCGTATAACACATAGCAGTTAAATATTTAGGGATAAGTACCAAACAGAGGAACATAAAATTACTATATTTTCGAATCCTGCACTGTATACAAACTGCCATGAAAAATAAAGGAAATGGTGTTAAATTTATAAGTAGGTAACAGTGCCATTTGGACAATTCAACAACATTCATCAAGTTATTGACGTTGTCAAACAGACGAATTTTTCAAACGTAAGTATAGAGCAATGGATTAAGAATTTCATTCAAGATCCTTCAAAATGTGATAGAAACTGCGTTACGCATTTGGAGTGCTGCACCCTAATTGCGTAACACACTACTAATCAGAATTGATCATGAATCAAAATATTGCTAATCCATTGCTTCTTATGTATGTTTTAAAAAGGACATGTTATGAAATGGGCTTAAAATTTTTTTTTTGGAACAGCTGTCATTTGTGGTTTTTCTGATAGAGAAACTTATTCAGGATGGCCCTACAAAAACAAAAAAAAATATTAAAAGCACCATTATTGAATAAATAAATATTTTAAACCAAGATATTTTTGGTGTCGTAATATTATTTTTGCACATTGAAACAAAGAAAAAATGGTTAAATATCATTTTTAAAGCAAACTATACACCCTATTGTTATTTAAAATATTCTAAAACAATATTAGATGGCTTAAAATAAAACCAACGAATTATCTCCACGATTTGTATGTATGGCATTGACTCCTTTGCCTCCTAATGGAATCTATGAAAACATTACCTGTGCCAGTAAGGTTGTCACACTTGTCAGTTGTCAGTACTCAGTTGAACATTGAATTGAATTTGACACTTCATTGACGTTCACTTTTCACAATGACAATAATGACATCCAACCGAAAAGTGTTGCCAAAATCAATAATTACTGTGGGTTGCAATTTATTTTTTAAATAATAATTATTAAAAAATATAATAATTAAGGAAAATTTTTAAACGCAACCTGTTTAAAAAAAAATAAAAAATATGTATACAATGTCTCCTTAATTTATGTACTTTCATAAAAAATATAATCTCTTCCCTGTTCACAGCAGCTTCGAATAAAAGCCCAGCCTCCATACAAAAGCCTAACATGTCCTTTGTCTGCTTAACAACGCAAATAACGCAATGAATGATGTTGAACTGTCAAAATGTAAGCCATTCCTACTGTTAGTGTATTACGCAACTAGTTTAGTTTAGTGTATTTATTAATAATTATTAAAAAATTACAAGTCAGTTTTATAAAAAGTAAAAACACAAAATCATCATACAAGCACCCCACAACAAATAAACTTAGAACAAATTAAAATTATAATACATTAAAAATTAACAAATACAAATTATCAGAAATTCAAATATATATATAACTTAAAATAATTTATTGGACAGTGATAAACACAAAAATAGAAACAATATAAAATAATCGTCATAAATAATCAAAAAAAATCATACTAAATTATCTAAAACCATTCTTTTAGGTCACTACCCCGTTGTGGTCTTCCAATTGATAGAAAACTTTTTCTCATAAACTACAATTTAATATCCAATAAAATGGCAAGAAGACCATTCGAGGACTTATAAAAGCTCGCTTCTTAGTTGTTTGTAAACTTAATTTTGCTCTGCAAGCAATAAATTTGCAAATGTTTAACTTTAACTTAGCTCCAAGCAAAAAGGGACAATATTTCATCATTTTACTGTCCCTTATCAAACTTACACGAGGACCAATTACCAAAATAATATGAAAACAATACAATGACTTTGACTCAGTGATTTATTTAAATCTAAACCCTACCATCGCTAACTAAACCATAAATACACATATACCTACAGAACATAGTAACTCACAAATACTACTACAAAAAAAACAAAGGCCTTCCTTCCCTCTTTTCACTTTTCCTGTTCTGAGTTTGTGGGCAAATCCTTTTTAAGAATCACTTAGGTACCTTTATTCACCGGGGTTGAAAAGTATAGAGCCTAGGTTTTACTTAATCATCATCTCAGTAGCATCATTTTGTTCGCCTCTGACGTAGCTAGCTTTAATCTTGTGTTCACACTAACGTACCGTCATAGTACCGATTACTAGACCTCTCCCTACATATACAAATATGTGGTCTCCTATAAAATATTTCGGGTAAATATATTCCCGAATAAGTGGCATCGCTCCACGATTAATAATACCAGCCTATTATTGTCTCCTACAGAGAAGGCACGAGCATTGATCACCACGGGTTGGTGATTTCTGACTTATATCAATACTATAATTATTATAAATTCGAAAGTAACTCTGTCTGTCTGTCTGTACGTTGCCTTTTCACGCCTAAACCACAGAACGGATGTCGATAAAATTTGGCAGAGATATATTGCATCCTGGGGAAGGATATAGGATAGTTTATATCGACATTCCTCGCGGGCGAAGCCGCGGGCGGAAGCTAGTTAACTATAAGTCCATGTTTCCACACAACGTTTGTGTTTCGTGCTAATATTATTTGTAAATACGGTCTATGAATCATAGTGTGATAAAATGATAACGTGTTCTAATTATTTCATTGTTGGATCTTAATCTCGTGTTTGTACTGATTAAGTCTATGCTAAGTAAAATGTACGTTTTTTTTTTGTTTTACTTGATGTTTTGAAATCACCTTTGTAATAATGATAAACAAGATGTAGACTGTTTTTTAATCCTATGCTTTAGTACTGTCAGTGGTTTCATTTATTGCCAAATTGTTGGCCCCACGTTGTATACAACATTACTTTTAGTATACGCGAAACCCGAAACACGTGTCTAGTATTTTTATGTAAAGAATGTATGTACAAAATTGCAAAACTGTATCATGAAAAATCACAAAGTTATAAGCTTGTTAAGCTACGTGTTTGTCCGTAAAAAAACATGCTCACCCGCGCCGCTCGCGCCGCGCGCCGTTTTGCGCTCATTGATAATAGTACCTAGGTACCTAACCGTTCGGCACGGAGATTGGATAACCTACTTAGTGTCGTTCGGTGTCCAAGTGTCCAACCTTTCATCTTTTTTAAATATTTTTGGGCCAAAATATAACATGGGGTAAAAATTATTGGAATCGATTCAGTTACTTATTCTGAACAAACTATATTCAAGTTTCGCATATACTAAAATAGCGTTGTAATTATGTATCTGTCAATTCTATAATATTGATCTAGTTTATCATTGATTGGTAAACTGACCACTGACTACCTGGTCCCGTATGCTCGAGAAAACATTTTTGGCTAGGTACAGAAACACTACAGTTGGGAAAAGGCTAGGCTGATTGTTTAGATTTGCTAAGCTAACAAACGAAACGGATTTTCTTCCATTTTTCAAATAGTGTCCTAACTCCTGGCAATGGCAAACAATGTTAAATATTGTCATACTTCATTTCTTAGTATGAAATCAGCTGTTTCCAAACTAAGCCATAAAGTACTTATTCCCGATCCCTTTAACCAACTGTTAAAACATGGCCCTTTGAAAATAAAACTTCGATATCCGTATTGATTACGAAATCTTATAATACAGGTTAATTGCCAGCTTGTAAATATTTATTTTTTATCAACGTAACGCAATCTCTAAGTAAACAAAACTAAAAAATGTTTATCCTCCATTTGAGAAAATCGGTCAACGCGATCACAAAACTATATTTATCCTGCGTTTGTAATCTAGGTTCCAAACATGTAAACTATATATGTGTTTTTGGAATATTAACTTAAATACCCACACATAAAGTTCAGTTCAAAGCGCTACAACTTAAAAAAAAAAAAACATATATTAGTACGTGCCCAATTAACATTAATTAACAAGAGCATACAGTTGATATTAGTTTAAAACATCAAATTGGAAACGAAAATTTGAATATGGAATATATCTGTACTATTTCTGGAGTCGCATGCGCCGTCTTCGCCACGCCAGGTGCGCTCGCGCATCTGCCTCTTCGCGGAGTTCGCACGTGCGAGTTCGCCATTGTGCTGGATATTATCTATGCTACACCGTGATCCTATACGAGTACGAATATTTGTGCAGTTGTAAACATTCTTTGTTAGTTGGTGATTTAAACTTTTAAAACAGGTATGGCGGTATCTGTAAGGTAGAATAAAAAAAGTTCCATGAATAGTGCAGGAATCAGACAAAAACATTTCAGAAATATATATAAGTCATTTAAGCAATACAATTTTCTACTGGTACCTACAGTAACAATTTAATTTGTACACAAAGCAGTTGGAATCACAACGAATACCGTGCCTATTTTAATTGTAGCTTTATAATAATTTAGGCATAAAGAAACAAAAAATCTCTTAATTTTCAGTACAATTATGCATATACAACCGTTATCAGGTCCGTATCAAAGCGTAGAATGTGCCATTACATTATTTTTTTTAATAAAAAAGAGTTTGTTTCATTTTATTATCTGCGGCGGCTGCCCCAAAAAATCTCATTTTAGTTTATAAGTTATAAGAAACAGATATAAAGGGCGAAGGTATTTTGATTTTTATGCTAAATTAATTGCTTTTTATTAAATCCTTTACATGAGATTCATCAGGGAAGGTGACAGATAAGACTGATATTTTCTTAGAAGTATTGTGTGTGCAGTTATTTCATGTTTAAACGATGTTAACAAATATATTTTAAAACTGGCCAAATGCGAGTCGGACTCGCACACGAAGAGTTCCGTACCACAAGGCAAAAACGCCGAAAAAAACATGTTTGTTGTATGGGAGCCCCCCTTAAATATTTATTTTATTTTAATTTTATTATTTATTATTAAAGTTAAAATACAACTGAGTATTTTGTGAATATTTCAAGTGCCTACCTGTTGCGATTTTTGATATCGAGCAAAACAGGGCAAAAAAATCTCGTTTGTTGTATTGGAGCCCCCCTTAAATATTAATTTTATTTTGTTTTTAGTATTTGTTGTTATAGCGGCAACAGAAATACATACTTTGTGAAAATTTCAACAGTCTAGCTATCGCGGTTCTTGAGATACAGCCTGGTGACAGACAGACAGACAGCGAAGTCTTAGTAATAGGGTTCCGTTTTTACCCTTTGGGTACGGAACCCTAAAAACAAAGTTTTGTTATTATTCGAAAGCTTCTCAGCCATGTCAAAATCGTTCTAAGAGTCACTTTTATATTAAAATCACAATTTGCAAATAGCCAAGTCAACTACCAAAAGTCTTGTTAATTAAAAACGCCTTTCAATAAAAAATGTCCTGAGGAAAAGGCTCTGTTCGCGTTTAAATTAAAAATCGATACCATAGGTATTCACCTCCTATAGATTTTCCAGTCTAGTGAATCGGCACCATAACAAACAGACATTAGGGTCGACGGACTCGCGCGTGCCATTATTAAATGCTCTGGGCTTCACTTTACAATATTGTTTTTAGTCGGATTTTTCGTTTGATATCTCTTGGTTCTGTTCAGTAATAAATATAGAAGAAATCTAACTGAATTTGTTGCACAAAACTTTATAAGTGGAAGTCATTTTTTTACTCTAATAAGATTTAAATCGAAATCTAGTGTCGCAAACTAATCCTGAGTGTTGAGTGTGAACGTTGTTTTTCCGTCCATCAATTTTACTATAGTTTTTTTTTTATTATTCTATGGCTATAGTTTCAGGTTTCAAGTTACAGTTATACGATGCATGTCCCCTGTACCATAGTTTTTAATCTGTCCGGTAATTGATCTATTAATAAAGAGAGCATGCTATTCTCTTTTTGGAATGCTTTTTCTGAATAATTACATCATACAAATATATTTTCTCGTCTTTAATGATCTCTGTACAATGCATGTTTTCTGAACATTGTGGAAAAAAAATGCCTGTTATTTTTCTATCTTGTTCTTGGCAACGTCACAGAAGTCTTACTTTATTGTTTGTACAATTTTATATCCTGATATTCTCCAGCCCACTGGTTGTGACCATCTGATTAAATCCTGATTCCAACTTTAATGATCGATTAATCGTTTCTTCGAGCAGCACACGTTTTGGTTTAGTCTTACTTACATAGTAACTCTGGAAGCTAAAAGTATTACCCATTACCCGTATCATAAGAATCTTAAACAGCTTGTTTAGGCATGTCTCAGTTTCTAGGCTATCTCATACTTATGACGGGTATTGATGCAACATTGCAATTTGGTAGCTGTAAGTATATACCTATTACAATTTTGTATCAAAATTTATCATAAGCTACCTCCTAAACTTCGTCTTCGTGTCTTCGCACGGAAAAATTGAAATAATGTTAAAGTGTTTTGAATCTTTTTGCGTGGTATTCTGCCTGACACAGTTGCATCAGTTTAAAGAAGATTACAATTTTGCTATCGAGTAGTGCTCTGGAACCACCAGAAAGAGCGTTAATTAGATGATGTTTGTACCTATTAGTATTTGTGTTCACATTGAGTGCTTGGACAGTAGTAACGGCAGCTGCAATCCATACTCAATAGTGAACTGAAACTCCAACTTTTGTACACTATAGATCATGAAATGTATAATATAACGTTTACCTCTTTCTTTGAACTGTGTTTTATCATACATTTATCTATATGACATTGCGTCGATACTTCTCAGCTCATGGTGGTCGGCCACCATGATATTATGGCGCTGTTCTCTAAAGTTTCGTCATCACATCATTGTGGAAGATTCAACATGACGCACAGTCATCCTGGAGAGGCGGTCGTCGTCTTCGTTCAAAATGAGCGTTGTTAGGTTAGCTAGATGTAGGTTTCTTTGTGTATTGGGTCCTATCAGGTCTAATAGTGGAAGCTTAGTAAGACATATTCGCTTTCAGCTGGCTCTATTTGACCAATAATGATTTAAATACTTGCCTTCAGTTGTGCCGTCGCCAAGGCTCAGTAGTTTTAATTTCCTTCGAAATTGTGTATATTTTTTGTTACAATAACATGTTATTGTAAAAATATTTATACACATTTCAGACCCTAATTCGGTTTCGCTAGCGTAGGTATAATTCGTTTTCTTTACTATACCTGATATAGCAAAACCGTTAGATATAGGTATATTTTTTTTAAATATATTTGCATTGTGATACATTTTGCCATTTTCCATGTTTATAATTATGTTCCTTCATGTTCCTTTAGCTAGAGATATTTGCATGTATGATATTAAAGTTTTGTAGGGATAGTCTTATCTCGTCGTTATCGTAGCTTATATTTATAGAATCTTCTACTGTTAAAATATTGTTGTTTGCATGTTTTTTTTCGTTTTTTCCAAACTCCTTATTTAGTACATTTTATATTCATATTTAACTTGTAATGTTGCATGGTTTTTTTTAAATTGCATTATGTTTGATGCATTTTGCCACTTACCATCTCTACAATTCCTTTACGTTCGTTTAGATAGTGATTTTGCTTCCATAACATTAAAGTTTTGTAGTGATAGTCTTATCTCGTCGTTATCGTAGCTTATATTTATAGAATCTTCTACTTACTGTTAAAATATTTTTGGTTACAATCTTTTTTTGGTATTTTCCAGACTCCTTTTTTTGGTACATTTTATATTCATATTTAACTTGTAATGTTGCCTGTTGTTTAAGTTTTCTGCGACTTTTAATTTGCGTTACAGGTAACTTAAATCATTTTGTCACTTTCGATCTTTAATTCCATCTCGTTCGTTTAGATAGTGATTTTGCTTCCATAACATTAAAGTTTTGTAGTGATAGTCGTTATTAATTTCGAAATTAATTTCTTTTTATTCGAAATTGCTGTTTTCAAAATCGTTTTCGTCTTTGCCCAAGCTCCTTCTTTCGTACATATCTTCATATTTAATTTGCCTGTTTCTGAAGTTTTCTTCGGATTTTAATTTTCGTTTGATTGTTTTGTTCAGAGTTTTTGGCAACATTGCCGTTTTTTTTAATTGCCTACGAAGACTAGTATTATTTTGGTATGCTCAATATATTTCACATGCATGCCTTTTGTTTAACTCACACTCAGGATATACAGGCTTACATACGGGGTAGTAATTTAGGGAGGGGCAATAAGGGGCACCTTAACCGTTGCAGGCGTTCCAGCTACAGGACACGTGCTTAGGAGACCATACCTAAATTTAAGAGTAATTATCACCTGCATTCGAAGATTTTGGAATAATGGTAGGTACTGTCAGCTTCAAAAACAACAACTATCAAGTTTTATTTTTTAAATGCCAATCGATGCAACTTCGTATAAAGATTTTGCTTGTACTTTAACTTCTGTTGGTCTAGTACAGCTTAAGCCGAATACGAAGATGGCTCCATTGTCACCATTAAATAATAAAAAAAATGAGAATTGTTGTTTTTCTAGCACCTACCAAAGTTTTTCCGAAATCTAGAGAGAAGAAAATAGAGAGAGAAATGTAGCAGGTAATAACTATTAAGTAAGTTAAGGATAGTCTCCTTACGTATCCATGTAGATGCAACGGTTAAGGTAGCTACCCCATGCCCCATCTCAAATTACCATGTATTTTGATGACTTGCTTACCGATAAAGAACTGTGGATGAACATTACCCGAACATATTATTGGCCAAAGGAGGAGCATCGCCATTCAACGTGGCAATGCTGCAAATTAACTTTTTAATTTTACAACCCTATGAACATGAACTATAATGTACTTGTTCGTGACCTGGCAATAGTAGGCTATCTCGCAAGGTGCGTATCTTCGTCACCGACTGTACTTGAGGAACCTACACGTTTTTCTCATTTTGGTTATGTAATGATCGGGTTTGTATTCATTATTATCTTATATTGAGATGATTTCTGCCGTCTGTAGTGTCTCACTCCGTCTGTCTTTAAATTAAACATATTTTATGTGCCCGGTTGATGTCAATAAGCTTGCCCTCTATTACATGGGACTTAAACATAACTGGCGACATGTGGGTTACTATAGGTACACCTCTGACCCTTCAGGAATTGCAGGCGCATTGTTATCTTGTGTTTGTTATGTTATATATTTTAAACTTTCCAGGACTGTTTGTTATGTTATATTTCTTAAACTTTCCAGGACTTTCATTCTTAGTCTTACCTATTAGGATGCGGCTATCATTATTTTACTGATATCCCAGACTATTAGGTAATGATTAAGATGGTTGGATACTTCTAAATATGCTCTAAGTATTTTTGATTCGTCTCTAATGAATTGTCTGCTTGCTAATCATAGTTACTTTGTAATCAATGCGTAATTATGATAGGTATCAAATAACGGTAAAGGTTTCAAGGCCTGTCCTTTGTTGATGTTCCTTGAGGTTTACTGACCTCGGGCGGTTGGCGCCGCGGCCCACGCCCTCGTCACATATATCTCTGGAGTGGATAAAACCGAATCGCACCTTTTTATTATAAAACTGATTTGCATAACATGATCGATACATTTTGTGATCTTCAAGGTCCATTATGCGATTCGTTTTTGTCTCTTTATTAAACTGTTCCTCATTGAAACTGTTGGTAACTCATTACTGTGCCTATGTTTAACTTTTTGTACTAACTGTTCAAGCAAATGTATTTGATGCTCGAGTTAGCAAAGCAAAAAGGTTGTCATGGTGCTTGGTTTTGTTACACTATGGTAAGCTCTTTGCTTTACTCTTTAACAGATTGAGGGTAATATTTACTTTGTTCATTAATGCTTTCAAAATTGTTTCCTAAATTCACATTTGTGGTTCCAATATTCACCAAAATGGCACCACACAACACAACAACTCAGCTTACCTCCAACTAAGCTGAGTTAACTACATAGTTTTTAATATTTTATGATGTTATATAATACATAACAGTAAACGTATAATATAATATCATAGAATATTAAAAACTATGTCATCTAGCTTCTCTCAATTAAATAAAAATAATTGAAGTTAGGACCCCGCTGAGTTTCTTGCCGGATTCTTCTCAGTTGTGGGTAGGCTTACGAACCGGTGGTAGAGTCTTAAAACAATAAAGAAAACAAGATAATAAATGATTTTAACATGAACATGTTTGTTTCTTTTAATATCATTCTAAGCATCCTCACTGGTTTCATTATGACAATCATTGAATATGAAACAGAAATAACGAAAGACAGACACAAAATAACACACAAACACAATGTATCACTAGGTACACAAGTTGTTTCTGTATCGCAATGATATTATTCATTCTTGTATTCATAAGGCTCGCTGTTATTACGGCCAACCTAACAGGCTGGCAATTGGCAATCTCATACAGTATTTTAACTTAAGCACAAGTACAAGAGGCTTTGATAAACGAGGTCATATCAAGAATTGTGGCTCAAGTCTTCCACTGCTGAGACAGCTTAGGCATCGTATTCATGATCATGATCATATATTATGTATGCGACACAGAAAACAACAAGACAATAAGGAAAAGCGAACTCCACATATTCCCAAAAGATCCTCGCTTCTCAAACAATACAGACTAATAAAATTATGCACATTTATAGACTTTGGTTGTCTGACAGGAAAATCAATTTCTGTGTCCTAAATGTTTCCCGAGCTAAAAGAACAGCTCATGTCTGGTAAAAATATTGGTATAGCCAAGGGGCATTGTAGCAGCCACTGGGTTGTGGAGGTCAGATAGGCAGTCGCTCTATGTAAAATACTGGTATTCGGCTGCATACCGTTAGACTGGGAGCGGTCCCCAACATAGTTGGGAAAAGGCTAGGAAGATGATGATGGTAAAAATATTGGCCTGCGGGTCAGCAAGATTGGTAGCGGGATGTCTACACTGGGTGGTTTGGAGTCTGGAGGAGAACTGGATCGTCACTGGATCACGACTGGAGTAAATGAAGAGAAGTATTGGTAAGGTCGTTTAAGTTGACATGTGCGTGTGGTGTGAGGGCCACTTTGTTAAAACTCTTTGAAAATGTGCTTAGGATTTAGTGAACATTCCCAAAGAATTGTGAAAGTTGGTATGAGATTTTGTGAAAGTCTAATAACCGAGTTATAGACTGTAAAGTTGGGCCCTCAGTTCTCACATAGAGGATTGAGGGCCCACCTAAAACTGATAAACTATGGACACTACAGAAAAAGTCTTTATGCTAAAATCTAAGCTAATGCCAAACAAAATTTGTGAAAACAAGATATTATCGCAAAACACTGTCCTACTTTGTATATCTTCGTACAAAATGGGCCCTCAATTCTCATACACGTAAAAGTTTATTACGCAATTATAATGAAATCATTAACTTACAGCTACTGTTTGAAATCCTATATGCTACTAAATAAATTGTGAAAATTTATAAAAGCAAGAACAGGTCACCACTTTTTGTTGTTTGAAAGTTATCCCTCAGTCCTCCATTTCTTTTGTTTTCGATTTATTACGCTTATCGTAGGAAAGATAAGAGAAATACAAAATTGTCTCTTTTTGTGTCAAAATTGTGCAACAAATTCGATACCAGAAAGAAATTAAAAGACCCTTTATTATATAAGAAAATCAAGTTTTATTTTTATCATCTGAATTTGCAAATAGGGTGACCACAATTTCTTTTAGATTGCAGTAAAGATTAGTTAATGTAGTGTATAAGTTTTAATAAACTTTCTTCAATTTTTCGATTATTATCGTCATAGCATTATTTTGTACTCAAGTTTCATGATAAAAAAAAATACAAAAAAAAAAAAAACTGTTACCCAAATAATTTTTGCTTGAAATATCGTTCGTTCTGATGACAATAATCAAATAATTTATTTATTATTTTTATAAAAGCTTTTGCCCAGCCATGGGACAATGTAGGCTAAATATAATCCTAACTAATATTATAAATAAAACTAATAACTAGCTAATATTATATTAAAAATATTATAACATGTATTAATAATTATTGTTTACATATATGCACAATAGTTGTAATATTAAGTGTAGTTACTAAACAATAGTTTATGATAGTGCAGCGGAAGTTGTAGGTAATAAAGCATTAAGGCGAGTTTTATGAAACAGTTGTAGTGAAGAATAAAAATAATAATAATTTTTTAATACGCAAACACATCTTCGGTCAAGACACTCAATCATCTTCGGTCAAGATATCAAACATTCAAGATAAGTTTGTTTTGATACCTAGGTACTCATAATTTTATAAGTTCGTAATATTTTACTAAATAGTACTTAGATAGTCACTCTAAGGATTGTTTAGGTAATTCAATTTCACCTATTTATAAATTGTAAAATTTTAAAAATAAAATATAATTATTTAATACTCCAGAAAACATCTTTGTTATTGTGCAAGTACCTACCTAGGAATAAAAAAAACATCCAGGAACGCACTGCTTTATTAGGTACTAGCTTCTGCCCGCTACTTTGTCCGCGTGAAATTCGAAAGTCATATGGCTCCATCTATTATCATAATAACGTTATTATTGTTTTCCTCGGGAACAGCACTTTTTTCGGGATGAAAGGTACAGTGGTTTAGGCGTGAAAAGCTAACAAACAAACTTACTTTCGCATTTATAATATTAGTTAGGATTATATTTAGCCTACATTGTCCCATTGCTGGGCAAAAGCCTTTATAAAAATAATAAATAAATTATTTGATTATTGTCATTAGTTTTTTCGGAACAAACGATTTTTCAAGCAAAAATGATTTGGGGAACAATATTTTTCTGTGATCGTTCAATTTCCGAAATTATTTTTTTTATCACGAAATTGAGTACAAATGCTATGACGATAATAAGCGAAAGTTCATTAAAACCTATGACTCTACATTTACTAATCTTTACTGCAATCTAAAAGAAATTGTGGTCATCCTATTTCCTAAGACAGAGAATAAAAATAAAACTCGATTTACTTATACAATAAAGGGTCTTTTAATTTCTTTCTGGTATCGCATTTGTTGCACAATTTTTTTCACAAAAAGAGACAATTTTGTATTTGTCTTATCTTTCATACGATAAGCGTAATAAATCGAAAACAAAATAAAATGGAGGACTGAGGGCCCTGAATTTTATCAAGGTCATAACTTTTAAATAACAAAAGGTGGTGACCTGTTCTTGATTTCATAAATTTTCACAATTTATTTAGTAGCATATAGGATTTCAAACAGTAGCTGTAAGTTAATGATTTCATTATAATTGCGTGATAAACTTTTACGTGTATGAGAATTGAGGGCCCATTTTGTACGAAGATATACAAAGTAGGACAGTGTTTTGCGATAATATCTTGTTTTCACAAATTTTGTTTGGCATTAGCTTAGATTTTGGCATTAAAACTTTTTCGGTAGTGTCCATAGTTTATCAGTTTTAGGTGGGCCCTCAATCCTCTATGTGAGAACTGAGGGCCCAACTTCACAGTCTATAACTCGGTTATTAGACTTTCACAAAATCTGATACCAACTTTCACAATTCTTTGGGAATGTTCACTAAATCCTAAGCACGTTTTCAAAGAGTTTTAACAAAGTGGCCCTCACACCACACGCACATTAAGTTGACTTCTGATTTATTTCTCCTCCCGTACGTGTCGCTAACCTGGAGGTCTACTCTTTAAGTCCGTGGACGAAGATACGGGCCCGTCCAAAAGTAGTTGATCCGTCTAAACAAGTGACAAATTAAATTTTTCGAACGGGTACGTACGAGTACATCTTCGCGAGTAGCGACTAGTATTATCATGTTTTGTCATTAATTCTTAGTTCGGGCTCAGAACTAATCTTATGTCCATAGGTGATACGGAGTAAGAAACGTATTCATATAACCCAAGTCATGATAAAAGTGATGACTCATATATATATTTTTTTTTGGTTGGGATTCATCACATGACTCCTCCCGCTCTGGGCGGAGCGGAAGGGAGTCAGACTCTTACTGACTAAAACCCACCCGTGTTCCTTCCTTAGTCCCTGATGTTCCGGGCAGCTGTAACCCTTTCGGACAATCCCGCTGAATGACTCATATATCTCAAGTCATGATGAAAAATTTGCCAACCAGTAAGGTGGTCTAAAGAGTTTACTTGTACTCTCATAACCTGAAAGCAAGAACTAACTAGACTGCACTGCAACAAACAATAAATAATGAAACACATAACATATATTTTACATAATTACAACATGCTATTATAATAAATCGCCCTGGAAGCTTGTATGTTCTCGTAAATAACCCTTTATCTCAATTAATTCCCTGGCTAATGGTAAATTGTGCAGTGTGGGATCATTGGTAACCCCACACCGTAAACTGTAATAGTTAGTGCTTTTAATTCACCTGGATATTTGTTTATTTGGGTTCTGGCTGATGGTTCTTTAGAAAGGTCAGGTGGAGGTCAGTACTCCCAACGCGTGCGTGTATGACCAGCCAGTCGATTCTGTAAAAATCTCACCGTGACAACTTAGGTGAAGTGAGTTTGTTTTTGCTAGGAATTGACACTATTGACAGGTCACTCCACGCTCACTTCACCTAAGTTTTCACGGTGAGATGGTTTGCTTTAGTGCTATTCTGTAAAAACCTCACCGTGAAAACTTAGGTGAAGTGAGCTGTCATTCCACCAATTTTTTTTTTCTTTGTTTATTTATATGGGCTTTTACGCATACCGTTTGCCAGTCCCATGGTATCCTAAACAATTGTACTTTCACAGGACCTAAGTTTGAACATTGAGATTCTTACAAAATAGCACCACAGATGTATGAACGTAAACGAGGCAAAAAAGGAGGAATTAATCGTAGCAGGCGTTCTATAGTTTCTGCCTATAAGAAGTCGTGAGTTTATAATATGTTTCTGGATGTCCAGTTCTTTTCAGCAAATGTAATTAGGTATAATTTAAGGCTGGTCACGATATCTAAAGAAAATTTATGTCAGGCAAACAAAATAGAGATTTAAAAATAACAATATTTTCTGAGTTAAATTCCTATGCATCTAAAATTAGTTAACGAAATATTTTGAAAGCGTTTTCCTCAATTCATCACTATCCAAAATAAATGAGGGATTATCTAGCTTTCCCCTGAAGTAAAATACCTACTTGCTTAAACTGCAATTCTAATGTTCAGTTGAACTAAACACAGGCTGGTGTCAGTACTCGTTTATCCGAGAGTTGGGAAGATCAAAGATGTCGGCTCGCTAAAGACATTTCAAATGCAAATGAATTGCAAGAGGTAGGTACTCGTACTGGTACAGTTACATGACACTGACAGTGATGAACTGATGAGCAAAGGAGGACATATTATTTCGGTCTTCACTGGAAAGGTATTAATACCATTAGCATCAGGAGATTACAGACTAAGTAAGTTGATTGTTTTAGTACTTTGTCGAGGCAAAAAACTGAACTTTCGCCAACTCTTAGGTTCTCCGAATGAAGAATTTTATGACGTAGACTATCTCACACTCTTTTTGGCCTATATGTATACAGGGTGAATTTTTCAAGTGGGCGTGGATGGCCAAATCCGAAACTATGAGGAATAGCGAAAAATACTCAAAGGAGTCGCGGGCTCGATTCTGATGAAAACTAAAACTGCATCATTGGATTTTTAAAAATCAATATTTCTAGCCAGGAATCGAACCCGTTGATTTTGATACAAAAAAAACAGACTGTATTATTACACCACTCGATAGTGGATCAAATTCTGAGAAGTAATGACATACAGCAAACTTAAGGAAAATGTTGGATTTTAATAAAAGGCTTCTTATTGTAAAGTATTCATACCGATATTACCTGTACTTTGTTCGAAATGATGCTCAATACACCCGCAGCGCGGCGCAGTCATCTTCACAACATTATGTTCTAAATTCAAATTTTGAATGCAGTACAATCCTTGAGACAACGAATCCAGCTATGTAGGTATTGAAAACAATGGTCATAGTTTTCAACAATTAATCAGTTAAGGTTTAATAGGTGAAAAGTGTTTTGTTAAAAATGAGCTCTTTTCTTTAGTTTCCCGTATGTTATTACTTCCCAGAATTCGATCCTTATCAGCGACACTATCGAATGGTGTGATAATACAGTGTTTTTTTTTTGTTATCAGGGGTATAGAAAAGAACATAGGGTGATCATTTCATCTAGAAAAAAAAACTGTTCCCGAGGAAAACAACAATAACTTTCGACGGTCACAATTGCTTTAGGACGCTAGATGGCGCTACGTGTCTTTCGAAACATGATTGTAGTATGACCCGGCAGTAACCTAACAAAAAGTATGTACTAGGCTTGCATGAATTCACGATAGTATTTCAATCATTAACATTATGCTTTTAATAGGATTTGGATGAAATTGGCACACAGATAGTTTATTAAAACCTGGATTAACACTTACGGTAATACGTTTCCGTGGGATAATTTCCGATCACCACGCGGGCGAAGCCGCTGGTAAAAGCTAGTATCGCATAAATCGTTATGATATCTTTATTAAAATCACAGGAAATATTAAATGCCATCAAAACAAACTTGTAAAAAAAACCAAGTCTCGCAACTCAGTTCTTCTACCGTAAAAAGTTGTGAGATCCATGTTATACCAAGTCGGTTAATTTATTCAGTCCCTACTTAAGGGACCTTCTGTCTTAAGTTATTACGTAATTAGCTAACTTAACAACATCTTGTAGTGACCATATCAACATTAAAAATCTTTTATGTTTAAAATACATAGATTGACTTGGCAATCGCACTGTGGGATACATTGTGTTTTCATGCGATGGCCAAGTCAATCTATGTATTTTAAACATAAAAGATTTTTAATGTTGATATGGTCACTACAAGATGTTGTTAAGTTAGCTAATTACGTAATAACTTAAGACAGAAGGTCCCTTAAGTAGGGACTGAATAAATTAACCGACTTGGTATAACATGGATCTCACAACTTTTTACGGTAGAAGAACTGAGTTGCGAGACTTGGTTTTTTTTACAAGTTTGTTTTGATGGCATCTCACTTCTTTTTGTAGATTGTCTTAGCTTTTTCCTTTCCGGTACCCTTTTAACTTTTTTTTTTTAACCTAATCCGTTGACCATTTTACAAGTTACCTTTGAACATCTAGGTCCATTCAATTATACACTAGCTTCCGCTCGCTGCTTCGCCCGCGAGGTATGTCGATAAAAACTATCCCAAGTCCTTTCCCGGGATGCAATCTATCTCTCTGCCAAATTTTATCGAAATCCGTTCAATGGTTTAGGCGTGAAAAGGTAACATACAGACAGTCAGACAGAGTTACTTTCGAATTTATAATATTAGTATGGATAATTGTTTTTTTCCTCGCTAGAGAGCTCCGATAAACGCGTGCGATCGCTGCTAATCATAAAGTGCTATAGACATTTACACTCCAAGGCGGAGTCGTCTATGAATTTCCACCTGAACAGGTTTTCCTTGCTTCGGCCAACCTGGGTGCGGAGTCTGTTTAAAGACTTCCAGGTTACCCAAAGGAAACTCATGTCCAGGTGGGAGGTTAGCGGGTGGGACGAACGGTTTGGGTAAGAAAGGACTGTCTCGCCACAACTTCAGTCTCTCTTGTGATAGTTCGCCAGTGAGTGGAACGACACACTTTAAAAAACTGTTTCGACTTTTCAGCCTTTGTGGCACAAGGATGTTGTCGTGCAAAGGGTTTTGTGTGTCGGAGACCATTTTGGCTCTTTCGCTGGAGCTTGCCACCGCTCTGCGAGGCACTGGTGGCGCTATTCCTGCTAGTGGATACAACATTTGTACCGGGGTTGGTTTTAGCCAGCCAGTGATGATCCGACACGTTTCATTCAAAGCTGTATCCACCAGCTTTGCATGAGCAGAACGGCTCCACATGGGGCACGCGAATTCTCCCGCACAAAAAGATAGCGCCAGTCCAGTAGTCCGCTTGATATTCTTGCAGTTTTTGCTAATTATGTTAAAGACCTGTCCAGGGTAACACCAAGATATTTAGGGGAGTTGCTGTTCTCGATGGACACCCCACCCCAAACGATGAGAGGTCGTGACTACTTAACCGGACTATCCTGTGGTTGCCTTAAGTAAACTCACCAGCGCTACCGCTATGTCCCTACTTTTTAAATCTGTAATATCTTCGAAAATATTCATTTAAATTACATGCTGTAAGGGCCAAATTGATCTATATTAAATGCACAATGTGTTTAATGTACTTGATTGGATAAGGATTAATGCTGTATTGCTTAAAATCGCTTCGTAAATAAGCCATTATTTCTCGTAAAAACTAAAGGATAAAAAATGGTTATTGTGGGTTATCCCTAAGAGATAGACATATACCATCGTGGACTTTTTTGTAGACCGTTTTAAGGTGTACAATACTGTAGTACATTATTTTGATCTATCTCGTAGGGTTCACCTAGCTTTTGCAATATAAGCGCAAAAAATGTGTTTATGTACGACATCACATTAGAAACCTCTAAAATTATTATCTGTATTTCTCTACTATATTATGCATATATTATACATATAAAATCGTATCAAAATCCGTTGCGCAGTTTTAAAGATCTAAGCATACATGCGAACAGACAGACAGCGGGAAGCTACTTTGTTTTATACTATGCAGTGATAAACAGGTACACTGGTTCATTAACTGCAAATGTAACTTTGTAATACTATATATTTATATGGGATTACAAAGTTATTTATGCAGTTGGTGTATCTAGAAAACTGGAACGAAATTTCAAAATATTTTAGTTTTTCCTTGCTATATACACTAAACACTAATTGTATTTTAAATTTGAAGCTTCTATGTCTGCTAGAAGTGCCTTAGAGTTTTGATGATCGGTCAGTCAGTCAGTCAGTCAGTCAGTGAGTGACAAAATTAAGAAACTTTGACTAGTTATAATTCTTAAACTACTGGTTCAAATTGAATGAAATTTGAAATATACCATGTTTATACAATGCCTGCTTGATTACTGAAAATTCAGGTTTCCAGTTTTATCCACAACGAAGTTATAGGGTGTCGAAAATGGCCTGAACTGCTTCGAGAAAAGGATGGTACGGCCGTGCCCCTTTTTGCTCGACTTGGTGGGGGCACTTCCGTGCCCCCAGATTACCCATGTCAATATGTATGCTATTACTGGTCATCGGAAATACATTAGATATGTGATTGGAAATCTAGTAAAGAAACGAACCCTCTTAACATTCACAGTAAGTTAGATGCAAAATTAAGTCCTAATTAGGTATTATAATAGAATCGGATGCCAACATCCTTTTGTACGTTTTATTGTTATGCAAATTGATCAATAGATAAAGGAATTGCTAACAAGTTAGTCTACACGTAGTTAATGCATTTTACGTCAGATTTTTTACTCACATCGAAAAATGAGGCGTAAATAGTTTATCTGGGGGCACGGGAGTGCCCCCGCCAAGACGAGCCAAGCGAAGCGCAAGGGCACTACCTACCTTTTCTCGAAGCACTTCGTCGTATTTTTGAACCCTCTTAACTTGGCTTTGGATTATACCAGATAATCAAAATTTTCGGGATATGATGTCAGTGGTTGACTTATTAAACCTATAAAGTTTCAATTGCATAGCTCTTATACTTTAGATTTTATTGATATCTAAAATACCCCGATTTCGTCACTGACTCACTGACTGGTGATCATCAATATTCTTAAGGTTCTTCCTGAAGTCCTAGAAAGCTGAAATTTGGTATGTAAGCTAGTAATAGTACACAAACAACAAAAAAATCTTAAAACTTGAAAGTTTTACCCCCCCCCCCCCAACCCCTGAAACTAGGGGGGGAAAGTTTGTATGAGACTTCCGTAAATTTTGATGCTAGAGGTCTGAAAATTTATATAGGGGGTCCTTGTTATAAATAAACCCCAAAAAAAAGAAAGATAAAATGAACAACAGAAAAAATACTCGTATAAATATCATAAGCAACTTACAAAAAGAAATGAAATCCCACAAAAACATTTCATGTTAAATGTTGCCAAGACGAGACCATGTAGCTCGCACTGTCAAAAAGTAATCTGATCTCATGTAGAGCCAAGCTTCTAACTCTACACGCCCTAACTCTACAAGGCCTAACTTCGCAAACTCTACACCTTAGTCAAAATATATGGCTTGGCCATTTCGCTACATTCACATGAGCGTAAGGTGAAAAACTCTAATACTGTTAATGGTTCTTGTAGTAACGAAACGGCCAAGCCATATATTTTGACTAAGGAGTAGAGTTTGCGAAGTTAGGCCTTGTAGAGTTAGGGCGTGTAGAGTTAGAAGCTTGGCTCTACATGAGATCAGATTACTTTTTGACAGTGCGAGCTACATGGTCTCGTCTTGGCAACATTTAACACGAAATGTTTTTGTGGGATAGCTTTTGTCTATCTATGTAATTTTGTTTTGTTAGTCGATCTGTCCCACTGCTGTTCAAAGCCCTTCCCCAAATCCTTCCAGGAATTATTTTCCCGCGACTTCTCGAATCAGCACTCGTGGTACGCATCTAGGGGGCCTAAAAGGCCACTTTGGCAGAATCATAAAAGGATAACATTATGAATCATAATAATCAGAAGACATTCCGTGTTTTCCTTTTTTTTTCAATGCACTACGTAGGTATAATCAAAGAGATTGGGATTGGATTGATTGGTATTTTAGCACAGACAAACAAAAATAACTGAAAAATCCTTCACCAATGGGATTTGATACGATTAACTTAACAGTTAACTGTCCATCATGATTAATAATGTTATTCTTTTATGATTCTGATAAAGTGGCCTTTTTAGGCTCCCTGGTCATCTCGCCATGTCTTTCTGGGCCGGCCGCGGATTATATTAATTTAGCTGCGCCCCACAGTTTCACCCGCATAAGTTAAGTGTCGATCCCGTGGGAATATCGGGATAGAAATTATCCTTTGTGTTAATCCTGGTTATAAAATATCTGTGTGCCAAATTTCATCCAAATCCGTACTGGCATTTGTGCGTGAAGAAGTATCAAACATGCAACACACTTTTTTTTTTTTTTTTGGGTATGGGAAATCATCAAATGACTCCTCCCGCTCTGGGTGGAGCGGAAGGGAGTCTCAGACCCTTACTGACTAAAACCCACCCGTGTTCCTTCCTTAGCCCTTTATGTTCCGGGCCAGCGGTAACCCTTTCGGACAATCCCGCTGACCCGGCAGGCTTCGGCCCTAAGGGGCCCCTCCCCGATGCTGACATCTCTTTGAGGCGCGCGTGGAACACGTACGCGCCGTCCGGCACGGGCCTGATCCTGATCGGACGGTGAGCTACCCATTACTCTCCGCCCGCAGGCCCGCGCCTACGGTGGCCGGGAGTCGTCACGTGGCTCCCGACGCCGGGGGCGTCCCCCGCGGCGGCTGAGACGGGAGGCTCTCTCCCTGAACCGTCCCGCCACCTCCTTCGCTAGCATGACTGCTTCGCAGAAGGAGGTGACTGCCTCCCACTCCCTCTCGCCCCGGACCATGGCTTGCACCAGGGCCGGACGCGAGAGGTCGCCGTCGCTGCCACATGCAACACACTTACAAATAATATAATAAACATTAGTGTGATGTGTAGTGTGATTACTTAATTAAAATTAGTTAATGAGTGGGTAGAAAGAGCAGTTGAAGGAGTGTGGGTAGGAAGACATTTCCCCTATAGTGGGTAAATGCAGGCTTGTTATAATTCATGGTGTTAAATTACTATTAGGTACTTGTATGGTAACGAATGGTGAGTATACACTGATATGATATAGCTGTGGACTCCAAAAGTTATTTGCATTTTTCCACTTCAGCTGTAATGCCGGGTTGTTCCCAAACTACTCCAAAAAGAGTTCCTAAACTACTCCATGAAAAATATAATATTTTTAAATAGGTTTCATTAAGAGTTATTCCGCTCTGATTGCCTGAACCCCCCCTCCACTAGATCCCCTGCTTGTTCGTCTTCTGTTTTTTTAATCTCTGTCTGCCAGAGTATGATTAAAAAAATAAATTAATCAGCTAAAAGGCTCCGACACGCGACGCGATTCGCGAGCGGTGCCTTTGCGTCGCGTGTCGCGCTCGCGCCTGTTTCCAGGAGCCTAAAGGATTCCTTGATACTTTTTTTATGATAATTCGAAGGTTGTTGAACTAGTCAAAAAACCGTTAAAGCAGTACAAACATTTGTATCCTTAGAATTTTAAATCATGACGTGGTGTGGCTAAGTAATAACAGCCGCACGGGTTGATAGATCAGGTTAAGCTACGCTTGCTTGGCCCGGGGATGGGTGACCATGTTTACGTGTCAAGACCCCTCCGTGCCTCGGAAAGCACGATAAACAGTTGGTCCCAGCTGTCAATCGTGGATCTCAAGCAGTCGTTACGGGTCGTCAGAAGCCCGAAAGTCTGACAACCACGGCATTCTTATCAAGGGGTATCGTATTACCCATTAACTGGTTTGTGAAGGTCAGATAGGCAATCGCTTCATGTAAAATATTGGTATTCAACTGCATCCGGTTAGACTGGAAGCCGACCCCAACATAGTTGGGAAAAGACTAGGCAGTTGAGATGAACGTGGTATATCAAAGCTGAAGTGGAAAAATCTCAACTTAACTACTGGAGACCACTATACAGTTAAAAACCGTTCGATATACTGGTAAATCTTTAGAATCCTCCAAATATTTAACAGTGTAACTGCTGACCGCATACAAAAATAAGCACAAGTTATTATTATTTATTTTTTAGCCGTTAATGTCCCACTGCTGGGCAAAGGTCTCCCTACTCTCTTTCCACCTCGCTCTGTCCAGAGCTGCCAAGGACCAATCTTTATTAACCTTTTCGCCGCCAACGTACACAAAACGCAATGCCTCGCCGAGCGCCAAGCTATAAATGTATAACTAAATATACAGTAAACAGTAGTGATGGGGATATCGTCATATCGATGAATAAGATTTGTACGCGTAACGTTAAGATTTAAAGTTGATTTTACGAATATAAATAAAAACTGATTAAATATTTCTAGATTTGTTTTATTTCACAGTATCCTTAATAAGAAAAAACAGTATAAATTATGAGTATCAAAGAAACTAATACATAACTCAATTAGAACTATAAGGAATGGGGTACATCTCTATTTGTTTCATGATCTCATTCTTTAACTTCATATCAAGTTATTGGCACTGAGGGCACGTTGAATTCGATTCTGATCGGGGATGGGGTCTATGGTCTTTCTTTCTTCTATTTTTGTTTATTCCTGTGTTTTTTTAATAACTTCAGTCAAAGTTTTTTACCGTAGGTATCTAAGTGGCAGTGCATCTGGAGATACTGGGCTCACCGAACATTTTACATACTTATTGAATTCCTACTCTTTGATGAATAAACATTATTATTATCATCCAGTTAGACATACCTCAGAATTATCTTCTGGTTCAATATTCTCCACAAAATACTCCGAGTCCGATTCCACACCTTGCAAAATTTTAAGAAGTTCGTCCGAATCAAGTTCTTCATTCATTTTTCTATTTGTTATGAAGTGAAAGAAAGAAAGATGCGTGCGCGCGAATCCGATTTTGTGCTGCACTATGCCAAAGTGACCTTGACAGCCGCACGCCTATGACGTCACTGACCAACTTCTATAGTAGTTCGTGGCACTCGGTGGCGCACAGGGGCATAGACGACCAATTGTTTTGTAGAGATGGGAAAATAACTATCGACAAGAATTGGTAACAACTTTATAATTACGTATCGACATCTACCTGAAGGTCGAAATTCATCTACTATCCTTTGTAATGAAGTAGATAACTAAGTTCATATTTTATTGACCTCAAATTGTTTTCGATATTCGTAACTTTCTGTATTTATAAATATTTCAATGGTGAAATCAACCTTTCACGGCACATCACTGGCCAACTTGATATGAAGTGATTGGCGTTCTGAGGAAAGTAACAAAATTCGGAGTTTCTGTTTTTGCCGATTTTAGGACAAACTAGGGCTTATTTTTCTTTTCTTAATTTTACCCTGTTTTTTATTGTGTAGAAAAATAAAAAACAGGGTAGTAGACAGTGCTATCTTAAATAATAAAATGAAACAAAGCTTTTAATCACAGTAAATTTATTTTAATAAGATTGTTAAAATGAACAACTTCTATAGAAGTTGTGGCGCTGGTGGCACGAAAATCCCGAACTTCTATAGAAGTGCTTGGCGGTGAAAAGGTTAAAGGAGTCCAGCTTATCCCGCCATCTCCATCTGGGCCTGCCGCGATGTTGGACCCACTGGGCCGTAAGTTTGGCCCATTGATAGTCCGACATGCGGCAGATGTGTCCAGCACAACTCCACTTAAGCGTGGCAGCTTTCCGAGTGACATCAGTTATTTTAGTGATGGAACGGATTGTTGTATTCGTAACCCGGTCCACAGCTTAATACCCAGGATACTCCGTTCCATAGCTGAGCATGAGATAAATTAACAGTTTTAATTAACTCACAATCCAAAAATGCGTTATTACGACCCTCCCAAGGGTATCTTCTTTATAATACACAATAAGGTTAGAGCCAAGTGGCTAATTCGACCGCCCTATTTTGTTGATGAGTCTTACGGGAAAAAATCTAAAGCAGATTGTTTATTATCTACTTTAGTTAATATATTTTGGTAAAAGGACGGAAAATTTCCAACTTGAGGAAGATTATTCGGTATTAACTAAATTAGAAACTAAAATGTTTTAGCACTTCTTAGCTTGTCGCTGGCAATCTAAATGAAGTCGGCCCAGAATTCGTCTATGACTTAGGCCCATCATTAGCGTGTCCTATCGTTTTTGGAACACCACCACACACTCCAGGGCGGAGTCATTTATGAATCCTACCTGAACAGGTTTTCCTTGCTTCAACCAACCTGTGTCCGGAGTCTGTTTAAAGGAAGTCTTTAAACAGACTCCGGACTTCTCTTCGGATTTGGGTAAGGCAACTCATGACCAGGTGGGATATTTTAGCGGATGGAACGAATGCTGGTGGGCTGGATGGAATCACCAACTAAGGCCGCCATGGCCCACATGCAGTGGTCCACTTGAAGGACTAAGTGCGGAAACCAAACACAATCATATAAGAACATGGTGTGGGTAAGGTCATTTGACTGTCTCGCCACAGTTTCAGGTTCTGACGAAGGAAGAGAACTCAAAATGACCATACCATCTTTTCGTTGTCTATCATTAACTTAACCTTTTGACCGCCACAGTCATGTATAGGTGACAAACCAAAATGTGCCCAGCGCGCCACGGTTCGACGACATGACGCCGAGGGCACGTTTTTGATTTTTTGACGTGTGGAGGGCAAAGGGAAGGAACTAGGCGTCAGAGCACTCAGAGCTAGAGCAAGATCTAGACTAGAAAGCAACATTGTTCTGCCCAAATTGATTCAATGAATTGGGTCAGCTAGGCGAGGTATTCCACTCAGGCACTGATTTGAACCGCACTTGGACGAACGGCACCTGAGCACTTCCAGTTACCTTAGTGCACAGTATTATGTTTGTAATAGCGGTACAATCACTATATTATTGTTGTTTATACGAACAAGCTCGTGATGTTTACAAACAATGAACAATCAATGTGTGTGGACAATTCATTTCATAATGATGATAATTGAATTTGTGAACTGTAGGGATCTATTATGTATCTATTTGCTACTGTTATCTACCATATGCGTAGAAAATCAATTGCCGTGCGTTAGTCTCGCAAAAACTCGAAATTGGCTCGACCGATTGTGATGAAATTTTGGTAAGTTGTTGTTTGCGCGCCGCAGAAGGATCCTAATAAAAATGAAAAAGGCATTGCAAGTAACGCATGCGGTGGGCATTAGCTAAACAAATATACAATGATTATCCTGCGGAACGCATTTTTTTAAGAGTTCCAATTTTTATTACGTGACAAAAGAGTGTGTAGCGCTTAGTGTATCTATACTTCGGTTAAAAACTTATAAGAAGGAAGAAGATCATTAAACGATAAAACACAAATGTACACACAACTCAAATGAATACCTAAAGCTGACCGACATTACACAAAAGACAGAAATCTCAGTGTTGCCAATCTAAAAAGTACCTTATCATGGACATGACGTAATCTTAATTAGTAGTCCTCATTATTCAGTTCCCATGTGAATTTAAAGCTACCTTTCATAATGTCAGTGAGAGGAAGCTCAAACACAAGATATATATATAATCTAAAGACCACACAATCTAATATCCTTTTACAAACTGTGTCAAGTCATCTACATA
Organism: Mesoligia furuncula; assembly: GCA_916614155.1. Taxonomy (NCBI): domain Eukaryota; kingdom Metazoa; phylum Arthropoda; class Insecta; order Lepidoptera; family Noctuidae; genus Mesoligia; species Mesoligia furuncula. The sequence continues at coordinate 8,761,865 of OU744816.1, read as the reverse complement.
ATATGCAGCTTTGTATCCAAGCTTCACAGCACTGTAAATGAAATCATAAAATCTGTGAAATATTTGATTTTGATCGCTGATCATTATTACTTCTATAATCCTGGGAAAATATCACCAAAGGAGTTGATGGTATCGGAGGAACTACAAACCAAGCCGTCTAGTTGTCAGATGAGATGAACATATTATATTACCAGGCAAGCATAGAACTATACAGGAGGCCTATAAGCTGAAGGTCAAGAAGTTGACATTGATAATGGTGATGAAGCATAGAGTAATCGAGTATAACATTCCCACTGCTGGGATACAGGCCTCCCCTCCATGAGAGGGAGCGGGCCGTAGTCCACCACGCGGGCCGAGTGCGTGTTGTTGGATGTCACATGTCTTCGATTTGGTTCTGGTTCCCTCACGATGGTGCTGAAATTAAATATACAAAGTAAAGTGATTGTCTGGGTTCGAAATTACGGCCTACAACTAAAGCATAGCATCTTGACTTACGCGTAAATTATTATTTTCCCTTTAACACATTACTTACCAAAGATTCTCCATTATTTTCAGGTACTCCGGAGTTCAAAGCAGCATAACAAACCGCAGTTCTACGAAAGGCAAGTATGCATTACGCCACTTTAATGGCCACTCAATTGAATCAGATTCCCTTGATGCTCGTAAACCATTAAGGTAAACACTTGACTGCTCAGAATTACCGCTAAGTATCAACAGATTGTTAAAGCCACATTACTTTTATCGCCAGTTCTTAACCACGATATGGTAAACGATTTGTAGGACAACAGGTTGGTTATGTTTAAGAGGAAATATTTAACTGATCTACTGAAATGTTATTGTTCATCTAATGATGGACACTTTTTTATAATGAATGAACCTCTAAAAACTTTTTGCACTTCTAATGATGTTCACTTTTTAAAAATAATTAACCGACTTCAAAAAAAGGTGGAGGTTCTCAGTTCGGTCCAATTTTTTGTGTTTTTGTTAGCTCAGAACTCCGTTATATGAGCCAATTTTTGAGGCTCTGTTCTTACAAAATAACTTTCTGACCTTTTCTCACAGTTAGTCGCAGTATTTCAGTTAGACCCTGACCAAACGGGCTAGGTTACAACCACGTGCGAGCAGAATTGGTCGCAGTAACTGAGCTAGAGCACCTACACCCAATGGGTTAGGTTAGCTTAGAACTGTGACCAACCGCGCTACATTCAAGTTGGTCGCAGTTACTTGGATATTTTGGTATTTTTAGGCCCCAAAATAGGAATTATTTGAAGATCAGAAAAAGAGGCGTAATTATTAGGTATATTTGATTGTTCAATAATATGTATAGGAAAGCAAAACGGGAATTATGTGAGGTTCGATTAAATATTGTCATATTTAAGTATTAAAAAGTTAAAAGTTTTCAGTGTCTTGTGAATCTGCAATTGAAACTAAATAGTAACTTTGATGAAGTGTATACGAATGATTATTTAACATGGTGATATGAAAACCAGTTTGACGTTTGAACTTTGACGTTTCCGTATGTAGGAAATAAAATTAACATATTTTAAGTCCATAGCTTTGCAAGTAGCTTTTGTTGTACACAAAATCAAATCATTTATTTCAATTAGGCCGATACGAGACTAAGGCCTTCAACCGGTGCGTCCTGCCCATCATCATCATCTTCCTGCCCTTATCCCATGTTACTTGGGGTCGGCGCAACACGTTTTCTTCTTCCATTCTCCCCTGTCAGCCGTCACGCTATCATTCACTCCCTTCTCTTTCATATCATTCCCCACACAATCCATCCATATTTTCTTCGGCCTTCCTCTCCCTCTCCATCCATCAACATGTATATTCATTACTCTTTTAGTCACATGCGTTTCATTTTTGCGTCCTGCCCATCATGATATAATTATGGTGCCGAAAAGTGAACACTGACGGTCGGGCTGGTTCACAAATTCAAGGTCGCTCAGTGCGCTATGGAGTGAGCTATGCTCGGAGTCTCTTTGAGGGATGAAATCAGGAATGAAATTATCCGGAAAAGAGCTGGAGTTGCCGACATAGATTGCAGAGTAAGCAAACTGAAGTGGCAGTGGGCTGGCCATGTTTGTCGAAGGACCGATGGCAGGTGGAGCAGACAATACTTGGAGTGGAGACCGCATATCAGCAAGCGTAGTGTGGGACACCCCCCAACTAGATGTACGGACGACCTAAAGAAGGTGACTGGGACGGACTGGATGCGGAAGGCGGAGGACAGGGTGTTAGGTTGCAGCCTGGAAGAGGCCTATGTCCAGCAGTGGACTCACTGATTCATTGAGGCCGATAAAGGCACTTTAAAACGTCAAAATTTACAAGAAAATAGAATTGATAGAAGGTAGTTTCGTATGGAGAAGAATGGGCAAGAAACTCCATAGTTACTCTCCAAAGTCACCTCGTCCGCCAAAATGTTACTATTGAAAGAATAGATATGTACCATTTACTTGAGAAAATAAATAGAAAAAATTGTTATATTAACGATGATCTAATAAACGTAGAAGCTCATGCAAAAAAACTCTGTTTGAAAGTCTATGTGTCGGTTATAAAGTTCGAGAGACCAGTAATGGCGGTTTCTTTATAAATGAGGTTGTGATCGATTACCTACTTATGAGATGATGTCATAACTGACACCGGTTTGTAGTGCCGTGTAGCGTTGGCTAAAGATAGAACAAGTTACCTCTTGTCGTGACTGTCTTGTGGCGAAGAAGATGGTCTATACAGAGGGGCAGCTCATGATTCTCCGGAGCACCCTGAAGACCCCTTGGACCCTAGCGTAGAAATATTTTATCGGTTATCAAAAAAAATGCAGTGAAAAGTGCAGTTTTTTTGATAATGGACGAAAAATTTCAACGCTGTGGTGGCAAGAATCGTGTTCTGGATCCATGGTAAAAGATGGCGGCTCGATGACTCTGCCACCCTGTACACAGTGACCCCCTTACTAATAAACGTTGCATAGCGTCTGTATAGTTACACAACGCTTTGTCTTCTTCTTTCGAAAGTCTAATTACTGACGACTGAAAGAGATAAATCGGTGTGCAACTATTCATCCATACTAAAATACTAATATTATAAATTCGAAAGTAACTCTGTCTGTCTGTATGTTACCTTTTCACGCCTAAACCACTGAACTGATTTCGATAAAATTTGGCAGAGAGATAGATTGCATCCCGGGGAAGGGACATTGGATAGTTTTTATCGACATACTTCGCGGGCGAAGCCGCGGCGGAAGCTAGTCTGATATAATACGTTTATTAGTAAGGGGGTTAGGATATAAAATCTGCTAAAACTGCAGTTTCCTAGAAACTCGTTGGCCGCCACGTAGTGTCCCATGACGTCACTGAAACGTTACTTATGAAAATAAGTTGCTGTTTTCCTAGAGAGCGTTTTTTGACTGCGTAAAGTCTAACCCCGCTGCCATCATTTTTTAGGGTTCCGGAGTAAACAAGGTTTATACATTTTGTCCGTCCGTCCGTCCGCTTAGCTCAAAAACTCTTAGTAATAGATAGATATAATTTGGCATGGATATACAAATTAATCATGCCGACAAAGTGATTAAATAATATATTGAAAAAAAAACATAGGTTATTTCATCAAAAACATCCCCACTATACGTGTAGAACGTATAGTGGGGATGTTTTTCATTGCAACTACGGAATCCTTCATTGTACGTGGTCGACATGCACTTGGCTGGTTTTTTTATGATGGCCGTCACTGCCACCGATCTTTAAACCCTATGATGTTAAACTAACTTTCCATGTGATAAACGAATTAACTTAGCACAAGGGTTAGAAACCCTTAAAAGAAGGATAAGGAAATTTCGATATGTACCAAAGTTGATTTTATCTTATAAATTCCATGACAAGAAAGCTTATGGCGTTAAACTATCTTTCCATGTGATAAACGAATTAACTTAGCAAGCGTTTCTAAAAAGCATAACATATTGCGATACCAAAATAGATTTTAACTTCCAAGACGGTAAAGCTAAATCTAAAACAAACGAAACAATTTGATATCAAAATCACATTTCAAATTTCACCAATAAATAACAACCCTAAGTAGAAAGGATGTCTTTTTGTTTATCTTTCATATCAGACGTTATAGGCTTGGTACAGTTAACCGCACATCAGAGGTACGAAAATCACCTTTGCTGCTACGGCATAAAGGCGCTGTGTCAATGTCAAATTTTTACCACTGAATGTGCGAGAAAAAACCTTGCTGATTTTATATAATGAAAACGGAAGCGCTGGTAACGTTAAAATTTTATGAACCACCGCATGGTTGAGTACCTTTCGGCACACGTAACCTTTTTAGATTATCTAATGTGGAGGTTGTAGAGCAACTCTCAAGGATCTCTCGCGTTTTTGGTACAAGTATTTCTGAAGCTTTATAGACTGTTTAGTGTTTTGATATGAGGTTGTCTTGATATTTTAAATACATAATTCAATTCATATTTACTGCGCTTTCAAAGAATTTAGAAAACTGTTAAATTAGTGAAGGAAAACTACTAAAAGAATGCTAATATGCACTTGACTACATAACTGGTGTAAATTGTTGTCGCAAACTTATTATGAGGGGTAGTGTTCAATGCTTGTTCGACGTTCTATAAAAACGAGAATTATATTTGTTTCGACGTAAAGAGATTCTGATAAGATACTGATAAATAATCGCTAACTGCAGTTGTCTTTGAGAAAGATCTTGTTTCCCAGTAGACATAACTACACATAACACAATGAGATATGATTAAGATTTGGTTGCTTACTTAAGATTCACAGTTCACCAACATCTGCTAGCTCCGACAGATCTCATAAGCATGATATTACGTTATGTTCTGAATGAATAATGTGCTACGAGGTAGGAAGCGAGAATATTCTATTCCTTCTAAGTGTCAAGGGTCATAATCTTCGCGGAATAACGTCTATCTCTAGTCCCATCGTTCATCACTGTCTTCACTTTCACGTAGAGATTCGTCCTCATATGCAGTAGATTCGCCAACACCCACTTAAACTGTATTTGATTTTGCTCAACTTTTATCTAAAAGATTGGGATCGTGGGAAGTCGTTAACGACAGTTCCCCGGCATTGAGAGTGAAAGAAATCGTGTAACTTCAGATCGTGAATCGTGTGATTTCAGACACATTTGAATTAATAGAGATTTTTGAATCGGAACTTATGCATTGGCTGTATAGTTAGAGAGTTTTTTGAACATTAATGTTATTTCTAAAGCATACCTAATAGAAAGCGTCTCTGGAGATTAATAAAAAATAATGAAATATAAAACTGGCTAATTCAAATTACGTAGACATAACCCAAGACAAAATGTCAAACTCAATTAGAACTTTGCAAAGGTCAAGAATAAAACACCAAACATTGGTCAGAATCGCAAATTTTACACTGCCATCTTTAATTTGTCGAAAGTGAAACAACACGCAAATAGAAACACTATACTGTTCAGTAATCCAGTCACAGCTCCCAAACGTTTGAAGCATACCGAACACCATAATGGCGATAAAACTCCATTGTTGATGCCCATAGGGTCCTCTGTATCACCATACATGTGATGCGGTGATTAATCGCTTGTGACACACCTGAATATATTGCGATGATTGACTATTGTTGGTAAAGTGGCGTTTGTTGATGGATTATGATCCAGCGCACGTGGGAATGATTCATCTAGTTTAATAGCTTCAATTAGCGTCAATTTACCTTTGCTGCTACTTTGCAGTTTAACTCTGATACAATAAGGGTAATAAATACTGTGTAATTTTGTAAATGATCAATTGTTTTTCCTTCGTTGTTGTCTGACATGGACGTTACTCCATCAATTTTGCGTCTATTACATTCGATACTTGGGTCAGATTGCACGATAAACTAATCTGGTGAAACGTAGATTTATGAACCGACTAACTGGATGAACCGGAGTGATGGATTTAAACGACTGAATGTCTCAAAATAGACCTTAGTGTGATATTATATAAGAATTTAGGATGGATTAAAATATTTAGAAATTATACCTAAACCAACATCTACCAAGTGACACAAGTTATCATAACAAATCATGAAACCCAACAAATTAAACAATACAAATGACTTCAAATAATCTAATTTAAAAGCAATAAAAACAATCGATTAATAACTGCCCTTAAAAATTACTAGCAGCGTACCACCGCACCGGTAGTAAATCACGGCCATCTTGGTATGCCAGTCGCGGCGAGTGAAAACTGCGTCCGCGCCGCCACTGTATTAGGAATGCAAGTAAAAGTATCCAGACGCGACTGTAGAGGCGCCATGGTAGTGTAGAGCTGGGAGACTGTCCTATACCATTGAGTAAAGAAAGATGTTAATTTGAGGAGAACTACAACGTAAGCAAAGACTGAATATAATAATACCAGGCTGTTATTTTCCCACTGCAGGGCACAGGTTTTTTCTCATACAGAGAAGGCACGAGCATTGGTCACCACGCTTGCTCAAGACGGGTTGGCGATTTCAGACTTATATTAACTATAATTGCAAGTTTCATCACGATGTTTTCCTTCACCGATGTCGCTAATGTCCAAGATAAACTCAGAAAGTACATTTGAAATAAGAGTTTTTTGCAGAAACTACCAATTAATAACTAGTATTGAAGTTAAATCTGCAGACAAAAACAGTAAAGTATTGCAAAACAGTCCGGTAGTTCAATAAAGGACAGGCTATAATGGACAAAAGAACATTTTGCGTTGACCCCAAGTAACATGTGTGAAGGGCAGAAAGAAGACGTTCTTAGCACCCTAATTGCTTAATAAACTATCAATCTGAATCATTCTGAAGGATATTGCTAATCCATTGCTTCATATGTTCCAAAAATTAGTCTGCTCAGCAACGTAAACGACGCAATGAATGTTAAACTATAGTGTTACACAATTACCATGCTGGTGTGTAATTGGAGAATTATCAGCAAATCCAAAACTTGTAAAAGTAAAGATACAAGTACGTAGCTGAAAGTAAGGCCAAAGAAAATATGAGTGGATTGTGTGAGGAATGATATATGAAAGAGAAGATAGTGAATGATATCGTGACGGTCGACAAAGGAGAATGGAAGAAGGAAACGTGTTACACTGACCACAAGTACAAGTACATGGGACAAGGGCAGGAAGACGATGATGAAGTAGCTAATGAAATTATGAATTGAAACGAAAACCCTAATTCAAATGACAGCACCAAAATGTCATAGCACCCAAAACAATAAGCGTGTGATTCGTTCTGGTTAGTTAATCTTATTGTTTTATTTAATAAGGGCATGTCAAGTGATACGTAGCCTTGAACCGCTCAATTCGTTTTTGTAGGTGCACGATAACACGAGTACACCAAGCATCGCGTGCGCAGCCGATATATCAATTAAATCCGTATTAAACTGACGTAAGCACATCAATCCAATTATTACATGCTGTTCTATATTTGAGGAGAATCATTTGCGAAGAATTTTGGCATACGTTTTGGATAGGTATTTTTATTACTTACCGGATATTTGAAGAATTTGCCGTGTGGTGCCACCCAAAGGATTGAAAACAGTTTTTTCGGGAAGAAAACTATATTTTTCTTCAATGGAAATTCTTCTGTGCCGCAATAATTATTTTACTGTCGGTCATTTTAGCGTCTATGCCTCCGATTTCGAACACTGCACTCCATGAGTCTTCATTCTGAGTCCTTAGAATCCGATCCGAATCCGATCATGAGTACCATGATAATCATCATCATCACCATCACCATTCTCTTGCCCTTATCCCAATTTATTTGGGGTCGGCGCAACATGTCTTTTTTACTTACTTGTCTATTAGTCGTCCTCTCGGTAGTCACTCCCTTTCTAGCCATATCATCGTTAGAGGTGGTAATCAGCGTTCTGAAAAATAGTTCCTAACCTGGAGACTTCAGTGTTAAGTCAGGACTAAGTCGCGGTCATCCAGTCAATCAGTGTCACTGTACTTATAAAACAATACACCAAGGATTATGTCATGTTATTTTTGCAGCACACTTACTTTCGTTCCATTGAATATGCTGGGAACACGTGCTAATAAAATGGCTTTGTGTCTTGGGTGATTCAATTTCACCACTGCCTACAAATATAAGATACTTGCTTCCGCCTGCGGCTTCGGCGGCGAGCTATATCGATAAAAACTATCCTATGTCCTTCCTTGGGATGCAATCTATCTCTCGCCAAAGTTTAGGCGTGAAAAGGTAACATACAGACAGACAGACAAAGTTACTTTCGAATTTATAATATTAGTATGGATGCTAAGTGCTAAGATTGACGATCATCACAATATTATAATCTGTTCATGACTTCATGATAACACTTAAATACTGGAATCCTATAAACTATCTAAATATAATAAACTATTAAAATATTCATTGAATAGACACATCCAATTTAGTCTCAACTACACCTCAAAAAATCCTTCAAGAAAAAAACTGTTAATTTTAAAAGTTCAAAGCAAACCATTAAAACAAGAAAAGTGATCAAAGAAAAGAAAATGCCCAGAACTTCTCAAAACTTTAGTTATAACTCAATTACTGTAGCTAGTAGAAATAAAAATTAACTATTAATTCGTCAGTGAATATTGTATGGCCAATCACGTGGCGTGCAAGTAATTATTAATTGGGTCGAACGAAGTTACTGTGCAAGTGTGCATTAGTGTGGGAAGGTTCTGAGGTTAAAAAACTCGTTATTGAATTTTAATTAACTTTTTACAAGCTTGGTCTTTGCAGGGATGGAAATCAGTGCAAGCTTTGTATATTACGAAGAGCATTTAGAGTTACACACGCTATAATTGGTATAAGTCTCAAAAGGCATCTCAGGCAACCTCTTTAGGTAAGCAACCGCTTTGGTGAAGATGTAAAATTATGAAGTGACAAATGGAAAAATTATAACCAACCAACTTACTATACCATTAATACAATATACCATTTTACCAATCAGCGACAGACAGTATTGATTCTGCGGCCTCATAACCTCATATCCTGCCTGATGGAACCGCTCTGTATGAAACCTAGACCATATCCTGGATTTTAATTACGAAGAACTAAGTAAAAATGTTGTTTGATTGTTTCATCACACTCTAAAGTGCTAATAGCTACAGCAAAGTTTTAATAGACCATTCAGCTGCTTCTAGAACGAATAGTTAATTACTTCCAGTGTTGCTAACGTTTCCTCTTAAAATTAAAACTCTTTGCAATACTTACTTGAACATTAGTTTATGTGTTTTGAAAGTTTTATAGCTTCATTAACGTTTGTTTCTGCTAAGTAACGTGTGTTTTATTTAAATCTATCGAGATCGCAATATTGTTGTTGGTAATTATTCAAGATTATCTAATCGTTGGCTAGTACATACATTACACTGTGTGCAATGGGAATGAGAATAAAAATCAATTATTTTGCTTCTTTATCTACTGCGTCAGTTGCAAAATTTTGATTAGGTCATCTTGATTTGTCTATTTCAAAAGGTTCCCAGCCGGACATGTGTCATGGTAAGTTAAGTTTGACTTACTGATCATAGAAAGCTTTGCACCACTTGGGAAAATGGCTTTCTTCAAAAACTTTAACACTTGAAATTAAACGCTGTTGGTTTCACATCCGACATCCACTAATCATGCCTCTGTGATTTTGATTCATAGTGATCATTTCAAATTATTTAGAAAAGTAATTAATCACAAATTTCACAAACTAAACCTAATCAAAATCAGCAACGATTCCATTAAAACTTATATCGGAATTTCACATCAAATACAAATTTTCGCTGGAACTATAAAAGCGTGTGTTCCTGAACACTTGTTCCAGAATTCTACATAGTTCAACAGTGTTTACTTTACCGACCGGGAAGTGGGTGGGGGGAAGAGTCTACCCAATTTCTCTTTTGTACCTGGTAGATGGAACTTTTTTAATTGGTTCTCGATCGAGAAGGTCGCTGGTCGTGTCAGCCATTTTGATATTTCTGGCCTTCGTGTAGCTACAGCATTTTTTGTTTGACTAGCCTAGATTAGTTTTGGTCGAATCGGTTAGTTTTGCGGGTATGCTAGTAGTTTTTGGTAGAATTCGATTTGTTGGAGGTTGAGCTGTTTCGTACGTTTCCTTTTCTGGATTAATTGGACTTGGTTTACTTTTAATTTCGGAGCTCTCAATGATATTTTTCTTATCTTTTTGTTTTAACTTTGCCTGTGTAAAACGGATTGACGAAATTGGACATTTAAGCTGTCATTGTGCTGATGGGAATTGAACATTTTAGAAATGAAAATATACGGAATACAGCGATGTTAAAAGTAATAGATACGGCTGACACAAAATAAACATAATCCGATTACGAATATAACTTTGATAAAAATACAACATAATCATGTAAATAGAAATACTACAGAAAGGAAAGTTTATTTGTTTGTTTGTGAAGGGGTCTCGTAAAACCGGCTTACTACCGAAGGGATCAATCGGTCATGAGAAGCGAATCCCGAAGGGTCACTTGTTTAAAGTAGCCGGGGCTACTGAGTCTTGACTGACGGCGTGTAGCGGAACTTAAATGTAATCTTCTTCTTCATCCATTACGACACGAGCACCCACGTCCCACGGCACGGCAAAGGCTTTCCTCTTCTGCAATTTTGGGCCAGTCCTTAAAGATGGAGTGTAGATAGTCCCGCCATCTCTTTCTATGTTTATGGCAAGTGGTAATTTTTGTCCACTGCTCCTCCAAAGTGCGACATCAACGTAACTAGGCCTAACTTCTTATTTATTCAAAATTGACTTATCTGCCGTCCTTTAACTAAAAAGCCGTTAACCCTAAAATGGTCAATTTTCACTTTTTAATACAGAGTGACAGAGTTCAAAATTCTCTATCTTTTTGTCTAAGAAACATTTCTAGAATATAAATAGTTCCAAAGATATGAAAATTTTGTAGGCCGCTAGGTAGCATACTTTTCAAGAGACATCAATTCCCATTTATTTTTGCGTTTTCTCGAAAACTACTTTTTGCACTTAGCTGCCTTTTAGTTAGTGGACGGCAGTTATGCCGTCGAAAAAACCAGGTTGGTAATGCAGCTGACTGCTCAAGATGCGCTAAACAAACTGATGTACTTCATCATCATTTCAGCCGAAAAACGTCCGCTGCTGGACATAGGCCTATCCCGAGCACCTCCATTGCGACCGGTTCTGTGCTTCCCGCATCTTCACAAGGACATCAGTCCACCTTGTGGGCGGCCTTACAACGCTACGTCTTCTGATACGCGGTCGATGTACTTACCTACTAAAATGCAGTAAATTAGACGAAATATTTACATAGCATTTCTAACAGTGCCAGCAATATTAAAAATATACTGGAGACTGGGCAGAGACCTATAGGTAGTAAATAAGAAGATGCTGCTAAAGCGGAAGACGTTGATGACGTTGAAGTCCAATTTATCTTAGCTTAGTTAGATCTCTGATTAAAGATACAGAAGGTAGATTTAATTTTGATGTTTAAATATTGTATAACTCATGTTTAAGATTAGGATAGGCAATTTTGTTATCTTGCTACTTGCTAGACAGTTTTATTGAGACAATAACGTTAATACAATAATTTATTCATGTTTTTCTCATGTCTAATAAATACTGTTTACGTCAGATAATTTGTAACATAATAGTAAAGATAGGGACTTATGCTATATCAGCAAAACTATTTGATAAACACAAAGAAGTACTTCTAAGCCTGTTAAGCGACCGGAGGATGAATGACGTAAGCTAACCGGACATCAAGCTCCCAATGTCAACTCCTCCACTTCCTAAAACACACGAACAAGCCAATAAAAATCCCTTACCTACTCTGATTCAATCTTTCTTTCCTAACAAAATGTCCCTAACTGTCGGTATCTGACTCAAACAGCACGACTAACAGTTTTACTACACTTCCCACGGACACGGAGTAAATAAATCTCGTTTATTGATAGCTCAGTACCGCTAGCGACATCTGTTAGCGTAACACACGGTCACTTTCATCGTATCTATCAGCTGTTCGGCGCGCGGGCTGCGCGTTGTCGTAGATCTTTCATAGATGGCGTTAGTAGTTGCAATGATCTAAACATTAATATTAGAAGTAGATTTAAGATTAATCTGATTCATTCAAATTTAAATTATTTATTAATCACAATTTGTACAAGAATAGAATAGACGGTGACCCCCAAACTAGGAATTTGACTGTATCTTGGGAGTCAGTGTTGCGACATTTTCAAAGTGGTACATAGTGCATATAGTGATTATTGCAAGACAGGAAACTAAAACTTAACCAAAATCTAAAATCAATTAAAATTTAAAATAAAATACAAATTGGGGTAAGAAGAGCTGCTGAATTGATTGCATGACCTAAAATGTGTGTTTATGATAACAGGCATTCAGTAGCACACTTTTTTTTTTGGTAATTGGTAATACGGGCTGGATTCCGCAACTCCACGTCAATGCGCGTATTTTGCGTACGGGTGGGAAAATCGATTATTTGATCCACCCCAGCTCCTCAAGGAAGGCCAGCAACGCCTTGATGTTGCTGACCGTCTCGCGTAGGGTACCTGGGTTACCGAAGTACTTTGCCCTGTACGTGGTGATCACCGGGCAGTTTAGAAGCACATGTGCCGCTGTCTCGTCATCCTCCATGCAGGCTCTGCACAGCGGACTGTCTGTTACTCCTATGACATAGAGGTGTTTATTAAATAACCCGTGGCCAGTTAAAGCTGCCGTAACTATACGCAGCTTTTGTTTAGTTAGACGGAGAACCTGTTTCGCAGTAGCACACTTTTGTCCTTTACAATTGTGCAGGATTAATTTTATGATCATACTCATATAGTTTGGCCTCCTACAACAGCCCTTCTTGACCTTGTAAAGACCGCAGGAATCGGCTGGATGCGAGAAGTTAGAACCGGTCGAAGTAGCGTTGCTTGTGTCTATGTCCAGCAGTGGACATCTTTCGTCAGAAGTGATGACACTCATATGGTTAATGGTATTCAAACACCAGTCTTGAAATCCTAAATTTTATTTCCTGTTGTTCCGGCATTTTAGTCTAACAGTTATCCATAATGTTTTACCACATCATAAACTCGGCCACCAAACCTAAGAAGCGGAAAATGCATAACATTTTGTCTTCCATTAATCAAATAAATTCCCTGAAACTTTGAAACATTTGAATGCTGCAATGCACCATTTCTTATCCCTTATGTATCACTCCCCCTGTCTTCCCAAATATAATTACAGTTGCAGCTTGTAAGATAATTTCATTAGCAAGGCGTGTAACCTGTTAAACTGAATTAGCTTCTATATTTATCAGGGTAACGTCTGATTTGGCTTATGCTTTTGTAGGATTTATCAATTAGAGAGACGCTTGGCTCAATACGAATGGCGGAAGAAAATCAAGTTTAAGCTGGTAACCGCTGATCAAAGCAAGATAATTATAACAGAAAGTATATAATGAAGATGGAAAAAAGAAAATAGAAGTTAAATATTTATTTCTTCGTGATCAGTTTTTTTTTGTCAACATCATCTGCCTACTGAAACCACTATATTAATTATCATGTAAGAACAGCATCCTTTTTTTCAAACGTAACATTATTCCATATTTACTAATATTACAAATTAATGCGAAAGTGTGTCTGTCTGTGTGTTATCTCTTCACGCTTAAACCGCTGAACCGATTTAGATGAAATGTGGTATAGAGATAGTTTGAGTCCCGGGAAAGGACATAGGATAGTTTTATCCCGATATTACTACGGGATCGAAACTTACACGGGTGAAACCGCGGGGTGCTGCTAGTACTTAAGTATTTTTTCATTGTTATTCTTCCTTAAGGTGAACTAAAGCATATCCTGTCCATCCATCTTTGTTTTGTTGCTACTTCGTATCTATTTTCTTAGTGAGAGCAGCGGTGGCTCATGTAGTAACTGCCTGGACTTACGAGTTGTACGAGTTGTAGGCAGTAGCGGCCCTAGGGCGGTGCGAGCGGTGCGACGGCACCATCAACCACCACCAGGCACCAGTCAACGAATAGTTACTGATGGTAACTATTCGATGACCGATGATAGAAACTACTATAAAGCGCGGACGCGGAGTATCCACCGAGTCGCGACGAACATTTGGGCGCGCAAACGAAGCCGGCGGCGCGGAAAGGTCCATATTGGAAAAAGCTTGTGCTGATTTGCAAATCAGTTTGACACGGGCGCCACATTAAGATTAGCACCACCTAAAAAATATTCTAGGGCCACCGCTGGTTGTAGGTTGTAGGTACCCACTTACCCAGGCAGACGCGTTAATTTTTGTACTTACCTACCTACGTAATTTCATCACCAGTCTCAAAACGGTGAAGGAAAACGTCGGGAAAAAACCGGCATGTCCTAGAACCAAAAAAGTAATTTAAAAAAATTAAACGGACTTCAAAAAGAAATTAACTGAAAATTATGAAATAACTTTAATTTCGGAATTCGGTGTCTTTGGGATCTGTATTTTATAGTTTTAGTTTTTTGCCACCGACTTCCGAAATTAAAGTTATTTTATAATTTTGAGTTAATTTCTGTTTGAAGTCAGTTTAATTTTTTTAAATGTCTTTTTTATTTCGTAATTTTTAGTTTTTGCACTAGAATTGGAACAAGATGTTTTCCCTTTGACACTACACCCGCAGCTCGTATCAATAAACCAGGCCGTCACACTTACACGTACTTATTAGTCCACTAGCTTCCGCCCGCGACTCCGTCCGCGCGGATGTCGGTCTTCGCGTGGATGGTTTATTTCTCCATTTTGAGTAACTCTGACAATGACATCTTATAAATATCTATTGGACCCAAATACGGCTAAGCTTATAATAATTAAGGAGATCCCTCTATTGAGCTACTGCTGTTGAGCTCGCGTTCTGTAGTAAGTATTTTTTTCATAGTAATTCCGACCTTGATAAGTAGCATGTAGCAGTAAATTACTGACAATGACGAAAAGTTTGCAATAATAAAAAAGTGATCGTGACAATGCGACAGAAAGTTAATTGAGAGCTTCAGCATACACAACATTGTTAGTGAGCTCGTCCGGAATATGAACATGAAGATTTCTTGGACTGCTCACATGGGAAAGAGCTACGTAAAGTTGCCCGTGTGAAAAACAACTCGCGGTAAGATCTACGCCAGCAACTCCTAGGGTCTGACCTTGAGCCTTATTTATTGTCATGGCGTAACACAAAGCTACAGGAAACTGTATTCTCTTAAATTGAAATGGAAAATTATCCACTACGGGTAATGCAACGTGTGTTCGCGGTTCTACAGAACAACGTCTATGAATAAAACCGAAAAATAAGATTTTTTTTCTACGTATTTTTCCAGGATAAAAAGTATCCTATTTTATGCCCATGATAATAAGGTATAATTATACCAAGTTTCATCGAAATCGAACCGTTAGTTTTCACGTGATGCCTGCATATACAGACAGACAGACAGACAGACAGACAGACAGACAGACAGACAAAAAATTTTTTAATCACATATTTGGGTTTGGTATCGATCCAGCAACACACCCCGCTATTTATTTTTTCAATATTTTCAATGTACAGAATTGACCCTTCTACAGATTTATTATATGTATAGATATCTTGAAAATTACTAAATCGATTTTCATGAAACTTGCACTGTTCCCTAAGTTGAAGTAAATGTAAGCTAATAAAAAAAATAGTCACGATCCGATTAATAATTGCGGAGAAATGCGTGGACAAACATACATGTACAATTGTACATACATACGTCTCTAAAATTTGGTATATTTGTTTAGAAGCCCTAATAGATTGTCATATGCGAATATAATGCAATTCCAATAACAATACATACATACGTGTCGAATTGATAACCTCCTTTTTTTTTAAAGGCGGTAAAAATTCGAAGACATGTGACATCTACCAACCTGCACTGGGCTCGCGTGGTAGATTAATGACCACTCTTTCTACTCTCTCTCGAAGAGAGGAGGCCTGTGTCCAGCAGTGGAAACCTTATAAGTCTGATCATCCATGTTCCTGTCGCCAGAGCTTTGTTGGTCAGTAGAAAATAGACCAGATTTTGTTGGATTGAGCAGATTCCTCTTATCACACTGCCCTATCTATGTTCTATGTTATGGGTTTGGTTTCCGCACTTAGTCCTTCAATGGACCATTGTGCATGACCACACTGCCCTTGACACATCTTCTTTAGTTATTTGATTCCTCAATGGTGAAAACATGAATTTTTTTACCTGAAAATTGGTAGAATCACTTACATATAAACGCGGTTTCACCTTCCAGACGTGATTGGGTAACGAGATGAAAGATGAAACCTTATTTCGATTTTATCCCCACGGAACTGCCCATCCGGGTTAGGTTAATATAAGTACCTTTTCCGTTCTTTGTGCAAAGTTTCATCATCCGTTGACGTTGTATGTATTCAGTTTTATATATAAACTTGTGTTTAGAAACATTGTGTTGAAAGCATAAATAAAAGTTAGTCTTATTGTACGGATTTCGGTCAGCTTCACCTTGTTGATGTTGTTTAATGATTTTGGTGTTTTTGCAGTTGTGTGAGTATCTTAATTTTCTGTACTGTCTATTTACCATTCATGAAACTTAAGTACCTACTTACATAGAATCCTAGTTTTACTCTTTTCTATGCCAATTTTATCGCTTACTTTCCAAGCCGGACAGTGACATCGTCACATTTCAGTTACCAAAACTGAAAAGCTTAAGCTTATTTTGGTATTCATATCATCTCATTATCGTCACCATAATCACCTTCTGGAATCACTTCTGTCATACCTAATGTGACCATTTATTTTTTTTTGTCAGAGCGGGACGCTTACGGAATTAAAAAAAAACTTATTTTAAGTACTAGGTATTTATTAAAAAGAGAAAAGGATATGAAAAATAGTATATTAGGTAGGTACATATTAATATGTAATTTTGATATTTCATTGCGGTTGAAGATGCGTTTGTTTTATATTTATCGGTGGGGCAAATTACTTTTAAAATGTCGGGAATCGGGACTAATGAATGACTAATCGCACTCGCGCATCCGTCTCTCTCTCGTAAGTCATAATTATGTCACTATGTAAATTGTCCATGAATTAATTGAATTGAATATCGTTTGGTCCCTTTGTAAAAGCGGGACATTTTTGCTCTAGTTGGGGACAGACCGCCTGAAAGCGGGACTGTCCCGCCCAAAGCGGGACGAATGGTCACGTTAGTCATACCTACTCTATACAAATAAATACAATTTAAGTATGTTTGTAATGTCAAAATAACAGATTTTTACTAAATGCATATGAAAGTATATGGGTAAGGCTCAAATTTTACGCGCACTCTCTAAAAATGTGTTGTCCCAGAATTTGAAGAGTAGAAATAAAATATCAAAAATAATAAATACTTGTTTATAATAATATTGCTAGAAAGATGACTATTTTGTCATCATGTCTAATTTTTTTCGTTTAAAAATTCCAATTATATACATATTTAATACTTGAAAATAAAAAGGTCCATGTTTGTCTTCCATATAATTTGTTGATGTCCGTGGACGTACACTTCTCAAAGTACATTCAATATATTTAGGAAACACATGGTTTTTTTTAGTTCGTATACTTTATGGGCTTCAGAATATTATTTGTATAGTTCATAGTAAAATAAGTTCAATATTTATCAAAGCGTTTTGATTATATCAAATAATTTAAAAATGTCCTAAATTTTAATCCAGTGTGACACTTCAGTTGTGCAACGCGATATTTTGGGATTAATTGACATTCTACCATGATCATCAAATTATTTTGGATTGGCAACACAGATCCATGATATCCGACTAACTTCAGCGTGTTTCTGCCATTTTGTTTTTGTGTCAGACGGAAGATCGTGAGTCGTGACGGAACGTGTTGTAGGACGTTAAGAAATTGTAAGTTTACTTTATTATATTTTCGAATTTTTAATGACTTTCTTGATTTGTGATATTTAATTGTGTCTATTACCTACTTAATTAATAAAATATAACGCTTACTATTAGTTGTACTGTACATTTTATGAATTACGATTTTTTTTATGATAGGTTATGTAGAATTTTTGATCCGTTGTGCGACGAATGACACAAAATTGTGCGACGTGTCACAACGGAAATTGTAAAGCTGTGTACCCATTAACTTTATACTATATTTATCAAAGCATGATAAAGTACCTAGGTACTTGCGTATGTATTGATTTGAATTGCTTAGTACTTAGTTAATTATTTTTTTCAGAGCCTTTGTCTGCGGCGGAAAGGTGTCGAAGGTACCGCGAAAAACTTAAACACTCTAATCCTGAAAAATATGAAGAAATTAAAAAGAAGAACGCTGAAAGAACAAAAGCTAAAAAAAAAAAATAATAATAAATATTTGAGACCATCATAACGAGCCCTTTTCATTTGATAGTTGTCGAATATATTATTATTATTATTCCGTTCATTTATTTAGCTACCTTACTTTATTACATTTTTAAATATTTCTTAAAATATAAAAAATAGGTATAAAAAACATTTAAAAATATAAAAAAATAGTTGTCCGCCGGTGTCGGGAGCAGGGTCCAAGCTACCGGTGGTTAGGGCTCCAGAGACAGGAACCTCCTCACAATGCGAGCCGTATCAAGGAGTACTGCCTTCTGAATCAGGCCCTTGATCCAACCGCCTAACGAGAGCCTCGATAGATGTTGATCGAGGCTTTCGGCCATCAGCCCATTGGCTGATACGACAATCGGCACAATGATAGCCGAGCTCACATTCCACATGTCAACAACCTCGTGTGCTAAGTCGAGATATTTGATTTGCTTCTCTTTCTCAGCTTTCACGAGGTTCCCGTCATGTGGAATGGTAACATCGACAATCATTGTGCGGCGCGCTAATCGATCTATCACCACTATATCAGGCTTATTGGCAACAATAGTCCTGTCAGTAATGATAGACCGATCCCAGTACAATGTGACATGGTCATTTTCAAGAACTGGGTCGGGCACATACTTGTAATACGGTACCTCAGAATCCACAAGTTTATATTTCAAAGCAAGTTGCTGGTGAATAATCCTAGCTACTTGGTTATGCCTGTGCAAGTACTCGCCGTTAGCTAGACGAGAACAACCAGAGATAATATGTCTGATAGACTCACCCGGACGGTGGCATGCCCGACACACGTCAACCGTCCCGTCCCTCATAATATGTCTCCGGTAGTTATTCGTTAAGATAACTTCGTCCATAATTGCACAGACAAAACCTTCAGTTTCCCCGAAAAGGTCACCAAAACGTAGCCAGGATATGGACGCTAAGAAGTCTACACCGGGCTCATGAAGAGCCCGATAGAAGCGCCCGTGAAGCTCCTTGCTTTGCCATACCTTCTTGCGGTCATCAGTAGAAAGTACTACAGGTTTGCGCCAGTTCTCTTTAGCCATGGAGAGCGGGGTGAGCCCCTTGTCCACTGCGACCACATCACGGTGCATACCCACTTCGGCTTTTAAAAAATATTCCCTGAGACTGCACACCTCGCGGTTGTGGAGGGTCTTCGCATTTAAAAAGCCTCGACCCCCGCTCTTCCGCGGGATATACAGTCTCATCACCGATGATCGTGGGTGATGCATCCGGTTTGCAGTCAGTAGTGTACGGACTCTTCTATCCAGGGCGTCGAGTTCAGTCTGAGTCCATTTAAGTATGCCGAAAGAGTACATCAAAACCGGCATGACCCAACCGTTGAAGGCGCGCACCTTATTTCCGCCCGAAAGAAGACTAATTAATACCTTCTTCAGGCGACAAAAGAAGCGCTCCTTCAACGATTGCTTCATGTCAGCATCGTTGATGCCTAACGCTTCCGACATACCCAAATACTTATAGCTTTCGGATGAGGAGAGGGATCTGAGGCTTATGGAATCCGAGAGTTGAATTCCCTCGGATTCCATAATCTCCCCTCGCTTTACATGCATGACTGCACATTTGTCGACACCAAATTCCATCCTGATGGCGCTACTGAAAGTTTCTGTTACCTTCAGTAGCTCCATCAGACGCAATTTGTTGGGGGCAAAGAGTTTCAAATCATCCATGTAAAGGAGGTGAGATATGACCTGACCATCTCTCCTCAACCGATAGCCTAGACCTGAATCCTCCAGTAGTGTACTTAGAGGATTCAGGGCTAAGCAGAACCAAAGTGGACTCAAACTGTCGCCCTGAAATATTCCCCGTTTAATCCATACAGGCTCATCATTTCCCTGGATCTGTCGACATCCTGGATAACGAAGGACTGTCTTCCATTGCCTCATACACGACTCAAGGAAGGTGCGTAGAGTTGCATCTATCTTGTACAACTCCAGCACCTTCATGAGCCATGTATGTGGCACCGAGTCGTAGGCCTTCTTGTAATCTATCCAACATGTCGACAGATCCTTGCGGGATCGACGAACCTGTTGGCTAATGGCCATGTCTATGAGGAGTAGCTCCTTAGTACCGCGGGACCCATTCCTACATCCATTTTGAGAGGCAGACATAATCGAATTACTCTCAATGTGCGTATTAATTTTCGCTCTCAAAATGGATGTAAGAAGTTTATAAACCGTCGATAAACACGTAATCGGTCTATAATTCTTGGGTTCCGCGGGACTACCTGATTTATGGAGCAGGTGGGTAACGCCTGTTGTTAGAAACTGCGGTAGCGACCCAGACTCTAAGGATGACTGGAATTGAGATGCCAGGCAAGTGTGTGAACTAATTAGCCATTTCAGCCAAAAGTTGTGCAGTCCGTCCGGTCCCGGTGATTTCCAATTCGGTAACGGACGGACCGCTTTGGCAACGTCTGATGGCGTAATCAGCACTGTTTCCATTTCTGGTACAGATTCACACACTCGCTCGACATCCCGCATCCAGCCAGCCTCAGTGTGACAGACGGGGACCGACCAGATGCTGCACCAGAAAGCACTTGTGGTGGCATCATCCGGGCGGTATACATCTGTCACATTTTGTTCAGGTCGCTCCCAAGCTCTATACACCCACCTTTCATCACTCTGGAACATGCGATTCTGCGTGTATCGATCCACCCGCCGTTTATACCGTCGAATTCGGCTCGCCCATGCACAAACTTTCTGCTTCAGGAAGTCGATGCGCTCTGTGACACGGGATATGTATTCTCGAGGGCTGATTCCAGTCCCCGAGAATGCCCGCCTTACAAAGCGCATCACTCGTGGTCGTGTATTGCCCTCCCTGAAGCAGTATAGTTTGCCGATGAGTACCCTGGTCCCATCGATACGACGCTCGATCCTGCGCTGCCAGGCTGGTACGGCTGGTTTTGGTCGAGTAGCTCCGTCACAACTTGGAAATTTTACGTTAGCTAAACGACATGCCGCCACAGCCGCACAGTACAGGATCGAGTGTGTATCAACGAGATCCTCGCTGCTCTCGAAGAAATTCTTGAGCTGCGAGTCCAAGGCACACACCAGCGCCCTATTTTTTTTGTGCATGGGTAATCGTGGTAAACGTGGCCTGAGTTCGGTAGGAGTGGACCTATACTCGCATAATGCATCTTCCAGTGCGCTCCTCAGTCGGACGTTGCACTGGCTACTTACTGTGTCAACCCTATCATCCTCTTCTTCAACATGATTGGACCGCGGCGGGATGGCATCAACAGTTGACGCTTGTGCCGCAGTTTGTGTCGAAGTCGAGACGATATGGTTGCTCAGTACCTCTGAGCGCAGCCTATCAAGCGCGATATCGTCCAACCTATGATTGCGTTGGATGACCCGCACCTGATCCGACAGTCGTTGGGCCGAAACGTTGACGGTTGGTTCCAGTTCCTGGAACAGAGACAGCATCCTATCGCGGTACGCAGTGAGGTTAATTCCCCCCTCTGTAGACCTGTAATATGCGCGCATGACGTTCTCGTTCATAGACTGAGTCCATCTCATGCGCTGCACACAACCACCGGTAGCGGGGACCCGACTCGGGGCCGGATGGCCCCTAAGTCCCAAGCTGTTCGGTGGCCGGCCTCTCCCCTGCCGGCGTACGGGTGTTGGCGACGTCGGCGGGGAAAAATATTCGTCGCTCGAGCTCGACGCAACTGCCACGGCCGGTGTCACAGCACTCACGATGGGGCTGGATTCCGGAGGTGGCGGGGCGGAGCTGAGCGACGAGTCCGGAGGTGGTAGGCGTGCACGGCGAGCTGCTAATCTCGTCAACATTTTTTCATAAAATTATCGTCTTTTTCATGTTTTTCTATAGTTATCGGGGGTGACATGCTTGACAGATGTCACCTCCGATTCGGCAGTTTTTGATGTCGGTTTATGTTTCTATTCATTGTATTTTTTAAATTATATTTTGATTTTTTCGATTTTTGATTCACATTGAATACAAAAATTATAAATATGACTGTGGTAGGAGCTTCTAAAAATTAAAAATATGAAAAATATAGAGATGACAATATATTACGTGTTGACGTTGTTGGTGTTGCTAGCATATTATAGCATATTATTAGCATATTATTATTATTATTTCTTTTATTTCACTAAATACATATATATTATATTTTTAAATATTAGTATAAAAAATATAAAAACATTTAAAAATATAAAAAATAGTAGCCCACCGGTATCGGGAACAGGGTCCAAGCTACCGGCGGTCAGGGCTCCAGAGAGAGGAACCTCCTAACAATGCGGGCCGTGTCCAGAAGTACCGCTCTCTGAATCAAGCCCTTGATCCAGCTGCCCAACGAGAGCCTCCTTAGATGTTGGTCGAGGCTCTTGGCTATTAACCCATTGGCTGTCACGACTATCGGCACAATGATCGCCGTGTCCACATCCCACATGTCGACAACCTCGCGAGCCAAGTCAAGATACTTGATCTGTTTATCTTTCTCGGCTTTCACGAGGTTCTCATCATGCGGGACGGTTATGTCAACAATCATTGCGCGCCGCTCTGATCGATCCACCACCACTATATCAGGTTTATTGGCAACAATAGTCCTGTCAGTGATGATGGATCGATCCCAGTACAATGTGATATTACCATTTTCGAGAACTGGGTCGGGCACATACCTGTAGTACGGCACCTCCGATTCCACAAGGTTGTATTTCAAAGCAAGCTGCTGATGGATTATCCTGGCTACAAGGTTGTGTCTATGCAAGTACTCTCCGTTAGCCAGACGAGAACACCCGGAGATAATATGTCTGATTGATTCTCCCGGCCGGTGGCATGCCCGACAGATGTCAACCGTGCCGTCTTTGACAATAAATCTCCGGTAATTGTTCGTCATCATAACTTCGTCCATAATTGCACAAACAAAACCTTCGGTTTCTCCAAAGAGGTTACCGAAACGCAGCCAGGCTACGGACGCTTGTAGATCTACATCGGGTCCACGTAGGGCCCGCAGAAAGCGTCCGTGAAGCTCCTTACTCTGCCATACCTCCATGCGATCATTAGTGTCAAGCACTACTGGTTTGCGCCAGTTCTCTTTAGCCAAGGAGAGCGGGGTAAGGCCCTTGTCCACTATGACTACATCTCGATGCATCCCCACGTCGGTTTCTAGGAAATATTCCCTGAGACTGCATATCTCGCGATTGTGGAGCGTCTTAGCGTTTAAAAACCCTCGACCTCCACATTTTCGCGGGATATACAGCCTCATTACCGATGACCGTGGGTGATGCATTCGATTTGCAGTCAGCAGTGTACGGACCCTCCTATCCAGGGCGTCGAGTTCGGTCTGAGTCCATTTGAGTATGCCGAAAGAGTACATCAAAACTGGCATGACCCAACCGTTGAAGGCGCGCACCTTGTTTCCGCCTGATAGAAGACTATTAAGTACTTTTTTCAGACGGCCAAAGAAGCGCTCCTTCACCGATTGCTTCATGTCAGTAACATTGATCCCTAACGCTTCCGACATACCCAAATACTTATAGGTTTCGGATGCGGAGAGGGCTCTAAGGTTTGTGGAATCCAAGAGTTGGGTTCCCACGGATTCCACAATCTCCCCTCGCTTTACATGCATGACCGCACATTTGTCCACACCAAATTCCATCCTGATGGCGCTACTGAAAGTTTCAGTAATTTTCAGGAGCTCCATCAGTTGTAATGTGTTGGGGGCAAAAAGTTTTAGGTCATCCATGTAAAGGAGGTGAGATATAACCTGACCACCTCTCCTCAGCCGATAGCCTAGACCTGAATCCTCCAGCAGTGTGCTTAGAGGATTCAAGGCTAAGCAGAACCAAAGCGGACTCAAACTGTCGCCCTGAAATATGCCTCGCTCAATCCTTATCGGTTCGCTATTCCTCTGAATATTTCGACATCCTGGATAGCGAAGGACCGTCCTCCATTGCCCCATACACGACATCAGGAAGGTGCGTAGAGTTGTATCTACTTTATACAACTCTAACACCCTCATGAGCCATGTATGTGGCACCGAGTCATAGGCCTTCTTATAATCTATCCAACATGTCGACAGATCCTTTCGGAAACGACGAACCTGTTGGCTAATGGCCATATCAATGAGGAGTAGCTCCTTAGTACCGCGGGACCCATTCCTACATCCATTTTGAGAGGCAGACATGATGGAGTTGGTGTCTATATGTTTGTTAATTTTAGTCCTCAAAATGGATGTAAGAACTTTATAGACCGTCGGTAAACACGTGATCGGCCTATAATTTTTGGGTTCCGCGGTGCTACCTGATTTATGGAGCAGGTGGGTAATTCCTGTCGTTAGGAATTGGGGTAGCGAACCAGACTCCAAAGCAGTCTGGAACTGAGATGCCAAGCGAGCGTGCGACCTTGGAAACCATTTGATCCAAAAGTTCTGCAGCCCGTCCGGCCCAGGAGACTTCCAGTTAGGCAACGGACGGACTGCACGAGCTACATCTTGGGGGCAGATGGTGATAGCCCCCATTTCTGGTATTGGGTCGCAGGCTCGCTCGACTTCCCGAGCCCAATCACCTTCGGTGTGACTGACAGGCACCGACCAGATGCTGCGCCAGAAGGAACACATGGCATCATCATCTGGTAGGCACGTCTCAGCCACACCTTGGTCCGGTCGTTCCCAACCCCTATAAACCCACCTTTCATCGCTCTGGAAGGTGCGATTCTGAGTGTATCGCTCTACTCGCCGCCTATACCGACGAATACGGTTTGCCCATGCATACACTTTCTGCTTCAGGAAGTCGATGCGCTCTGTGACACAAGACATATAGTCTTGAGGACTGATATCAGTCCCCGAGAACGCCCGCCTCACAAAGCGCATCACTCTAGGGCGAGTATTGCCCTCCCTGAAGCAGATTAGTTTGCCGATGAGCGTCCTGGCCCCACCAATACGGCGTTCAATTCTGCACTGCCAAGCTGGTACGGCTTGTTTCGGTCGTGTAGCTCTAGAATCGTTGGCAAATTTGACGTGAGCTACACGACATGCCGCTACAGCCGCGCAGTACAGAATCGAATGAGTATCGATGAGGTCTTCGCAGGTATCAAAATATTTTGACAACTGCGAATCCAGGACCGCCACCAGCGCCCTATTTTTGTTATGCATGGGCAAACGAGGTAAGCGTGGCCTAAGTTCGGGCGACATGAAGCGATATTCCTGAATCGCATCCTCCAAAGCACTCCTTAATTCCTCATTGCACTGGGTACTTACATTTATAGCCCTATCATTACTCCCCTCGTCAGTATGACTTATATTAGGCTGCGGTAATATTGCAGCGGTCTGCGACTGGGGGGCGATGACATGGCTACTCTGCATTTCACTTCGCAGGCGATCAAGTACAGTGTCATCTAACATATGATTACGCTGGATGACCCGCACCTGATCCGACAGTCGTTGTGCCGAAACGTTGACAGCTGGTTCAAGCACCTGAAAAAGAGAGAGCATCCGAACACGGTACGCGGTCAGAATGTTTCCCCCCTCTGTAGCCCCATAGTATGAGCGCATGACATTTTCATTGATGGATTGTGTCCATCTCATGCGCTGCACACTTCCGCCGAGAGCTGGGACCCTATCAGAGGCCGGTGGGCCTCGAAGTCCTAAGCCGTCCGGCGGCCGGCGTCCTCTCCGTCGACGAGCAGGTGGTGGCGTCGTGGGCGGAGAGAAATACTCGTCGCTCGAGCTCGACGCAACTGCCGCGGCCGGTGTCATCACAGCGCTCACAGTGGGGCTGGGTACCGGCGGCGGCGAGGCGGAGCTGAGCGAAGAGTCCGGAGGTAGTAGGCGTGCACGTCTTGCGGCTAGTCTTGTCAACATTTTCTTTTCTTGTTAGTTTTTAACGGAGGTGACATGACAGATGTCACCCCCGGTTCGGCAGTTTTTGTTTAAAATTTATCCAAATATGGTTCATTGTAAGTAGTTCATTCATTCACTGTTTGATCCGGTTAATCTCCAAAACGGCTCGACCGATTTTGACGAGACTTCACCGGCAGATAGCTGATATTATTTTACTTAAGTACTGTTATTTTACAAAAAAAGTCAGGGTTCGCAAAAAATTAAAACACATGAAATTCAATTTGTTTACCGACAAGCACGCAAATGAAGTCGCGGGCACAGCTAGTTATTTTTAAAATTGAGTGTAACATTTCGTTAACTAACTCCAAAAACTCACATTTTTAACTCCAACCAGTGACAATTCCTCCAGCACATGTAGAATTAACTCAGATGCAGGTGCATAACTACTACCTGCATATACCAAAACTAACTTTATTAGCAAACTGCTGTCGCCTCTGAACATTTACTTAATTAAATCACGTTTTACTCTGTTTTCAGTAACTTTTCTAGCTGACGATCCATTCAAATGTATTTTTTACATATCTCCTTGCTAATTGGAAGTTGGACTAACTATGTTGATTCAATCCCAAAACCGAGCAATGAAGCGGATTAATTTGTTTTCCTGTTTTTGCTAACGTTAACGATCTCTATGACGCTGTTAGGTAATGTACCTACGGATCTGCAAAAAGATCAAGTTCATTACTTATATTTTTTCCGCTACAAAGACCAACATCATTTGTTATGATAACGTTTAGGTACTGAAGGAAAATATCGAGAGAAAATGCGAACTTAATGGTCTAAAATATTCTACATTACATTCTACAAGCAAGCTTCTTCACTGTATGAAAAGAGGTCCTGCATTGCGGCAAGTTAAAGGTACGAGTTTGTAGCCGACCGCATACAGCAGCAGCAGACGACGTGTCGCTACACTACTGGTTTGTATGTATTTCTATGGAATATCTTCCGTAGCTAGCGACACGTCGCACGGCCGCAGACGTCGGCGTCGTGTCGCCCGACCGCAGATCAGTAGTGCCACCGACGATGCTGGAGCGACAGCACGTTGAATCATTCTCAAAAAATGAGTTTTTCCGATTCCGAAGAAGAAAAACTGATACTTAAACCAGGTGGCCCAATATCCTGCACTGTACGGTGCATCTCTCAAAAACTATATATCTCTAATCTAATCTAACTAGCCTGTACTGTCCCACTGCAGGGCGAAGGCCTCCCTCTCCCTTTTCCACACAGTTCTGTCGTTTGCTAGTGCCGGCCAGTCCTTACGGTAGGAGTCAAGCTCGTCCCGCCATCTTCGTCTTGGCCTGCCACGATGGCGTCGTGCGTTTAGTGGGACCCAATCGCTGGTTCTCTTAGCCCAATTGTCATCTGAAATGCGGCAAACATGTCCGGCCCAGTCCCACTTATGTTTAGCGGCTTTTTAATACTTGTATAATAAAAACAAGTCATCTTCTTCGTCCTCTTCTAACAAAAGATACAAAAGTAAATCGCGATTGCTAATATCCCAAACAGGTCAGACATCTTGTCTCATGGAACATTCAGAACTAACTGGAATACGGTGCTGCCGTCTGCTGCTTCAGCCATCTGCGGTTGGGTTCGAAATCATGACTGCAGCGACATGACGCTACGACGTGTCGCTACGACATGACGCTGCGACGTGTCGCTACGACATGTCGCAACATCACGTCGTCTGCTGCTGCTGTATGCGGTCGGCTACGAACTCTTACCTTAAAGGCTGATAAAATTGTTATATCAAAAGGAAATAAGCCTCTCGAAGAGTATCCTGCCACAGTTTGCAACGGGCGTCGCGTCGGCCGGGTTTCCTGACAGAGACGCAACAACACCTTCATGAGAACTTATTAGCCTTTCCATTGCCGCGCATTTTTGCGCCGTCCGCGCCAGCCGGCACGGAACTTCGAGTGGTCGCTTGCTTTTGCGATAAGGGCACTTGTCATTAAAATGACGATACCTATCTCCTAAACGTATGAAAGAAACGTGAAGAATCCACAAGGATGGAAAGTAAGCTAACCTTTTTTAAAAGTTCAATATCAGTAAGACACAATAATTGCTCATACGCCAGCAGTTTCTTACGTTAATTATGGTTTCTGAGGTCGTTGACCTCAAATTGCTAAATTAACTGCGCGAAACACCACACTTCTTGCTTCTCAATTGTGATTCATGACTTTAAAAAAAAGATTCTCACGAAAAGTTAAAGGTTTTGAATCGGAACTTTTAAATTACCTGTTAGAATGATTAACAAACCTTTTATTAGAAGATGTCTATATTTATATACTTTCCATTGAGTTGTGAGAGGGGACGAAGGATAGTGATTGACCAAATCGAGTCACATCGAATCAGTGTCAATTTTTTGACGGAAATGGACAATTACCGTTAAGTAGGGATAAAAAGAGTGTCGAGAAGCCGTGACTTCAAAGTTGGGAGCAGACAGGCGTGACGCGACTACAACAATTCCTATGAAAACTTAATGAAATTGTTCTTTAGCATCCACACTAATTTCCAATGGTATTAGATATTTTAGTTCCGAACAAAGACATTTAAAGTATTTACAATAGACGGGACATTGCGAACAAAACAGTGTCCCGGTACTTGTGACCTAGGCGTAACAAGTCTCTCAGTCTAGTATGGTACGCCTGCGCGTCAAGTCGCATTGACGCATTCGTGTCCAACAAAAGAAAAATATTTTGTATGGAAATATGCCGAGTTGCGCATTACGTTACTGCAAGTCTCGTTATGGTAAAACAACTGGACCTAAATTCAGTTTATTTTCGTATGTATTATCTATATTTACTCAGTAATTAGAATTAAATAATTTTCATAAAAAGATCTAGAAAATTTGTTTATTTTGTATTAAACGCCATCTATTGCTGAGTAACTTTACTATAGTTGGGTTAAATGACAGCTTAAGTGTTACCACTTTTTAACGAAATTAATATAGTGGTGTGACAAAATAATCGATTCATTCAAGTAACATTCAGTTTAAAATCGATCCATGTTTAATTGATTTTATAAAAGAGGGTAATAATATTAGAAGAATTAAAAACTAAGCTTGATGTGCTGGTGTCTGTACAGACACTTTTATACGTCAATCATATTTTAAAAACTAGATGAGGTCGGCGTTTCCTATCTGACTAATCAGAGAAGAAAGGCCAAAACAAGCTCAAGAGGTCCAGATATAATCTTGGTCAGATCATGTCAAGTAGTTAATTCTTCAAAAGACCATTTCAGTATGGTCTCATACTGAAATGGTCTTTTGAAGAATTAAGTATACCACACACATATAAAGATAATAACGATAATTTAGTAATTTGTATGAAAAAATATTTTTTTTAAATAAATCATTTGTAAACATTGAAACTATGGATAATTTTATTGCTTTCCTAATTTTTTGGCACTTATTTCAATCTATTCAAATGCGAAAAAATTGTCTTACTAACTTTTTTCAATATTATCGATACGTTTGAATCTATATGGTAAAATCCCTATTACAGTTTTATAGTTTGTACTTAGTGTCACCCCGCATTGCCAGACCTACGGATTTATCCATAGATCTACGGACTTTGGACCTCGCCTCGGATATACGTATATCGATATAAGATTTACAAATATTAGCAAACAAAAGTGTAAAAAAATAATTTTGCAAAAAACGAAACGCAACCGACAATTGCAAAAAAGGTCTACTTTACACAAAAAGCAATATAAACACAAAAGCATAATAGTTCGGCGGCAAAGCAGGCGCATTTAAAATTATTTTGTTTTAAAATGTAAATAACTACTTACTTAAAAACACACACTGAAACTGATACGTTGTCATAGACGGTGACACGGACAATGAATAGTAGCGAATAAAATTGTACTTAGAATATTTTTTCTGCCTGAGTCAATTTTTGCCTAATTTGTTTAGTTTTCGATATTTATCTAACTGATTTGATTTATATTAGATTTTTCAGGCACCACCGATCCGATTTTTAATCGATGAATTGAAAATCGTATCTGGCAACACTGGCCACACTGGCCATCTACCGGGCGATAGCTGAACCTAATTGAATAAATTGCCGCTCTAATTATGCTACATCTTACCAGATGGCGGCACTGAGACATGGGATCACAGTTTTTCTAAGACATTTCTTTGCATGGCCCCTCTATTGTACCTATCTTAAATCTCTTTGGTTCCGAAGCACTCCGTCCATGCTATTTTAATGAAACCCGCAATTTAATGTACCATAAGTCATTTAAACTAACTTCGAAAACCCGGGGCTTTAAAGTGGCTGGAATGAACGTGCCGTTTTTCCGTAAACTATACAGCTCCCAATCACAAAACCTCTTAATATTAGTCTTCTTTATACTGTTAAAATATTATTTTCGCAGATCAATAAGCAACACGATCACACCCGCTTTGCCCGGAGTCTGAATTTGTGCCCGACTGATGGCTAAGACTCGCCCCATATTAGGTACATGGGACTTAAAAATCCCCGGCGAAATGTGGGTATACTATTAGGTGCAGACGCCAGCCCATCAAGCTACTACAATCTGTTAAATTTCTTTAATAGGTTATCAACTTTAATTGTTAAAGGATAAGGTTCAAAGTTGATTGGGAATATTTGACAGTTTTCGGGTAGCTTGTTGTGCTGGCGTCTGTACATCTCTGTCTCACTCACCCATAGACACAAGACAGAAGATCAATGAATATAACATCACGCCTTGTAATAACCGAAGGTTTAGGCAGAGGTGTGCCTATGTATGTCGAAAGTCAAAGTCAAATCATTTATTTCAAATAGGCACATTTGAACGTCAAAAATTACAATAAAATTGAATTGATTCTAGACGCCCCGCCCCTTCCAAAAGCTTGTGTTCGTATGGAGAAGAATGGACAAGAAACTCCACTCAATGTTTTACAAGGTTTTGTATATAGGTATTCATTATATAATTATATGTGAAGACGATGCACCTAGAATAAAATTATCCCACAAAAACATTTCATGTTAAATGTTGCCAAGACGAGACCATGTAGCTCGCACTGTCAAAAAGTAATCAGATCTCATGTAGAGCCAAGCTTCTAACTCTACACGCCCTAACTCTACAAGGCCTAACTTCGCAAACTCTACACCTTAGTCAAAATATATGGCTTGGCCGTTTCGTTACTACAAGAACCATTAACAGTATGAGAGTTTTTCACCTTACGCTCATGTGAATGTAGCGAAATGGCCAAGCCATATATTTTGACTAAGGTGTAGAGTTTGCGAAGTTAGGCCTTGTAGAGTTAGGGCGTGTAGAGTTAGAAGCTTGGCTCTACATGAGATCTGATTACTTTTTGACAGTGCGAGCTACATGGTCTCGTCTTGGCAACATTTAACATGAAATGTTATTGTGGGATTTCATTTCTTTTTGTAAGTTGCTTATGATATTTATACGAGTATTTTTTCTGTTGTTCATTTTTTCTTTCTTTTTTTGGGGTTTATTTATAACAAGGACCCCCTATATAAATTTTCAGACCTCTAGCATCAAAATTTACGGAAGTCTCATACAAATTTCCCCCCCCTAGTTTAAGGGGTTGGGGGGTAAAAGTTTCAAGTTTTAAGATTTTTTTGTTGTTTGTGTACTAATACTAGCTTACATACCAAATTTCAGCTTTCTACGACTTCAGGAAGAACCTTAAGAATATTGATGATCATCAGTCAGTGAGTCAGTGACGAAATCGGGGTATTTTAGATATCAATAAAATCTAAAGTATAAGAGCTATGCAATTGAAACTTTATAGGTTTAATAAGTCAACCACTGACATCATATCCCGAAAATTTTGTTTATCTGGTATAATCCAAAGCCAAGTTAAGAGGGTTCAAAAATACGACGAAGTGCTTCGAGAAAAGGTAGGTAGTGCCCTTGCGCTTCGCTTGGCTCGTCTTGGCGGGGGCACTCCCGTGCCCCCAGATTATGGTACAGCCACATCCACCCAGATCAATTAAATTGAACGGAATACACTTTATTATGCACACCATGAATATAGATAGGATAGATAGATAGCACCACATGTGACTGTACCTTAATTACCCTAGGCTGATAAAATTTTAGTTTTTAGGGTTCCGGACCCTATTACTGTCTCCACTGTCCGTCTGTCACCATGCTGTATCTCATGAACCGTGATAGCTAGACAGTTGAAATTATCACAGATGATGTATTTCTGTTGCCGCTATAGTAACAAATACTAAAAACAGAATAAAATAAATATTTAAGGGGGGTTCCCATACAACAAACGTGTTTTTTTCGGCGTTTTTGCCTTGTGGTACGGAATTCTTCGTGTCCGCGAGTCCGACTCGCACTTTGCCAGTTTTTTTTTCCTAATTTTGCTAATGTAAACATTTAGACCGGTTTCCCCATAATATGTTTTTCCAAAGAAACAACTTGTACTCGTAAGAAGCGAGACTGTCGGTCGCGCCACCATTTATCGAAATCGAAAGTGAAACTTCTCGAATTCGTCTCGTCGAATCTTCACGCGCATTATTTATTACCTCCAGAGCGATGTAAATTGTAAAATTAAGTAATTTCTCAGTGA
This sequence comes from Mesoligia furuncula, assembly GCA_916614155.1. Taxonomy (NCBI): domain Eukaryota; kingdom Metazoa; phylum Arthropoda; class Insecta; order Lepidoptera; family Noctuidae; genus Mesoligia; species Mesoligia furuncula. The sequence goes on along the minus strand of OU744816.1, from coordinate 8,729,033 downwards.
CTGTCAGTCGTCGACTCATTCATCTGAGTCCGGCCAAGGCGAACTGGCGAGTGACACCCGGAATCAAACAGATGGTATGGTGCAAGCTGAGAATTGCAGCGATATTTTTTTTTATTTTTTATGTATTTAGATACCATTAATGTCCCACTGCTGGGCAAAGATCTCCCTACTCTCCTTCCACCTTTCTCTGTTCAAAGCGCCAAGGACCAAACTTTATTAAAGGAGTTCAGCTCATCCCGCCATCTCCGTCTGGGCCTGATAGTTTTTGTTTTCTTTCTGTAACTCCTGCGTCAAGCATTCGCTGCTCAAATACCTATGCCCATCCTATTTCATGCAGCCGTAAATTAGACTAGAACTCAGTTTAGGATCTAAAGTTCTAGATAGACCTAGGGACCATGTCAGCCGTGGTATATTAAAAAAGTCAACAAGTACAAAATATTGCTACTACGTGATTGTTAAGCCGTGTACGCACGCAAGAACAAAACATGGTGAACACGAACATATTGGATCGCCACGAACATTTTTGACGAACACAGTGTTATGTTCGTTAGTGGTACGCACGTGCGAACAAAGTGTCCGATGTTCGTGTTCACCATGTTTTTGTTCGTTCGTGCGTACACGGCTTTAGATACTGTAGGCAAAACTTTTTAGTTTCCTTTCGACATCACGATTGCAAAAAGTATTTGAGTAAATTAGGACCAAAAACGATCTTCATGCATGCTAATTTGTATCTAAACCCGCACAACGATGACCACTTAAAATAAATAAGTTCGAAAGTAACTCCTAAAGTTTCACGCCTAAACCACTGAACCGATTTCGATAAAATTTGGCAAGGAGATCGATGGCATGCTGGAGAAGGACATACTGTTTGTCCCGGTAACACGTTCTCGTTCACGTTCACACGCACGAAATCTTGGCCATAGCTAGCATCCATACTAATATTATAAATTCGAAAGTAACTCTGTTTGTCTGCATGTTACCTTTTCACGCCTAAACCACTGAACGGATTTCGATAAAATTGGGCAGAGAGATAGATTGCATCCCAGGGAAGGACATAGGATTGTTTTTATCGACATACCTCGCGGGTGAAGCCGCTAGCTGAAGCTAGTTATATATAACCTTACAGTTATCGCTTAAAACTTATAACTTGCACCACCCGACAGTTACATTTATCACGTATTCTTCCGGCCGGCAATGTAACTGATGCGTCGCTAACCAAGTTAAGAGAGAATTAATTATAAAATCACACTGACGCGGACGACTAGATTGCGGGACTAATTAATAGCTGTCTCTTACACTAGTGTTAATGTATGGAACGAATTTAGTTAGTAAATGCATTAGGAAGTCGACTTTAAAAGGTATTTTAAGTAAAAGAAGTAAGACCGCCCATTGTATACTAGTCTATATGGAAGGGCCCGTTGCCAAATAATCACAGCCGCACAGATCGATCGATCAGGTTAAGGTACGCTTGCCGCGGTTGGTCTTTGGATGGGTGACCATCTTTACATACCGAGACCCCTCCGTGTCTCGGAAAGCACGCTAAGCCGTTGGTCTCGGGTGTCATTCGTGGATCTTCGACTGTCGTTACGGGTATTAAGAAGCCCGAAAGTCTGACAACCAGTCTTACCAAGGGGTATCGTATGGTCAGATAGGCGGTCGCTCCATGTAAAATACTGGTATTCAGCTGCATCCGGTTAGACTGGAAGCCGACCCCAACATAGTTGGGAAAAGGCTAGGCAGATGATGATCTGTACTAATAATAAAGCTGAAGAGTTTGTTTGTTTGTTTGAACCCGCTAATCTCGGGAACTACCATTCTGATTTCAATTTTTTTTTTGCATTTGATGGCACAATTCGTGAGGAAGGCTATAGTTTATTTAAAATATCACGCTAGGAGCCGAACAAGACAAAAACAAATGAGAAAGAACGCTAAGCGATAACGTAGTAATAGCGCGGGCAGGCGATACGATGCGACGAGGTGTATAGGGGAAACAAGAAATTTAACGCTGACAAAATCGCTGACAGAAGCTAGTTTTAAATATTATTGTCGTTTAGGTACAGATGCCAGCACATCAAGCTACCCGAAACTGTCAAAGGAGATGTTTCAAAACGGGGCCAGTATATGTACAGTACCTCGAAAAATCGATAAAAATCCCTGGAATTCGGGAAAAATACAGATAAATTGCATAAATGCATATTTTTCTTGTAATCATTTGATATTTATCAATTACTTTTATCGACTTTCAATATGGCGTCTCGCCAATTTAGGTACTCTGTGGTTAAAAAACAATGACAGTATACCATAGATCGACCATTGATCATAGACCGTGAACTGTCTACTGTCAGTTCAGTCGCATTCGTTGTTTGTTTACATTAGTAAATACTTGAGTAAATTATTTACATTTATGCTATAAGTATGTAAAAATCTTAAATCATTTTTTATGGCATCTTGCAAGTCAACCTATGAGGTTATCGTCTGCTTAACTGGACTATACTTTATGTACATAAAGTCACACACACACACACAGAGACACAGACACAGTGTACCTACAGATCTAGTTGTAGTTTGTACAAACTACAACTAGATCTAAAATAATATTACAAAAGACTAAAAGTACGGTATTCAGTGATTCTCTTTGACAATGTAATATGACAGAATTAAATATGTCAAACGTCAATAACAATCAACATGACAACTTACCGCCATGACGGGTTTTTGTTGTGTGTTGCAATTTTAAGTGTACTTTCTTGTGCTTCACTACCAAACAAAGCCAATTTATAGTAATTGGATGATTGAAAACTGTTTCAATTGTGTTTTCCCATTTTTTAGTATGGTGTACAAAGACCTGGCCGGGGCTCCATACATTTTGAAACATCTCCTTTTCCCAATCAACTTTGAAAATCTATTAAAGAAATTTGACAGATTGTAGTAGCTTGATGTGCTGGTGCCTGTACAATAAAGTGTTTAAAAATAATAGTAATAAAGGCGAGGCTCGAGGCTCTTAGGCGGTTGTATCAAGAGCCTGATTCAGAAGCCAGTTATACTCCTAGATACGGCTCGCATCGTGAGGAGTGTCCTGTGTCTGGAGCCCTAACCACCACTAGCTTGGACCGTGCTCCCAACACTGGCGGTTGGTTTTTTATATATTTTATAAAAATATATTTATTAAGTAATTAAGAAAATAAATAAATGGAATAATAAACTTACGACCTTTCTCTTCTATATGTTACAAGCCGAACTCAATTTTAGGTTCTAACTAGTTTAGCGTAGGCAAAATTGGTCCTAAGTTCCTAACGCGTTTCGAAGGAACAAGTTTGGAGTAAGACAAACTAGTTTATATCCCAAAATCGACCTTTGTTGGCTCATGGGTAATGGCACCTACTTACATAGATTTTCAAACATTAGGCACGTTATTCAGCGATATTGCTAACAAAGCACTGTCCACTATAAGTCAGGAGAAAAAATGTTCTTTCGACTAAAGCAATCTATGTTTTATTTCTGTACTTCGTAAGCCTTATAAAGCTGATATTTCATTAAAGCCCTTAGGATAATCAGCGTGTAATGTTCTCACTGCCGGGACACAGGCCGCCTCTCAGTGAGAGAGAGTGGGTCGAAGTCCACCACACGGCCCCAGTTCGGGTTGGTAGATATCACAATTTCACATGTCTTCGAATTTTTGGTTCTAGGACATACCGGTTTTCTCACGATGTTTTCCTTCACCATTTGGATTAAAGCCTTTACCACCACCGAAATGTGTAGAAAATGTTATGAATAATAAATATAAAGGGGACTAACTGATGTCATTGCAATACTTCATTTGTTGATATTTAATCAGGTGATAAACAATTGATTAAGTAATTTGTATGAGGACATCCTGAATCCATAATACTCAGCTACCTTATGGAAACGACCCGGTACATTAGATGACATTAGATACATTTAAACGAAAGGCTATAATTTATGCGTTTTACCATGGTTTGATGTTGCTGTGATGTTTTCTTGAACGCACAATGTTGAGTCACTTTTAGGCATTTTAGATAAACCAAAAATAAAACAGATAATGTTTTCACATGTCGTTTATATTGATGAATCAACAATCACATCCTATTTATAGCATTTCAAGTACTTTACATACCAACCTAAACTAAAACATCATAATATGATTCAGCGCCAAAAATAAAATTCGGCAAACATGTAAAGATATATTAACTTACTCAAAAAGTTGATAATACACGTCTACCTTTGGGATCAAGCAAATCCGGATTATTACAAACACGCCTTTACCACTCGCTCGGGAGCAATAAAAGAAAGTTATGTAAAGAAACAACTTTATCTGCTGTAAACAACCAATAAGGGAGAACAATTTCAGTTATTCATGGCGCTGTATTATCATGCTCCGCGTAGTTGTAACTTCGTACGCCTGCCATTGTATTCCACTCAGTTTATGAACTGAATGTTTCGGGTTCTCATACCAACAGAGCAATTTTCTTTTTCGCTCAGCCCTAACGGAATGATTTATTGTTTCAGATGCCAGCGATGTAGACTGAGCGAGTTGAAAACATTGGAACGGTGAAAAAGTTTGACGTATTTCTGCACAAGTGAACATTTTCCAAATTCCCATCCTTGTTTGTGTTGTGACGTGAGCGTTGAGTGATGTTCCAAATTTGAAATGTGCGATGGTGATTGGCTTTTGCGCCGAGTGTCATTGTGATTAGTGATGTGCTGTGTCGATAGTGGCTATCGTTAGTCATCAAGATGGCGACGATGGATCTCACCAATGAGGTGGTCCGCTTGCGGGTTGAGCTGGAGAAGGTGTCCACAGAGCGGGACATGCTCCTCTGTGAAGTCTCCAACTTGAGGCGGGAGCTGGAACTGAGCGAGTTGAAACACTTGCAAGATGACGTCAGGTGAGTCATGTTAACAATTATTTAATAAAACGGTCTCAGAAGGTAACTTTACATAGAAGATAGCGTTCCACATAGAATCTTTGTACATAACAACCGTTTCCGAGCAAACAAAGGGTGCCTACGTCTTGTAGGTCCTTTCAAAAGCTCGACAGTTCGTCGGGGACCTCTCATACCACAGACAATGATGAGGTGCAAGTGAAGCACTGAGAGACATCTTCAAAACTTAGTATTAGCACACAATAACTCAACAATCATTTTCATGCGCATTTACATCAACAATTTAATCAAATCATGTTTAATGTTCTTTGTATTTTCTGGAAAAGTATCGAACTTTTAACCTACTGGTATTTATAAAGATGCTGACGTTATTAAAATATGGTACTTACTTACATTAAAAAAAAACATTTTTTTTTCAATTGATCTATCAACGAAAATCAAAAATCGCTCTCCAACACTACTTGCACCACTTCCACACGCGTGCCTATTACTCCCATTGTTCGGGAGGTTTCCGTCGACGGTGAGTCGGTGACGTCAGAAGGTCCTCCGCGCTCTTTCAAAAGACCCTTTTACACAGGGCGACGTCGAGCAGCGTATAAAGGAGACGTTGACCGTGTATCTTACGAGTATGTGAGAGCTGTATTCGGGAATGTTAAAACGACATGATTTATAAATCTGATCGTGAGTTTTGACTGATACGTGCGACTTTTTGAGAATAGCGAACACACTAACTAATAACCGTAGATCGGAATAGGTAGAGCTACCTATGGCAAGTACATGAAACATCATGTACTTGCCATAGGTTAGAATAATATGGATATTCCCTTTTAGTTACGAAGTTAAGTTTAGTTTCGAAGTTACTGTTGGTAAAGAATTGAATTCTAGTGGCGCAGAAAGACAAAAACAAGCGCATCAGTCTAGCGACAATAAAATCCCGTAAAAATCCCGTAGTATCAGTCGGAATCCCGTGGAATATCCATATTATCATCAATGTTTGCGGTCAATGAACCTAAATAGCTCTGCAGCACTGCTAGTAACACAAGTAATAGCGTAATTCCGTAACACTCTAACAGTACGAATGGCTTTCATTTTGACAGTTCAACAGCATTCATTGCGTTATTTACGTTCTTAGGCAGACACATTTTTCGGCCATATGAAGCAATGGATTAGAAATATCCTTCGAAATGAGTTAGATTGTGATTGATAAGTGTGTTATTAGGAATTTTAATTGGAGAAAAGTATTTATTAGTTTTTTATACGAACTTTTAAACAGTGTTGTAGACGCACAACGCAGGAGCGAGCTTTGTGAATATTTTTAGGGGAAGCTTATTTTCAGCAATGACGTCTTTCGGCTTTATAATAATTATGATGGTTTTTTTATTCACGATAATGTTAGAACTTATTTACCAAAAAAACACGCATTAGATACACTAGTATATCTAGGCATATTTAAAAAAACCGGACCAAGTTCTATGCCCGTGACAGTTCAGCAACATTCATTGCGATATTTACGTTGTTGAGCAGACACATTTTGCGAACATATGAAGCACTGGATTAGCAATATCCTTCAAAATTATTCAGATTGAGATTGATAGTGTGTTACGCGATCAGAGTACCGTAAAATGATTTTGTAGCCATAGATTGCTTGTTGCTTTTATTTTAGACTAGCTGCTCCCCGCGGTGTCACCCGCTGCTCAGCGCCTAAGGCCCGGCGCACATTGGCGGCACGGCACGGCAGGCCCCCTGCCGTGCCGTGATCCTTCGGCATCCCTATATGTAAGCGCACACTGGCGGTAACTATGCCGTGGCATCTTTAAGTATGCCGCGAAGTCCTTAGGCATGCCGAGGCGTCCTTAGACACCGTGCTCGCGCCTAGCATTTACACAATAGTCGTATCTCTTATTCAGAGCGGTCTTAACGCGCAGCTTATGCGCGTTCGACAAGGACACGTTTCAGCATGAACGACGCTAAGCTGTTAATGAAGCTACGCGCGGGGCCGCGGGGTTCGGGCGGGGGCGCTGTCTTGCCGCGGTATCCCGAAGACTGCCAAAGCGTTCCGAGGGATGCCGAAGCGTTCCGAAGGCTGCCGACACGGCATGCCTAAGCTTACCGCGGTTTAGTATTTGTACTTACGACCGTTAACATTGAAATTTCAACTTTATTTCCGTAGTATTAAGTTATATTTTTATTCGTCGCCTAAAAATTCCTTGTAATGCCGTGCCGCCAATGGGCGCCGGGCCTAAGGGTCATAGCGTGATGTTATATGTATAGCCTATAGCCTTCCTCGATAAATGGACTATTCAACACAAAAATACTTTTTCAATTCTAACCAGTAGTTCCTGAGATTACCGCGTTCAAACAAACAAACTCTTTTTAATATCGTTTATAATATTAGTATAATAATCTAACAGATAATATCTAGTTAGTATCTAGATATTATCTGTTAGATTATTATTTCCTTCTTTTACTGAAGAAGTAGTTAAAAGAAATAATAACAACTGTACAATAATAATTACAGTAATACTGCCTATGTAAGTAAAGGTCATAGTTTAAAAATAATAACAGCTTGTCACTTACAAGTTGAGAGTGATTTTCCTCAGCTGAGTCATTCTATTATTGCATGGGAGGGAGAATACTGCATAATAACATGCATTGTGGTTCTTCCTTTTCAGCTTAAAATAGCTGTAGTGTTACTGTTAATGGTTATAATGATGCTAAGTAAATAAGTAGATACTTAGGTACCAATGTACGAACTTAGGTAGAATAGAAATTAAATTAAATCACACTAATATTAAAAAGGCGAAAGTTTGTGTGTGCGTGTGTTTATATGTTTGTTACTTCTTCACGCTAAAACGTCTCGACCAATTTTGATAAAACTTTGCATGAAGGTAGCTGACTTCCTGGATTAACATATAGGCTACTTTTTATCCCGATATTCCTACGGGATCGACATTTACGCGGGTGAAACCGCGTGGCGCAGCTAGTCCATTATAATCCAGACTAACTTCTGTTCGCGACTTCGGCCGCGTGAAATTTCTTACAGATCTATGCAATCTAATGTCTAATTTCTGAGCCTTCGCGATCGTTGTTTTTTAAAAGTAGTAAGTAACTAGGTACCCATTTATTTTGAAAGAAAATCTTAGGTCGCAGTGCGTTTAGTGGAAGTAGGTACTCAGGTGCGGTTGAAATCAGTGCTCTGAGTGGAATACCTCGGCAGAATGGCTCAGCATAAAAGATAATTATCATTTAGACGCGTTTAAATGTACTTAATAAATTTAATTTGTCTCAAAGGACCAATTGGGCAAAGTTATATAAATGTTATGGTTACAATCACGCAATAGCAGTTACGTAATAGCACTATTAGGGTCTGATATATCACACTAATGTTATAAAAGCGAACGTTTGTGAGTGTGTGTTCTTCACGCTCAAACGGCTGGACCAATTTTGATAAAATTTTGTATGGGGGTAGCTGACACCCTGGATTAATCCAGGAAATGGTATATCTATGTGCCAATTTTCATCCAAATCTGTTCAACGGTTTACGCGTGATTGAGTAACAAACATCCAAAAATCTTCATATATAATATTAGTAGGATAAACAAAAATGTGTATTTCCGATTCCCACCTTACATCGTCAAAAAAATCACTTCCCTTCCCCCATCAAAACACGTAAACCAGCAAACATTCTTAACATTTTCATAAACTCCATTCCACTTCAACAATTTCACTGTACCACGTAGTTATGTGTGTATATAATGTATTGCACGCTTAGTAAAGCTGATTGCACACAAAAATGCCAGCTATGTCGCTTTACCGCTAGTATTACGTGACTGCGCAAGATTATCGGTCGCTATGAAGAACAAACAAAATCTTGCTAAAACTAGATACTTATACGGTCTTCGGTAACTATTCTGTAATCTCTACATAGTTAATCTGGGCGTTAAAATTAATCTCAATGTAATGCTTATAGCCGGCCATATTAGCTGTAGAACCTGTGGTGACTGCTAATCAGCAAACTTATTACGCCCCTCGGGCTGGGTGGAGCCACGATCTTTGTAGGGTAGCAGCTGGATGAGAGCTGCTGAGAGGTTTTAAGCCGATTATGGTGATGATGATGAAAGCTTATGGCGTGGTTATGAAATATGGAAAGCGATGGATGAGATCTATGATGGAACGAGCGTGTCCAAAAGATGGATGCCTAAGGAACTGCAACTCCCACGCATCGACGAGACACAGCAAGCTGCTTGGCTTTGCTTGCTTGCTTGCCAGGATCGCCCAGAGGACACGGTGGAGCACACGGTGGAGGTCTGCCCCGCTTGGGCGGAGCACCGCCGTGTCCTCGTAGAGGCGATCGGCAGCGGCGGCGACCTCTCGCGTCCGGCCCTGGTGCAAGCCATGGTCCGGGGCGAGAGGGAGTGGGAGGCAGTCACCTCCTTCTGCGAAGCAGTCATGCTAGCGAAGGAGGTGGCGGGACGGCTCAGGGAGAGAGCCTCCCGTCCCAGCCGCCGCGGGAGATGCTCCGGGTGTCGGGAGCCGCGTGACGACTCCCGGCCACCGTAGGCGCGGGCCTGCGGGTGGAGAGTAATGGGTAGCTCACCGTCCGATCAGGACCAGGCCCGTGCCGGACGGCACGAGAGATGTCAGCATCGAGGAGGCCCCCTCCCCCCTTAGGGCCGAAGCCTGTCGGGTCAGCGGGATTGTCCGAAAGGGTTACCGCTGGCCCGGAACATAAAGGGCTAAGGAAGGAACGCGGGTGGGTTTTAGTCAGTAAGAGTCTGACACTCCCTTCCGCTCCAGCCAGAGCGGGAGGAGTCATTTGATGATTTCCTATCCGCAAAAAAAAAAGAAGGCTGCTTGACGCCGCGCCGGACTCAGGTAGGAAGGTGGTCGCAAACCAGGCGGGCGTTAGCCCTACCACCGCAAGATAAGAATTGGCCAGTCAAATAAGGTGTTGGGTGTTACTGTCCAGAATGCGCCGAGCGCTCGGTTCAGTTGAGTAGCTGGCGGGACAAACTGCGCTACACGAGGAGGCTTCTTCATGCATCCCAAATATTATATATTTTATCTTCTGACTTTGCTTGCAGTGTAATTCAACTCTGCAGCTACTTTATTACCCCAACACATAACATACATCATGCCTGTAATCCCCAAAAGGTTAGGCAGAGGTGACCAATAGTACCTACACCCATGTTTCGTCGTCCACGCAGTTATGTTCAAGTCCCAATGTAAAAAAAGTCGCCTATTGCCATCAACTGGGCTCATTTACCCTTAATTGTGGTAAATTTAAACTTTTAGAAGTTGCCTCTTTAATTGTATTTTCCATATTAGTGGAGATGACTTTTGGGCGAATTAAGAAGTCAATTTTCGTACCAACCTAACTTGAACAAAATGTTACTTCATCAACTGGTTTGTCTAAACAAAATGCCCTCGCGATCGCGATGTAGAGAAGTTTTTAAAAGCCTCAGCTGTTTAACACGCGCCCCGCACAGGTCGATCAGATTAAGCTACACTTGCCGCGCTTGGTCTGTGGATGGGTGACCATCTTTACATACCGAGACCCCTCCGTGCCTCGGAAAGCACGGTAAGCCGTTGATCCCGGCTATCATTCGTGGATCTTTGACAGTCGTTACGGGTAGTCAGAAGCCCGAAAGTCTGATAACCAGTCTTACCAAGGGGTATCGTATTACTGGGTTGTGGAGGTCAGATAGGCAGCCGCTCCGTGTAAAATACTGGTATTCAGCTGCACTGGAAGCCGATCCCAATATAGTTGGGAAAAGGCTAGGCAGATAGATGATGACGTATTTGTTTAAATAATTCGTAAATAGTAACCACAGACTTTCTACAATCATGACATGTGCGCAGCTACTGATTTGCATAGCTACCACGTGAAAGTGAAACCATAGAGTTTTGCTACTATATTACCTAATATGTCAACTGTTATACAAATGGGTATTTTAAGAGTACTTCACGTGTAACTGTCGTCACGGTAGTTATACCAAGAAAGTGTTACAAATAGGTACGTTTGAGCAGTAATCATGAAACGTTGATATTTTTCTCATGGCATTTGTAAGTAGATCATAGTTTGCTGAGATGTAATTTATTCAAAGATGATCAATCTTCATATAAATAAATACCTACGTAAACATTTTTTTTTTTTTTTTTGAGAGAAATAAGGTAACAACAAGGTTGTGTGGTGCCGGACTTGTCTGTGTGGTGCCGGATTTAAAGAATAGCACCACCCCTTACTTCCCGTGGGTGTCGTAAAAGGCGACTAAGGATCGTACCGGAGAATGGGCAGCAGCGTTCTCTATGTATTCCACCATACTGCGATCGCCTCCTCCCAAAATTGGAGGAGGCCTATGTCCAGCAGTGGACGTCTATCGGCTGAAACGACCTAGACCAACGAGGCAGTTTGACATAAAAAAAATATTAAGTCAGTTTTTAGGTCAGTACCGTACCCAAAGGGTAAAAACGGGACCCTATTACTAAGACTTCGATGTCTGTCCGTCTGTTTGTCACCAGGCTGTATGTCAAGAACCGCGATAGCTAGACAGTTGGATTTTTTACAAATAATGTATTTATGTTGCCGCTCTAACAACAAATACTAAAAACAAAATAAATAAATACTTAAGGAGGGCTCCCATACAACAAACGTGTTTTTTTCGGCGTTTTTGCCTCGTGGTACGGAACCCTTCGTGTGCGAGTCCGACTCGCACTTGGCCAGTTTTTATCATGGGTTATGCATTTATTAGTGTGATGTCTGAAGTAAAACAAACTGTATTCGATGATACGGCTTTCGCACTCAAGTAGGAATTCCTTCAACAGGACTGAAAATCTAAAAGTATTTTTCGAATTATTGCCACCTATAATAAATTGGTCCTTACGTACAGAATAGAAGAAAGAATAGAAGATAAATAGGTCAATAAATTGCCTTAAATATTGAGACATAAATAATTTACAAAACCGTGAGATTTTGGTTACAAATATTGCTCGACCATCCATAAAACCTTTAACGTGGGTGTGTACAAGCAATAAAATTAATTCGACTACCCACTTCTGAACTAATAGACCTGTACTTATTGTGGAAACGAGAAAGATAGGAAACAGAAGGTATATAAACCAGTCATGAGCTAGATAGACAATGCGTTTATTGGCATAAATAAACACAAATGAAAGACACCGATGACAACACTAGGTACTACCACCTTACGCTGATCTTCAGCTGCCACGAATGTCATAGGCATGATCATCCAGTAAACGGTTCGCACTTGGGAATGATAACTCCTACAAACTAAACGCCCAAACGGCATTATGCTAAATTTTCATAGTTCTTAAGCCAGTAACTGTTAACTTAAGACCAGAAGAGTCAAAAGAAAATTATTTAGAATTTTAAAGAAGCATATCTGCCGGGCTTATTGTTGTCGTATCGATTAATACCACCGGCCACCGTAGGCGCGTAGAGAGTAATGGTTAGCTCACCGTCCGATCAGGACCAGGCCCGTGCCGGAAGGCGCGTACGTGATCCACGCGCGCCTCAAAGAGATGTCAGCATCGCGGAAGGGGCCAATTAGGGCCGAAGCCTGCCAGGTCAGCGGAATTGTCCGAAAGGGTTACCGCTGGCCCGGAACATAAAGGGCTAAGGCAGGAACACGGGTGGGTTTTAGTCAGTAAGAGTCTGACACTCCCTTCCGCTCCACTCAGAGCGGGAGAAGACATTTGATGATTTCCCATCCGAAAAAAAAAAAAAATTCTCGAACCCAGCGGTGCTATTCTGTAAAAATTTCACCGTGTAAACTTAGGTGAAGTGAGCGTGGAGTCAGCTGTCAATAGTGTCAATTCCTAGCAAAAAGAAACTCACTTCACCTAAGTTTTCACGGTGAGAGTTTTACAGAATCGACCGGCTGTAGTCCAGTGGTAGGTGGTCACACTGATGGTAGCGTTATTTATGTCCTCCAAAGTGCAGGTAAAATGTAAACGAAACGACGACGCGATGGTAACAGAAGGAACGATTTCCAAGAGATTTTCACTTTTCCTATGCGATTGATATGCCTATGTGTGTTACCTACGTGTGTACTGTACCTTTTATGCCTTTTTTTTGGGTCGTAAATCATCAAATGACCCCTCCCGCTCTGGGCGGATCTTTTATGCCTTCTGCGTCCTTTTTGCGTCGTGCGAGTACACATTGTGGCAACGAGACCGCCCGCCCCCGAGCATGACGTCATAAGGCTCGTTCAAAACGTGGGCAGGTTACTTTATTGCGTCATTCGTTACGACCTTGCTGTATTGGTCAGTTGGATTGCCTTCCGATGATTGATTCAGTAACATGCAGTTTTGTTCCGTTTAACTATTGAATATATTTTCCAAAGTTACTACCAACTACTTGAATTCCAATAGATAAACCCCGAACCCGAATCTCTTCAAAGTAAGAGTGAACAAGCTTCTTCTGGGTAAGCTCACTCCATCGTCGACTTTGTCTCTGTCATCTCTGACCTAGACTATAGTCAAGAGCAAACCCATTTCAAATAAAAAAAAAAAGATTTTGTTATTTGGCTGTTTTTCACGTAGCCCTAACTCAAACTTGACTTTATAACTGTCTGGTGGTTTTGCGTATTTTGTATATATCCTACGCATAATGTCCTGCAGATCTGGTAACGTCGTGTGACGGGTCGTTTAGCTCGCTAAAATAGGGTTGAGCTACGCAATAACTGATGCATACATGAGGCTTATTTGGGCTGGTCAACTCAAAGCTCCAATGGCTCTTTCTTCAAAAGGCCCTTCCAGACATGGCCCTGCATTGAAGACTTACATAAAATCTTAATAATACATGTTTGGAGCTTTGGACTTTAAAAGAGACCATGTTTGTTTCGGCATTTCTTCTCAGGGATTAGTCAGCTAGGAAATGATGGCGCCATCTTGTCTTAAAATATTTACCAAAAAATATTGTCGTGTAAAAAAGATCTACCTACAGAAATAAACTTTCCATTTAATTTCAGCACATAGAACTCAGAATTTTCGGTTTATTAAAATTCCAATTTTTTTCTGAAGATTCTGATTTATAGCATGACGATGCCAAATATTTTATGCCGTATTTCGGCTCTTAGGACTACATAATGGGATTGTTTAAATAGATCATAGAATGACTTCAGAAAGCCAAGTATTTTCGAGTTCGACTGCATATTTACGTTTTGTCATTAATCAAGATATTTTATTTCTTCAACCTGTTTTTTTCCACTGCTGGGTAAAAACCTCCCCACCAGCTTGCTCTCTTTCCTTGTGTGTTACCTTCTCTTGCCAATTTCTAATAAACACCTCATCAGTCATTAGCCAGCGTTTAAAACAAACATACATTATTTATTTTTACTTTATTATTTTAAACATTATTTTCACTATTTTATTATGTTATAAATTGTATTTTGTATTTCACGAACTGTGTCCACATAAATGTTCTTCTTTCTATCTTTCTAATAAATCTGACAAGACCAAAAACACTAAAAATAAAGCAATATTGATTTTAATTACTCAACAATAAGACGGACGGATAAATAATTGTATGACCTACAAGTAGTTGTTCCGGGGCTGGCTGTTTGTGTATGTGAGTTTAAAACGTTTGTAAATGCACAAACAATACAGGAGAAATTCCTAGGGTGGGGAAACGTTTCAAAAAAAAAAAAGAAATGAAGAAACCTACCCAATTATCCAAAAAGCCACTATGTTTCATAAAATGTCAATACAAAGAACTAGGCTCATAATATTGATGTCTTGTTTCCATTCCTAATAAGAAGTAGCTAATAGGCGTGCCTACCAGAGATTTGCAAATATGCCACCCACATGCTAACGACCTTGCGACACCCCGGCACAGTTTCCAACCCAAAATGTAATCACAACTTGAGAATAATTTAAGTAAGTATCACTGAAACATGCGGGCTCTGAAATTGTTAATCGGAACTGTAAATGACGTTAAAAAGGAACGATTTTGTGAAATTGAAAGATTGTTGAAAATGATTGGTCCTTAGTTACAAATGGAACAATAAATGATAAATGTATAATTTGTTTTCTGTAAGTAGGTTTATACAAACACTTACACGTCAACCATATTTTTTTAAAGAAAGGCCGAAACAAACTCAGAGGTCACAGTCTCTTTTAAGGTCTCAGTCCAGACAAAATCTTGGTCAGATCGTGTGAAGACCATTTAGATTGGTGTCTGAAATGGTCTTTTGAGGAAAGAACCACACAGATTGAGCGGACCTGTCCAATCAGTGCACGCATTTGTCAAAAATCGTGCAGCTCAACTCCGAACTTGATGAGCTCAACGATTCGACGAACAATACCAAAGAAAGGACACCCAACCAATAAAAGTGGCATGCCAGTGACAGACAATATTTTTCCTTATTCAGCTAAAAAACGTCAGTTTGACATGCTCGACTTAACATGGCCACTATCTCCAAGCTTCGCAGTCGGATTAGCGCTATATTTTCTTTTATTTAGTTTCGTAAATCTTAAAAAGTCTAACAAAAACCACCTCTGAAAGCCTAAGCTGTACTTAAGTTCGGTTAATCTTAAAAGTAAACAAGAAAACTCATTAATAATTCCAACTCTAATACTACTTTGTCGTCTACCCGTCTTCTTACAAAATCTTGATGCCAATATCCTATAATAACTTACAACATGACTTAAAGGCGCAGACCATTTATTAATGATGCATTAAGGTTGTGACAGGATGTGGCAACTGACCATCTTTCTGCGGCCCACGACCTTAGAGGCACTTGCTAAAGACTGACCTCCACTGTCGTCAGTCTCATCGCCTTTTGTGCCTACCGACCTCTCTGATTTCGCAACGTGGTTGATCTATGCGCGGTGCAAATATTGCATTGATTCGGATTATTGCAGGTTAATAAAACTAAAAGTAGGCAGGAATTATTTAACATTTTTGCTTGAGAAACTGTCTGCTAAATATTCTAATAACTAACCTTGAAATTACAATATCGAGCCATCTTTACGAAAACTAACATCTTAAAATCACAAGATGAAATATTCAAGATATCCGTCTTATTTTAGCCGCAACTTATTCTTCTTAAAATTTTCTTGACCTGTTTCGAACTCTGAACTGCGTAACAAATATTGGTTTTATATTATGTGGAGCAGCTGTTTTCGGCACGCTGAGTTTCCTCAGTATGATGTCTTAGTAAAAACAAACTAGAAATCTTCCCTTTTTTTTCTCAAACGTCTCTGAGAAAAACACAAAGCGTCCATCTCCATCATCATCATCGTCCTTTTTGGCGCAGCCGTGAGGCACACACTATTGTTGTTTGAAACATTATTTTTATTTTCTTAATTTTTTTTTTGGTGTTTCAAGAACTGTGTCCAAATAAACTTTATTCTTTTTTTTTTTATCTTTTGACCGATGACCACTCAAATCATCCGTAACAACTAAAATTCAATCAAACAAAAATCAAAAGTCCAGAAACGTAGAGCATCTCAAACTAGACCTCCATAAATTGCCCGGAGCTTAATAAAAACATTATGTTGCTCCGGACCGGGGTTCGTCAAAAACATTCCCTTGGGCTGCTCCTTTGCGCTAAAACCGGCGGAATAAGCAAGCAGAATGCCCACGCAATCATAATATTAGCTATTGTTTACGGTTTTCTTGTTAAATTAACTTTGCCTAATTAAATGATGTTTTGTATTCAGGATCGTTATAAGTTGCTAACTACAGTGGGTGGAGGATGAATGTTTAAGTATTTAAGTACATGTAGGTATAAAGAAGTTCTTCAAAACTTGTGAAACTGTTTAGATATTTGATTCAATGTAGGATGGCTTAATAATGGTAGTCTGCATTTATTATGATGTATCCTACTTATTTGCCGAGCAGTGGTGGCCCAATGGTAACGGCTCGACTTACGAGTTCTAGGTGCCCTTTGATTTGTGTTATTTGTTTCATCACTACTGCTCTCAAACAAACAGAATGTCTCAGAACCAAAAATTCGAAGACATGTGACAACTACCAAACAACGCTGGGCCAGTGTGGTGGATTATAGCCCTTTCCCTTCCAGAGTTATGGTTGATTATGATTATGCTACCTATTACCATTTCATACTTACATTTTAAACTCCGTTTTTAAACAAACTGTACCACAGAGAGAGAGACAGAGATTTAATGTTTCTTCCCTTTAGTAATATTTTATTCAACCATAAAAGAGACCAGTATTTGCCTTGAAGTGGACGAATATTCAATATCAGTTCAAATAAAACCGTTTGAAAGATCGAAAAACCAGTCATTCGTATTAGGGCCAAGCAACTCAAATAGACCTTCCCCGACCCGTCCGTACTTCAGAAAACAGTAAATAACGACGATACTGCAACAAATAGTAAATAACATATTCCCATAGTTACCTGTATTTACAAAACTTAATCAGGTTAATTAAGACACAATTTTTCAAAACGGGAAAAGCTGTAGCTTTGTTTATACCTTTCGGCTCCTATATCGCATTATAGCAAGAATATTTTGGTCCATAGAGCCTGTACCACGTCATCAGCAAATTGATCGTTGTCCGTTGTGCAATTGGCTATTGCGTGGATGTTACGCATATTTTCGCGAAACTTGTTATTTTTTTGTGTTATTGTGTGTATTTGTTTATGTTCTTTCTCTGCGTCATGTTTACCGCAAATACACGTATTTTCTTTCTTTTTCCTTTTTAATTCTTTTACGTCATTTCGTGCGAAAAGATTCCATTTTACCTCGTTTTTTGATAAGAACTCTTAAGCAGGTATTTGATAATAGGTACATGATATCATCAGACTTGATGATATCATGTTTACTTATTAAACTTTTTGCACCTTTTATGTGCATTACCAATTTATAACCAGAACCGTGTCTTACAAGAAATCTGTCTAAAGTGTTTGTCTTTCAACTTCTTCCAAGCAACAATACATCTTCATCAAGATTAAGTTCTTCGCTTTTTATTAATTTTTTCCTTCCAACCATAACTTCGTTTCTTTAAGTTATCGACTCCCATCCATTTTTCTCCGCTCTGCATAATGAATACTCATTCCTCTTCTGATTAATTTTATTGTTGACGAATGGATCTCTCAGGGCTTTGTCCACTTGATCATAATAAATTATGCCAAACAGGCTTAATTCATTTCCTGCGTATTATCGTTAGGTATATAGTGTATGAACTAATAATATCTAAGCATCAATCATCTTGCAGTCAAATAAAATAGCTTCTGGGTGGGAAGAATGTAGACGGAGAAATGTTGTGTAGTGTAGGTTACCATCCAAGTTATTACGTCAATGCCAACATAATCATTGAACTGTGAATCTTACCAACTAGCTTAATACATGACGATGTCTATGATGACCAGATGATTGATGATGCCCAGAGGGTTTATCATTTACTAGCTTCTGCCCGCGACTTAGTTCGCGGGCAGGAGCAGCAGGAGGCAGGTGTGGAAGCCGTGACATTTTAATAAAATTCCCGATCCACCGCATCGCATCACATACCCGCCCGCGCTATTGCTTTATTTTCGCTTAGCGTTCTTTCTGACTTTATTTTTTTATTTTTGCTTCTTCTTCTTAGCGTGTCGATAGCAATCTAAATATACTCGGCCCAGAATTCGGCTACTTGTTCGGCGCCTTCACCAGCGTCCATCAGTTCCTGTAACGTGCAGCTGACAGGACACGCAGGACACGGTATTAAGTGTCCCATCGTTTGTGGAACAGCACCACATTTACACTCCAAGGCGGAGTCGTCTATGAATCTCCACCTGAATAGGTTTTATTTGCTTCGGCCAACCTGGGTCCGGAGTCTGTTTAAAGACTTCTAGGTTATCTAAGGCAAGTCATGTTCAGGTGGGAGGTCTTCAGCGGGTAAGGACCCAAACCGTTCGTCCTACCAGCTGAAGACCTCCCACCTGAACATGACTGGCCTTGGATAACCTAGAAGTCTTTCTACTCTCTCTTTTAGACTGAAGCTGTGGCGAGACAGTGCTTCCTTAAGCACTGTCTCGCCACAGCTTCACTCCCTTGTGATGGTTCGCCAGTGAGTGGAACGAAAAAACTGTTTCGGCTTTTCAGCCTTTGTGGCACAAGTTTATTTTTGCTTGCCTCCTAAAGGTCTTAGCGTGATGTTAGTTAGCCTATAACGTCCCTCAAGAATTGAGCTATCAAATGCAAAAATAATTTGATTCATCAAATCCGACTGGTAGTTACAGAGATTAGTGCGTTCAAAAAAAACAAACTCTTCAGCTTTTATCTTTATTTTAATTATATTTGTATATATTCTTCAGCACCAGTTATATCTTGGTTTTTATAACTTAATGATATCTTGAGATTCAATGTAACTTTATCCAGATTCATAAAGTACTTTAAATATTTTGTATAATGTTCAACCAGTAGTAAAAAATCATAATTGCGAAACTACAAGGAACAAATGAAAACTTTTCAGCGGTATGGAATTTCGTACCGGACAATGCGATCGAAAAGTAACTTCCCTCGGAAATGAGAGCACTAAGTTCTTTGGAAGTAACGTTAAAGAATTTTATTTATTTACTTTAACGACTTTGAGTTAAAAAAATGAACTCTTGTTATTACTGTTTCTCTTGTGAGAGAGGTCTAATTTGCTGTGAAAAATATTATGTGCAGCAAGTCATACGGGCCACCTGACTGGTTCCTTTCGTGCTGAGACTAAACGATTTTACCAGCTGGTTGAGCAGTTCGCATTCTTTTAATCATATTAATTGGCTCAGACGATAAATCAACTTTAACAAATAAACAAACATCCTTTGAGAAAAATAATGAAATAGAAAATGCAAAATAACCCGCAAAATAAATAATGGGTAACTATTTTTTGATGTAGTGGCCGTATTCTGTCATCCATCATTTAGGAAAGATTTTGTTTGAGTCGTTGTCCGTAAAGGCTTTAGCACCGTAGACCACATACATACACTACGACAGATTATATAGAAGACCGAAGAGTATAACCTGCCTCTCTGCTTAGCGTTTGTGGACTTCGAGAAAGCCTTTGATTCAATCGAGACATGGACTGTACTGCAGTCTCTTCAACGGAGCCAGATCCACTATCGGTACATCGAGGTGCTGAAGTGTCTGGACGAAAACGCCACTATGTCAGTCCGACTCCAGGACCAGACCTCGAAACCTATCCTTCTGCAGCGAGGTGTGAGACAGGGAAACCTCCGGGGGGGTCCTCTCAGGGGGTCTCCGAAACTGTTCACCGCTGCACTGGAGGATGTCTTCAAGGCTCTGGACTGGAAAGGGGCTGGCATTAACGTCAATGGCGAGTATATAACTCAACTTCGGTTTTCCGACGATACCGTAGTCATGGCTGAGATTATGGAGGACCTCAGTAGAGTGTTCGATGACCTCAGTAGAGCCTCCGAAAGAGTGGGTCTTAAAATGGATAAAACGAAGGTCATGTCAAATGCCCATAACACTATCTCTCATTAAAATCGAAGACGCTACACTCGAAGTCGTAGACGAATATGTTTACCTAGGAGGTCCAACTTCAAGGAAGAGGTCAATCGTCGAATCCGACTCGGCTGGGCAGCGTTCGGGAAGCTACGCAATAATTATCTTCTTCTCCCACATACCGCAGTGTCTCAAGACGAAAGCCTTTGACCAGTGCGTGTTGCCAGTAATGACCTATGGCACTGAAACGTGGTCGCTTACAATGGGCCTTATTAGAAGGCTGAAAGTCACCTAAAGAGCAATGGAGAGGGCTATGCTTGGAGTTTCCCTGCGTGATCGAATCAGAAATGAAAAGATCCGCAGGAGAACCAAGGTAACCGACATAGCCCGAAGAATTGCCAAACTTAAGTGGCACTTAGCAGGCGATATTGCTCGCAGATGCCCGAAAGATGGGGCCGAAAGGTTCTGGAGTGGCGACCGCGTACCGGAAGACGTAACGTTACAAGTTGGACCGACGATCTTGTGAAGACCGCAGGAACCCGTTGGATGCGAGTAGCACAGAACCGGCTGAAGTGGAGGTGCTTGGAGGAGGCCTATGTCCAGCTGTGGACGTCTTTCGGCTGAAATAATGATGATGATTTGTTTGAGTAGAAATCAATTACTTACATAATTTTTCGAAAACCTATTTATTTTGGCATAAACTTTACTTCCTTCATAATCTAGACAACAGGTCCAAAGACATTCTTTTTCATTATCCGTGTACAAAATAAAACGCACATTAAAGAAATGCTTCCATTGATAAGGCTGCAGCATTATCTCTCGATAGGGATCCGCCCACTGGCACTGACGTCTGGACACACAGACACATCCACCCACTTAATTACACAGCGTTATTGATTTTATATAAACCGCCAGTGTTTCCGCACAGTCTAAACGTAATACGGATGCAGGACACGGGAAAACTTATGGAGCTCTTCCTGTGATTTTCTACTAAGGAACTGTAGTGAAAAAAAAACGTGTGTTACTGTGTTAAAATTAGTGTTAATTTGTGTAGCTTTTGTTGTACATGATAAAATAAAAATGAGTGTACGAAGTATGAAAATAAAAGCGAATAAATCTTTGCCGTTTGTGTGTGATACTGAGGAATGCGAGTGTGGTTATAAAAGGTAAGTGTTTTTTTTTTTAATATTTTGAAATGGTTCATGAAAGTGAATGATTTTTTTTTAAAGAAAGAAAGAAAATACATTTATCTAGCACATACTAAAACACACACAGTACACCAGATAGTCAGATAATAGTCATACATCAGATAAAAATAAAAATAAAGATAAAAAAACATTTTTACAAAAAAAAAAACAACCGACTTCCAAAACAAACACTACAAATTGAAAAATAACTTTAATTTCGGAAGTCGGTGTCTTTGGTTCCGCGTTTTCGTTTATTGACACCGACTTCCGAAATTAAAGTTATTTTTCAATTTGTAGTGTTTGTTTTGGAAGTCGGTTGTTTTTTTTTTGTAAAAATGTTTTTATTTTTCACTTTTTAGTGGGTCAGTTTGTAATTAATCTAAGTTACAAAAGCCTAATGCCAACTGTTCATCACCTTTTACAAAATATTGCTTTTCCCGATGCTGGGACGTTAATTGTTGAGGAGTTCTTCCGGTAAGAACCAGGAGATCCTCAACAATCACTCGCAATACGTAATTGTGACGAGCATAAATTGCTTAGCAACCATATTAAAGTAATCGAATTGCAACCCGTGAAATATTTGTCAGTGAGTAGTTCCGATGGCCATCTGTGATCTTCATCATCACCTCCACTTTACCAAGTGATGATTTCCGAGAGCAAATGCTCAAGTTACTTTAAAAAATATCCAAATCGCTTTAGCTTTGCCTATAAAATTTGAGGGTTTCCCTCGATTTCCATGGAATCCTCACATCAGATTCCAACTTGATGATAATGGAACCACCTCGAGAGTATACTCTTTCAAATAAAAAAAGAACTTTTGGAATCGGTCCAGCCGTCTTCGAGTAATCGGTGAACATACACAAGGTAGCTACTGTAAACTGTTGAGGAGTTCCCTTAACTGTCCTTCGTCTTCATCTACAGACCCCTAATGACAGTCGCAACCCATCTAGGTGTAAAGTTCACATCAATACAAATTAATCAAGCCCAAACACAAGGTAACTGCTGTAAATCGTTGAGGAGTCCCCTCGACTGTTTTTCGGCTCCATCATCAGATCGACTCCAGACCTTCATCAAATTGTAGTGCTTTAAAATACTTAATGAAAAAATTAACAAACGCACTAGTCGCTCCTACGATTTTCGAAAGTTCCCCTCGATTTCACTGGGATGCCATCATCAGATCCTGGTTTCCTTATCATGGGACCACCCTTGGCATATCCCCTTTCCAACAAAAAAATAATAATCAAAATCGGTTCATAAACGACGAAGTTATCCGCGAACACACATAAAAAAAAAATATATATATATATATACGGTCGAATTGAGAAACCTCCTCCTTTTTTGAAGTCGGTTAAAAAGTGCAAAGTCCTATGTAAGAAATTAGCAGGAATGTACCTCACGGCTGCGCCAAAAAGGCCCAGTTCAGCAAAAATGCCAGACAACTAATGCCTGACGCTGGTTTTCAACTAGACCTGGGGCCCAAGTGTGCTATTTTTATAAATTCGTCATTCCAACACGATCCCACCACCATGCCATTGTCATTTTGCTAAAAGTTCGTAATCTGCTAAATTCATAATGGTTGATCATTAGTCGGTCAATAGCACAGAACATATATACGATACTCGTAACGAATTAAAAGCAATGACTGCACAATGACGTTCTAATGGTAGGTCACTGATCAGAGGAACTGTCAAAATTTTAGTAGATTACCGCCTAAGACAGTAATTCATTTTTCATTATGTACGAGAGTACCATTCTATGCCATTTCTTTCAATGGAGTGTCAGTGGTTGACCATTGGAAAGTCATATTGACGCCATTATATTAGTAGATTCCCAAACTTGTCAAAATCAACAATTATGAAATCAATGACAGACCATTCTGACACTATTGTAATAGCAGACTTGAGGCCCAGAGCCTTTATTTTCATTGTGCCTCTCAACCAAAGCACCTGCTATCCAATTTCTTCACCACCCTTGATTGACTGGTAGAGAATGCCTAAGGGATTAAGGCCGCCGTTGTACCATTTTGTGCGAAAAGTTTAAATAAAATAAATAAATAAATGGTGGGAAAGAGTTAGTATAGGACTGCCTGCCAAAGATAGAGGACCAAGTGTATTAATTAAGATAATTTTGCTAAGAAAAGGCCTTTTCCAGTGTTGGGTTGCATTGCAATGTATTTAGGTTAATGAGTTACTTAGGTCTAGAAATTTAAATTAAAACGATAATTCCTGCAACTTTGTGGTAAACTAGCTGCGCCCCGCGGTTTCACCCGCGTAAATGTCGATCCCGTGGGAATATCGGGATAAAAAGTAGCCTATATGTTAGTCCAGGGTGTCAGCTACCTCCATACAAAATTTTATCAAAAGTGGTCCAGCCGTTTGTGCGTGAAGAAGTAACAAACATATAAACACACACACACACACCCCCCCACACACTCAAAAACTTGCGCCTTTATAATATTATTATTCCTTTATATTTATATAGTTATATATATATATAGTGTATATTGTAGTGTAGTGTATATATTAGTGTAGTAGTAGTATTGTATACATAGTATATGTATGATAAAGAAATACCAGTGTTTCGATAGGTTCATAACTATTGTTTTTCTTTCGGTACAGATTCGGATTTCTGCTTTCGCCACGCTTTAAGGTAGAATTAAGTACCGCGAAATGTTATAATCTTTATATTATCAAACATGAACATGAGAGTAGACTCGTGGCTAACTAGTACCAGCCACTAATAATCGGAAACCACGTTAACCATTTGGTCCCAGCTGTCATTCGTAGATCTTTGACGTTCGTTACGGGTAGTCAGAAGCCTGAAAGTCAGACATCCAGTCTTACCAAGGGATATTGTGTTACCCAGTAACTGGGTTGTAGACGTCAGATAGGCAGTCGCTCCATGTATAATACTGGTAACCAGTTGCATTCGGTTAGACTGGAAGTCGACCCTAACATAGTTGTGAAAAGGCGACTCTGTCTGCACGACAGATAATGGTTGCAAAAATAAAAATCAATCCATACCAATATTATAAATGCGAAAGTATGTCTGTCTGCTGAACCGATTTTATATACTTAGAGATAGTTTGAGTCCCAAGAAAGGGCAAAGGATACTTTTTATCCCGATATTCCCACGGGATCAAAACTTATGTGGGTGAAACCGCGGGGCGCTCTGCTAGTACCTACTATACATATAAATCAATCTCTAAATCCGCAACTTCCCGATCACTCGATCACAGCAGTGACATCCAACACGGATCTCACATGTTTATTTCATCACTTCATTTCGGATCTCGACTTCTTTAGTTCCGTAATCTTTAGATCCGTATATAAACTTTCTATTAAGTATAGTAGCTGAATGTAAAGTAGATAATTTTGTATTTTTACCGACTTCAAAAAAAAAAGGTTATCAATTCGACACGTATATGTAATATTATTGGAATTGCATTATATTCACATATGACATTCTATTAGGGTTTCCAAACAAATATACAAAACGTTATAGACGTATGTATGTATGTTTGTCCATGCATTTCTCCGCAACTATAAATCGGATCGTGACCATTTTTTTTTATTGGCTTCATCAAAATCGATTCAGTAAATTTCAAGATATGGACTTATACGTGTAAGTGTGACGGCCTGGCTTATGGATACGAGCTACGGGTGTAGTGTCAAAGAGAAAACATCCCAAAACCTTGGTCAAATTCTAGTGCAATATTTACAACAAAACTTACCTACTTATTACAAACAAATATTCCAGTTTTTACTTAAAAATAAAAATTACGAAATAAAAAGTAATGTAAAAACAATTAAACCGACTTTAAAAAGAAATGAACTCAAAATTATGAAATAACTCTAAACATTTCATTTTCATTTCATAATTTTGAGTTCATTTCTTTTTGAAGTCGGTTTCATTTTTTTTCTTCTTAGCGTGTCAATGTCAATCTTTTGTACATTAATAAGTGATCTTATAATTGTGGTCTTCATCAGAAAGGTCAGGGGCGTAGTACTCGCAACCGGCGCGTGCGTGTATGACCAGATGTATGAACGTAAACGAAACAAAAGGAGTATCTAAGAATAGTAGCAGGTGGCGTTCTGTAGTTTCTGCCTACCCCCATGAGAAGAAGGTGTGAGTTTATATATGTATAAGTACCCAATATGGGGGGGTCGTGGCTAAATAATATCAGCCGCACGTGTCGACCGAAGGTAAAGCTACGGTTGCCGCGTTCGTCCCGTGAATGGACGACCATCTATTACATTACATAGCCCTTGGCTATCATTTATAAATCGTTGACAGTCGTTACGGGTATTCAGAGACTCAAAAGTCTGACAACCAATTATAGAGGTATGAGGAACAGGGTGTAAAGCTCACTCAACCTCCATAGAAAAGGGAGGATCTTTGCTAGCTGCGCCGTAAACTCTGCTTGCGCGATGCAGGATTTTGCGTGTCGTCAGTATGATGTGTTGTTCGCAATGTGGCGTTGTAGATACCGCTACACAATCTTACCAAGGGGTACCATGTTACCTTGTAACTGGATTGTGGAGGTCAGATAGGTAGTCGCTTCATGTAAAATACTGGTTAGCTGCTGGTTAGACTGGAAGCCGACCCCAACATAATTGGGAAAAGGCAGGCAGATTGAATAAGTACCTAATATCTAGCTTTGTTTAAAACTAAAATTTAGAAAATATAGCTTACAGTTTTGGTCCTAAGTTCCGAAGAACTTTAATATTTCAGAAAGGCATAAAATACCGTTTAACAGCGTTTACTATTATAGTGAGAAAAGACATAACTAATATTCTAAAATCCATTCATTACTTTGTAGTCTGATACAATCGAAAGTTTTCAAAAACAAGACATTGTTCGGCGCCATGTTGTTTTAAAGGGCAAACCAACACTCATGAAAATATGTAATCCGCCATTTTGTGGCAGCGGCCATCTTGGACCGTTTTTCATCAAACATAGCTAAAAACACTCCCGACCAATTCACCTTTCAAACAAAAAACACAAAATCAAAATCGGTTCATTCGTTCGGGAGCTACGATGCCACAGACAGACACACACACAGACACGTCAAACTTATAACACCCCGTCGTTTTTGCATCGGGGGTTAAAAACAACGGCATAACGAAAAACTTTCCGTAAAATGGTTAAAAGATAAACTTGCAGTTGTTTTCTTTTTCATCATCATCATCAGTCTATAGCAGTACAATGCTGGACATAGGCCCTCTCCAATTCTCGGTACCTAACTCTCATCCAGCTGCTACCAGCCACTCTTTGAAAATCATCATCATCACCCACACTAAAGTCGTCCACTGCAGGACATAAGTAACTCTTTTATTTTTATATAGCGACCCGCTCCAACTTTGCACGGTTTTTACAACTTGACAAAACATCGAAATTTCTTCAAGGAGGTCCGTGGCTAAATAATAACAGCCGCACCGGTCGATCAGGTTAAGGTACGCTTGCCGCCGTTGGTCTGTGGTTGGGTCACCATCTTTACATTCTGAGACCCCTCCGTGCCTCGGAAAGCACGTTAAGCCGTTGGTCCCGGCTGTCATTCGTGGGCCTTTGACAGACGTTACGGGTAGTCAGAAGCCAGAAAGTCTGACAACCAGTCTTACCAAGGGGTATCATATTACCCAGTGGCTCCATGTAAAATACTGGTACTCAGCTGCATCCGGGTAGACTGGAAGCCGACCCCAACATAGCTGGGAAAAGGCTAGGCAGATGATGATGTTATATATAGATATGTACCTCTCACGTAGTACAATTTACGTAATACAGATTGAAACCGGCTTATACACAAATGGAACGGTAATGTACCCTAAGGTGATATAAGACACGTAACTTAAGTCGCACGCTTTAAAGCCTAGTCTACATTGGTAGATTGGAGGAGTTCTGATTACACCATAAGATATAGAATTGACCCCTCCCCTACTTATTTTAAATAAGGCTGGACTGGCTGTTCGAAAAGAGACGCGTTCCACCCATTTAACATAGTGCATAGAATAATCATCATTATCTTGCCTGGCTGGGCTGGAGCTCTGAATCGAACAGGGTTTCTTCTTCTTCTCCCACATACACGGCTTCTGGTAGACACTGTGGAGCCATCAGTATGTTATATTTACTGCCAATGTTGTGTTTGAAAGAACTCTATCATCATTCTCTTGCACTTATCCTAATTTATTTGGGGCCGGCGCAACCGTCAAAACATCTTTCACACAGTCTATCCATCGTTTCTTTGGACTTCATCTACTCTTATGAAGCCATCCACTCAAATCCTTCCGCACGAAATTTTCCTCATTCCTCCGCATCACATGCCCATATCATGATTTCCACACAGTGCATAAAATAATATATTATTGAAAAAATCACACGATGTTTTTTTAGACTTTGGTAGTTTGGTCCTTTGTACTATGTCTATTTCATTCGCAACAGCGCAGCTTGTCGTTGGTTCCTTCAATAATGGCAATGGCGATTGATGTTATTCAGTTCTCTACTCCCTAAGCTAGACTATTCAAACTACGTTTAAAGTAATTTGCCTTTAAACTAGCCTCCGCCGCAACATTTACATCGAGTCTCGCCTTGCCGATACTGTCCCGTCCAGCAACTAATTACTCGTCCAATGTAAACTGGGCTTTACGTAATTTATGTCGAGTTTCAACTTTTATCTTAAGACATTAGTTTACACCATAAACGTCGTTGCAAGACGTAATACCGTCAGAAATGGAGGCTTAACTCTTGTTCGTTTAATTTCCGTGTCGTTTGTAATAAAAATATTGTTGACGGTTGTATAACAGACTGTTGAAGTGTAGAAGGTTTAAAGACAGGGATTTATTGTCCAGCCTTGTAAACTAAAAATCGAGTATTTTTTTTTTAATGATCTATCCTGCATTATACAGGGTTATTGGTAAAACATTAACAACCTCTTAAGAGGTCATTTTGTACACATCATTATGAACAACCTTGACTATGCGACCAAACATGAAATCGCGAAAAAAATATCACCTGTTCCCTACATTTATGTTCGTATAACTCGTCAAAATAAAGGGAACAGCTGATTTTTTTTTCGCGATTTCAGGTTTGGTCCTATAGTAAAAGTTGTTCATAATAATGAGTACAATGACCTCTTAAGAGTTTGTTGAATGTTTTACCAATAACCTTGTATACACGGTGACTCGACGCGCAAACTATAACCATGAATTCAAGACCTGTCTCTAGACCCCCAAAGCGTAGACTTTTTTCGAGGGTTATCAAAGCAGGTTCCCTATTCCATAAAATTTTAAGACCTAATATTTATTTATTTATCACAAACACCGCCACCATTACAGGAAGTTCCCAATGCGGTAGCGTGGTCCTTACTTAGACTATACTATATTAAATAACTAACTTAAATAACATAACACATATAACATTATTTTTGTGAATTCATTCAGAGAGCATGAAGATAAATCGATCCTGTCAGCCGTGTCATTCAGTGCGTGTAAGGCGCGCGTCAGTGGCGATTTGCTGATAACTTGCCATACTTTTGTTTCTCCTAATTATATTTTTGCATAACATTATTTACGCATAATAGCTTACGCATAACTTTTTTTAAGCACAATTTCTCTAATCATAATAATGTTTAAGCTTATCATTCTAAAGCATAAATTTAGCTTGCTGCATGTTTTATTTCTAACGACGTCAGGTCGACGGAGCCCCGGTGCGCGGGGCGAATATTTCTGTCTGCAGGGTTTAAAGGAACCTAACCAAACCGAACCTCGGGGTGCCCTTCGCTCTCTCTTGCATCATACGTCGCCTAGTAGCACAACATAGAAAAGTGCAATACCTACGCGGTCAAAATATATCGTAGATTAAATGGAAAAATGACATTTCTTGCTAAAAAATTTTTTTCAAGAAATGTCATTTTTCCATTTAATCAAAGATATAGAATAGAAAGGCACATTAAAAAAAAAGTGATCGGGAGAGTTCAGAATCATATACGGTCTAGTTAACCCATGGTAATCGATTGCGCGCGTCGCGGACGAATGTCCCTCCAATCTTGTATACCAATTTATATCTTCTTCTTGTGCCTCTTCATTATTGGAAGGTCAGCAATTATTTTGAGGTTTCACAATGTGGGGAGAATTTTTCTATGTCCTTCGGCTAAATCAGCATTTTGATTTCCTCCATGTAATCTTTCGCATCGTTTTTTTTTTCTCTCAGTATCTTCTCTGAAAACTATTCACGTACCTACTTAATTAAGCCTTTGGGATACAGGCGCGATGCTGGCTACACAGTTACTTCCCTTGGGTATAAAGGGGAAATTAAAAGTTAAGCTACTTGCATTCACTTTTATATGTTGAAGAGTTGTTGTTAAGTTAACGTCATAAAGTTTGATCAAGGGACACAGTAGATATTGACGACATCTTCAGCGTCCCCGAGGAAATAAAGAGTTCAGGAACCGGAAACTATTTTATTGTTTGAAACGTGGAAACCTCGATATATCTTTTTAGAAACACAGCGCATTTTATGGGTTTATTTCATCTAAACAAATAAATAAAATTAAACTATCGCTTTGTAATGTCAAAATAACAGCTTTTTACTAAATGCACATGAAAAAATATAATGTATTTACTTATAAAATAAACAATTTTAAAAATCTGTCTGTTCCGGCTAATCGGCAGTAAATGCTATAGCACAATTCCACCAGTTATGCTGTGCGGCAGACCTCTAAAAAGAGTTGCAAATTTTAAATATCTGGGTCATTGGGTCTCAGACGATTTAAAAGACAATGTTGATGTAGAACGGGAGCGCAGGTCGCTGGCGGTTCGATGTGGGATGTTGGCCCATAGGTTTGCACGTTGTACGGCTCAGGTTAAGGTGACGCTTTTCAAAGCGTATTGCCAATCCTTTTACACGTGCAGCCTGTGGGTGAACTTTACACAAAGGGCATATAGTGACCTGCGCATACAATATAACAACACGTTCCGGGTGTTGATGGGGCTGCCGCGTTTTTGTAGCGCGTCCGGCATGTTTGCCGACGCGGACGTTGATAGTTTTTCGGCCATCATGCGCAAGAGATGCGCATCTCTGCTACACCGTGTTCGCGGCAGCCCCAACACCATTCTTAGAACATTGGCTGACAGGTGGGACTCTCCGATCTTGGGGCGGTGGATACGACTGCACGCAGTCAAGTAGACACTCCCCAGGATCGACGTGCCTCACACATACAGCCTAGAATAAATGTTACTAACATTAGTTTATAAGTTTATATTGTTACTAACAAATAATATGGAAGTAATTCTGAATTAAATGATTATTATTATTATTATTATTATTAATCTCCGAAACGGCTGGACCGACTTTCACTGGAGGATGGCTGATGTTATACGGTGTAAATTAAGCTAAGTACTTTTATTTTAGAAAAAGAACTAGGGTTCCGTGCAAAAAAATTTAAATCATGACAAACAATTTGTTTTCCGAGTCTCAAGCGAACGTAGTCGCGGGCACAGCTAGTAAATATTATACAGTAGAGATACAGTTAAGGCATCAAGTCTATATTCATTTCTTGAAACTTAACCTAAATGTACTGCCAATGTTCTAACAGTACCTACATCTGAATGCGAACCACAACTTCAATGCAGTCTCACCTTCAAACTCTGATCGAATTTCGATCCCTCAGAAACTCAAATGTCATCTAATTAATACTTGAAATTAGATACAGCTCTGTAATTAACGCACGAGTTGTTTCTACCCGAGGATAAGCACACGGGCGCTTTATTAACGCGACGTTTTTTTACGAGCGTTGCAATCCTAAAGAACGCAATCTCTAGCGCGTTAAAAATAGCACCGTTAGCGCTAAGCCGCTGAAACGCTAGGAAGTGGTGTAGGGCGGGCATTTTGGGAGATTGTCTTATACAGGATTACTGGAAAAACGAGGTCATTGTACTCGTCATTATGAACAACTTTTACTCTGGGACCAAACATGAAATTGCGAAAAAATAATCAGCTGTTCCCTTCATTTATGGTCGTATAACTCGTCAAAATATAGGGAACAGCTGATTTTTTTTTCCGCGATTTTGACTGTTGCCGAACGTTGTAAATCCAGTGCGCGGAAAATACGACGCGTTTCCTAAAATTAATATAATTACGCCAAAAAACAAAACATAGGGGACGTGGCGGTGGTAGATACATTATATCGTAAAAAATATTTGGAAATACGTTAGTATGGAATGAACGTTGACGACCACGTCGTGACCGCGTTTCCTCTTAAAAAAGCGCCCGTGCATACGTAAGCAAAATCGATGCTTCGATGTTTTCGTACACAGAATATTTGCAACACTACCGTTGGGAAATAATTAATGCACCATGCCATGTGATCTGAATTTTGATTGTTAGTTACGATCACGAATGCGCCGTTCACGAAGATTCTGTTATTCGAGACTGCATTCGTACAGTTTCCGCTAGGAATTCTTGGATTTTTACACGAATCCGTCGGTTTCGTAAGTATCATAAAAATGCTTTGACATACTTATGTAGGAAAGCTCTTTTGATCTATAACGGAGGAGTAGTAACAGTTAGTGGCAAGGTAAGTAGTTAAATCTTTTTCAAAATAGCCGCCATTAAAAAATGCATGATCAGCCTATAATACTGCTGGGATAAGAGTCTCCTCTCAGTGCGAAGGAGTAGGCTGTAATCCACCACGCGGGCCCAGTGCGGTGCATGTCACATGTCTTCGATTTTTTTAGTTCTAGGACATGCCGGTTTTCTCGCGATGTTTTCTTTCACCGTTTTGAGAGCAGAGGTGATGAAAAAAATATTAAAATATGTGCCAGTACTTTTCCACAATACAATTTCACTAAGGTCTTGAAGAATCTCCCATTTACTGAATCAAAAAGGGCAGAAAAAAGTCATGCTCAGTTTATGAATTTTCCAGAGAATTTTTGGAAATGCGTAGGCCAAGTTGAATTTGATCTAAAAACGAAATCTACAATGCAAAAGTCGACTTTGAATGATCATATTTCATGAATAATCTTCTAAATAATCCTCGGTCTAAAGCTGATAGTCCTTTATGTTAATCACCAATCAGAATTTTAAAGCATATTAGTTTGTATAATATTATTCATAATTAATCTTCGGGCATCGTTTTCCCTTCGAAGGGATCAAGTGGATTTGTTAATAATTTTGTAAATTACTACTAACCTTTCGGTAATAAAGCTTATTTCTATGATAATCTGGGATGGAGAAGAAAATCCCTTATGTATAAATATACATAAGGGATTTTTCTGTATCTCGAAGTTATGTTTTATTCAAACTCTTGACTTCTTTATTACAAAGTTAAATGAGAAATTTTGTGGTCCACAGATACATAAAGTGACTACTATTGAGATAAATGTTTATATAGCATTTTAGGACCGCCTTTCGCCATTGTCTAACTTTATAACTTCTTTGAGGATAGCTCATTTTACGGACATCACAGACCAACTACAAATGCACTAAAGTTTTATGCCCCTTAAGACCAAACTGCGGTTTGCCATGGAGCGGTAAATATAGCTTAATCACAGTTGTGTGCTACTGCGGTCAATATTAACTAGTTTTAAGTCATAAACGAGTTAACTAGCACAGAATATTCTGATGAATCTACACGCACACCTTTGGAATTCCCAAGGCAGGTTGCTAGTTAGGAAAAATAGGACGTGGGTGCCAAGGTTCTATTCGAATGTTGGATTGATTCTGATATTGATTGGAGATATAACGTTTAGGAATTTTAATAATAGGCGGCTTATCTGATCCATAAGTTTCTTAAATAAGATAAATGAATTATCAGATGGAATGGTAGGACATATCTACACCAATCATTTTAGTCCAAGGCCGACCGGGAGGCTGTTGAAGGACCCACAGCCGATGGAGCAGACGAGTCCTGTGCGAATGTCAAGTCCTTAGCGAGAATGGAAAACGCTTGGATTTTGTACAGGCCCCCTGGAGTGGAGACCGTGTATCACCATCGTAGTGTGGAAAGCGTCGAACGTTAACTACATGGCGACCGACGACCTTAAAAAGGTGCCAAGGACTGACTGGATTCGGAAGGCGGAGGTCAGGGTGTTATGGCCCAACCTAGGAGAGGCCTATGCCCAGCAGTAAACTGCGATAGGCTAAGTTGATTTAGAGAGAAGGCAAGAGTTAGGTTTTCTCAAATTGTAAGAATGGTACCGTCCTAGACAGAAATAATATTTTTGGTCGTGGAATATTACAGGCTCAAAATCTCAGAGAATTCAAATTAGCTCTTTATGACTACAGAGCACTTATGAATATTCACAAATCTAATATTACTTTAGAAGGTATACATTTCTTTTATTATATAAAATAATTATTATTATGTAACGTGAGAATTTTTCGTTTCCTTTTAAATATGTATAAGAAATTTATTTTTTAGTTTTCTTTGGTATGCTTTCTTTGCCACTTAACGATGTTTCTCTACATACCTATATATATTTTCTGTATGAATAGATAGACCTTGCATTTAAATATTTTTCTTTCGTACTTTTCTTTCTTTCATTTATTTCTACCCACGGGAATTAAAAACGTCTTTTACCTCATGTTCTATTAGTCTTATTTCAGAATCAGCTTCTTTATTAGGTTTTCTGCATCCAAAACCCATGTTTATTACTGTCTCCTATCACACTCCACTCCTGGACATAGGGGACCTTTCCCAAGATTCGTCACATGACAACGACATTTGATCCTTGTCCTTACTATGCGTACTATGTGTAAAAACTAGAACTTCTCTGATGCGTGTCGTGTCTAGTTTCAGGAATGTCACGGTTAGAAACACAGGGGTGGTAGCATCAAAAGGGCACAAAACAGCCCCACAGTAATGGAAGGGTTTGTTTATGTTAAGGCCGACTCAAGAATTAACTTCGTAGAAAATACAGGTAAAACATGTTACGACTATGCGAAAATATTTGTTTTTGACGTGGTATTTCCCAGTGGGTTTGTGTTTTTGGCATGTTCATAGATTTTTTTCCTGTGCCTGAAAGCTTTGAGTTTATTATGACTACATCATATGACTCAAATCTAGTTAAAGCGTTCCTAGAAATGTTAATCCGATCTGTGCTAAATAAAATTGAATAATGGGCGAACCCGATCTGCCATATTTGGTCCTTGTAGTCTTAATTTTAAAGACCAACCCACAAAGATTTGTCTAGCTCCATTAACGGTTTCCTTGTACGGACAAAAAACAACACTGCTTAATTAAGAAAGAGGTCAATGAGATATTAGACAAACATAGAGTAGTGAACAGAACTATTTAATTATTCATACATTGCTAATCCATTGCTTCATATGTTCGAAAAATTTGTCTGCCCAACGACGTAAATAAATAACGCAATGATTGTTGTTGAACTATCAAAATGGAAGCCATTCCTACTGTTACTGTGTTGCGCAATTAGACCGCAGGACTGATGCAACGAAACCCAAAGCTTTCTTCTTCTTAATCGACCCCTTTCGAAATCCCATCAAGAAATCACTCAATCTCAAAGTTCTGGCTCTCGTTAATCAATACTTGCACATAGAAAAAACAGTAACTAAGCATAACACAGTTAAAGGCCTCGTTAGCATCAAAGCACCGCTCGCCGTTAACATACAGCGGTTACCGTCCAGTCCAGTTTAGTGGAACGCGACTTGCATGATAAATAAGTGAGGGAATTAACTACTGACTCTATGGCTTGATGGTCTTGTAGATGATGTTTGATTGATAGTGATGTAGGGTAACTGATAGTGTTCTAGTTGACCGATACATACATACACTGGAGCCTTGTTCCCATCGAAGTAGGCTGTAACTATAGAACGCCACCTGCTACGATCATTGCATTCTCCTTTAGGTTTAGTTACGTTCATACATCAGCGGGGTAATTACGTAACACAATATGGGCTTGCACACAAAACTGCGAATCGGTGTAATGCGAATTCGCAACGCAGAAAACTGCTTTGCGATGCGTCGTGCGAGCTCTTCGATTTTTCTACGATGCGACGTCGCATCGGAGTTTTGTATACAAGCCAGAATGGCTTTCATTTTGAAAGTTTTTTTTTTGGTAATGCTTGTAAAGCGACACGAATCTACCTCAATCTGAGTCTAAAATCAGACACGTGTAGACAAAGAAATAAATATATAATGTACCTATTGCAAAAACCAAGACGCGAGACGCGTAACAAATAAAATCACGCCGCAATACTGCACAGTTTATGTTCAGGTTTTATCCATTATTGATAATATCCGTATCCGTCACGTCACCAATATGTAATTAATTTTCATTAAAAGAACTGCTAAGAATGTCATTGTCAATGTATTAATCGCGATCGAGTTTTAAATTAATTATACCATTATTATGTTATAATTGGTTATCGTTATAGTTAGTTGATGCAACTCACTTTTAAAATAAATGATTATTTTAATTACTTGTAGGCCTCATTAACACTTGTGTTAAAATAAAACCACCATGTGACTGTTTCAAGGTTATACAAGCATTTGAACATGTGGTTCAAACGCTCTCGAGTGAGTTAAAGCATTCTATTTCTGTTGTTTTTCAGGCAGGTGTACCGATCCACCTGCCATTGCTTGTTACAATCAAACGAGTAACATATTTGTAACCAAACTCGTATGAATCCCACTGTCCACTTGTTAGACTAGACAGACAACCGCTTGATCCGTCACGATCTGTACGGTGGCTACTCAAACGGGTAACTGTAGCA
The DNA here is from genome assembly GCA_916614155.1 of Mesoligia furuncula. Lineage (NCBI taxonomy): Eukaryota > Metazoa > Arthropoda > Insecta > Lepidoptera > Noctuidae > Mesoligia > Mesoligia furuncula. Next base: position 8,692,789 of record OU744816.1, on the reverse strand, counting down.
GTGGGTCAACCGCAGTCCGCTGCGCCGGCTCCGCATAAATGTTTTCAATCGTTCGAATCACTTGGGCCTCTACATCATCCATCCTTTACATTACTCTGCAATTAACTTCAAGTAAAATTTTCCTAGACGAAAATACCAAATAAGGATTTTTTTTTGGTCCTTTTGTCCAAACTAATGATAATGACCGAAAATGAAGTAACGTTGTTGTTAGATGACCTCTCTAGTTCCGCTAATGAGACACAATTGATTTTCTATTGTATCGTCCCACATGTAGTAAGCGCGGGGCTAGATACCCACATAGGCCACATACCGATACTTAAATCTGGTACGAGTACCTACCACAATTAGTCGCAGTCAATAAACAAACGAAAATAATTAATAATTATGTCGCTTGACATGTTCTATACAGGAAAAGTTTTTAACCAGTGCGCAAATTTTTTTTGGTGGCTCAGTGTAAGCAATAGAACACATTTCCATTTTTAGTTTATGACTTTTTTTTTTTTCATTTTTCCACTTTGTCCCAATTTGAAATAAGCAAGACATGGATATAATTTAATAGTAATACTATGAATGAGCATGAATGAAAACGCGAAGGGCGCCCGCCGGCCGCTGGACGCCCAGCGCACGAGACGGGGGTGCGGGGGCATGCGGCGCGGCGCCGGCGTTTGATAAACAAAACGCATGCACATGCAGTACGTCACTTGCGGAAGCGGAGGTCGGATGTCTCTTCGCCGTCCCTGCGCGCGTGCCGCGTACTAGACTAGCGTAGTGACAATGTCTCATTTTACTCACCGCGAGTATTATGAAATGGTGCGAGTGTATTTGTTAAGCAATGAAAATTTACGAGCAGCACGAAGAAGATACGAAAGGGAGAGCGTACCTCGTATGCGAGCCCAAAGGATCCTCAATCCCACGGTCCCTAATGAGAGGACAATTTTAGCAGCAAACCAAGGTGTATGGAAACAAGTGAAATGCCAAAATTATTGTGATTAATAAAATGTAGAGGTAAGAAGAAATTATAAACAATCTTAGTGTCTTAGGTTCTCTTTGATTAGACATTGACGCAAATTGTATCATGTCTAAGTACCTATCATACCTAAATGTTTTATTTTGAATGGACTAAAACGTATTACTTTCTTACTTATTATGATTTATTTTTTGCATTTTGATGGTCCTAAGCCCATGAAAGTATGAAGGATAAATTGGAATTTACGAAAAATTACGTTTACAAATAACTTTACACAGTCTAAACTTAAAAAATTGTAGCGCTAAACTGGGGTCAATAATCCGCGAGCGCGCGTGAGTACTTCTGATAGCAGCTGGCGCGTCAGGCGACCGGTCGACGCGCGGCGTGAATCGGGCGACCGGTCGACGGACTGGCAAGAGACGTCCATAAAATAAATTTCTGAGTAAACAAGTTTCGTAAGCGTTAACTTAATTTTTTACTATTGAAACATATCAAAACAAAAAATACGTGTTTATTAAAATATATTCAAGTTTATTATGTCAAAATTTGCGCACTGGTTAAAAACTTTTCCTGTATTGGTCAATAAAATGTGCAATGTTATTAAAAAGCGATCGCACAGTCGCATTCGGTCAGCCCAGGACCGGTTCACAAACGACCTTGCGTCCGCGCACGTTCACTTACTGATCTATAGATTGAGGCTTCGTAACATTTGTTTATTGGTCGTTTTGTACCGATATGGTGACTGGTCTTTCGGTCGCTTTTCCACAAACCTCTAAGCAGCCTAAAATGTTCAGATTATAATATCCTCAAGGTTCCTTCTTTTTTGTTTCGCAAATTTTTTTTCGTGCTTATGTCTTGCAAATGACCTCCATCATTATGACGATCAAGTGTTAGTGTACGTGCGTGAGTGTCATCAGGCTTATTATCACCGTGCCATTGACCTTCGTAAGCAAACAAATCACCTTGAGGCTCTATTGTACCCGATTCACAGCTGTTCCAGGCTGTTCATATAAAATGACGCACGAACACTTGCGTTTTATGTGACAGGTGGTCATACTGCCCAAGTTGTAAGGCTTCATAATTAATGCGGACAGGAAGACCAGATGGTAAACGTTTACAGAGTTGTCCTGAGGCATGTAACTTTATTATGTGTTGACATAACGAAGATAAATGTACTCCCGGTATATCTGGTTACCGCTTGCAACAACCCACTTGATTACGTTTCAGACATATCTGCTTTTCCCCTATCAATATGTACGTGTTTACTGTCCATCGAGCAAAGAAACTGACCGTCTCTTAGAAAGCATTTCTTCAGTCTTTCAGCAAAAACAGCGCTTTTAATGCTTAAATCCAACGGTTTTATGCGCAAGAGTGTTGCTTTCTCTCAAGCGACGCGTCGCTGACTACGCATGAACCAAGCCAGTCGCTCACGGCCGTACAGTGAGGCCGCACGCGTCGGTGCATCAGAAATCCGCGAATCGAACAGTGTCGGCGGGTCGTACCGCCGCCTTTACGTCAGTAGCCAGTGTCAAAGTGTCCACAGTGCAAAAACAAATATTTTGTGATTAAACACTTGGAACTTACCAAGGTTCGCAGTGTTGTGTTGCAAAAACAGGAGGATCTCAAGTGTATATATTTTTTCTCCGCCATCGTCACGCGCTTTGAGTCGTTTTTATGTAGGTTTCTTATTTATGTGTTTCTTTAATTGTATTCGTAATTATTCTCGATTGACGTAAGGACGTTCCAGTTAGATGATCTCTCGATTCATCATTATCTTTGTTATCAATTTCCAGGTTATTGTCTTTCCGAGATTCTAGATCAACCTCTAATTCAATTAGTAATTTATGACATTTTAGAAATTAAGCTTGTTTTGTATGGAAGATTGCATGCGTCACTTACCTGCTTAAAACGAGATTTGAGTAGGAAGCTGTACCTCAGTACTAAATTACCTTGAGATCCGGTATCACACAAGTCCGAACAGTTGAAAGTGAAACGATTAACATAAATCCGTTCATTAACTGAGTTATTATTTAATTGCTAACTATCTGATGATTTGGAAAAGAAGTGGCTATTTTAATGATACCAGTGAGAATTCTCAGGAAGGCTATATATAAAATCTGGGCAGAAACTACCTTGATAAGTAACTGTTCAAGTGTTCAGTTATTTATTACTTTTAGCTTGACGCAAACATATAATATTAATTATCATAACATTAATAATGTCACGCAAAATAAACGTGAAACTGATAAGGGAGTCGTTATTGTTTTGACTAATGACAAAGTTTTCCGCGGAACTCCACCACATCCAAGAGTTAAGATAGTTGTCCGTAAAATTTGTCACAAAGTTATCTCGGAGATAAAATCGATATCGATTTTCTCACGGCTTATCATGTGCCACAATCTAAAATACGTGAGATAAAAGGACCGAAATGATAAATAGAAATACATATTTACACAAAGTTTCGAAAATAGGTCAGTTATGAGATGTAGGAAAGATAAACAAGAAACGTAAATGATGAAAGAATGAAAAAGTATCAAAATATCAACCAACAATTCCCTTTGATAAAGCGATATCTTTTATTAAGGTTTCAACTCAAACAATTTCTGAAACAGATTACACCCACAAAAGACGGCTCCTGCGAGGATTTTACTGCTCAGTTAACTTAAAGATTTGGGGAATAAAGAATCCTCAAAAAACTTCTTTATGGTGCCGTTCATACAAACGTAATACAAAAATAATTTGTAAATCAAACATATTGTTAATGTAGTGTGTATTTATTCCGATTGGATTACAGAATATCTAGGTTCCCATTTATATATATATTCAATGAACACTGATTTAAAGACGAGTTATGAGAAAAATAAGTTTTCTTTAGAAATTTGAAATTCTTCATATCTCGTCTTTATTGATTTAAAGACGAGATATGAGGAATTTCAAATTTCTAAGTAAGTACGTGTCCTTTCAAAATATATATTTGGAAACCTAGATATTCTGTAATCCAATCAGAATAAATACACACTACCTTAAGCCTAAGCCTACCTTAATATTATGAATATGTTTGATTTACAAATTCTTTTGGTATTATGTTTGTATGATCTACGCATGCTCCAACGGCCCCTTAAGCGTTTTAATAAAATATAACGACTCTACTTTAGAACTCGTAAAGAAAGTTAGCGTTACCTTGTTGTAAACATCTCGTTGGTATAATCAGGCTGTCTAAAAATATTATTATGAATGTATACTTCTTTAGGGATCTTAATCAAACTGTCTGCTTCACAACTTAGTGTTGTTCCATAAACGCAACATCAATTTGAGAAATTCTTATCTTTGTCAAATCTCGAGCGTCTTTGATGTCACGTAACTTATTTAAAGTTACTGGTATAAATTTGTCTTTGGGTTTCGGTCGCGGCTATTACGAGTACATTCATGTGACCAACAATTTTCCTCGTCTCTAAAGTCGAAAGACATGTTCGTGATTTTCCTAACAACCCGTTCAATCACCTCTTGGACATGATGTTTTTCTTGCTTTTACGTACTTTCTCGTTGTTTCTCTGCCATAATTAGTGGTTTCCCATCAACAAATTGATGGTCTTTATTATGTACACTACACTTAGCTAGTTTTTTATGGACTCGGCTCACATATTTTGCTTGTATGGTGTAATGCACCTTGCCTGTTGAGTTTCATATTGCTAATTGATTTATCGTCACGCTCTTTTCCTTTATGGGGTAAGCGGCAGTCTTAGCGGCACCAAGAACCCCGTTATTACTTGAAGTTATGTATTTATAGAGTCTTGCTCGGTTCCTCCTTAAGGAAAAGTCCATGAATCTGATTTATTACTCATTATTTAATACCGAAAATAAGTCTCCTTAGGTATATCCGCAATCTATTGAATTTAATGAAGATATAGCATTGAATACTTTTTTAGCTTCCGACTTTTTGTTGGTCTCGCCGATGAGGCTGAATGGTTATCGATTACACTAATATTTATTATTATAATTAATGTTCATTATAATGTGTCATTATAACTTCTTATTAGTTTTTGTGGTGTGCCAGAATTAGGTATTTTTGTTCTACCAAGATTTACGTAATTGCTGTTTTCTAGTGGCCCATTTGTATTAAAAAATTTTGATTTTATTAAAAAGTTTTATAATATTTCTAGAAGAGTCATGTGACTTTCGTTGTCTGGAATCATTCATTTCCGACTGTCGCAAAGCAAACATCGAAAAAAACCAGCGTCAGTGGAGACGGAAACCGTTTTTGTTCATTTATTTGCTAGTTTTAAATAATACAGTTTCGTCTCGCTCTTGGGAGTTTCAAATGGATGGATGCCTTTGGAAAAATCGCTGTTTGTTTGGACGACAAACGTGATGATATTTCATTTAATTTTGTAACTTCAAATTACGAAATTCACAATGTTTCAAATGGTCGTGTCGTGATTGAGAACTTCTTTGTTTTGTAACTGTTACTTGCAGTAAGTGGGAATGGTTTTATTATAAAAGGTATCTTTGAAGTTTTTATTTTGTTTATTGTTAAAATTGTCTGGCCTTTTTGTATTAGGAGAGAGCTGATTGTCAACTGGTACGATTGCTATAGATTATTACTCCATTTCTGTCATGATCTTATTTTCTTCCATAAGTATTATAAAACAGTTTTTCCTCAGATTTATCATTTTCCGTACACTGTTTTATAAAGGGTGACGATAAGCTCACTCTTAGCTTCAGATTTATTTTTAATACCTCTAAACGCGTCAGGTGTGACGTAAGCCGTATTATAAAACTCTACTCAAGCTTATAATGATGTCGTCTAAGCCGCAAATAAACTAGTTATGGCCGGCTTTGAGCGAAAAAGAGGTAATTTTCTGTTGTCTTTCAGATAATTTTGTCTTTATAGTCAAAACTCACGGTTCATTAAATATAATTGATGAATAGATTATGAAATGAGTTACTAGCTATGTCGTGACTGTTTTTGTATACAAAATGGGTATGAATATAATTTTGTAACTGGATTATGGATCGGATTGTATAAAGTTATTATTGTAAAGGTTTTGACGCCCAGTCGCCTAGTATAATCGATTATTCGCTTCTTAAGGCTGCTACGGCAAGACGAAGTGACCTTTTCATGGTTTGCTATTCTTAGGCATATCGCTTAGACCACATTTTTAAACAATATTGTATTATATTCATTTTAAATTTCCGCACAGTTTCTTCTCATTTGTGTTTTACTTTATTTTACATGTCTTAATATTCTAGGTAGAGTTCTGTCATATGTCTACTTTTAGACTTGCAGTTATGCTTGCATTTATCTGACCGTGAACTTAAAATAATTACCCAACAGCAGTTTGACAATAGAACACCAGCTGCCGTAGGTGTACAATGTACAATTAGTGCACTGTTCATATCGTTTCCGTCTTTTTTGATCCCACTCCTATTATTCTCTTAATCACCGCCATTGTTCTTTTATGGTAAGGCACATTACCTAACGCCTTTTGAGCCTCGGCCATCAAAATGAGGTTTTATCTCAAAGAAAGTGCCCTTCATGTTAATTAAGAGTGTTGCTCCTGCCAAGACCGTCGTTCGCTTTCACTTAATTATATTCATATTTTTATATTAATGTATTTTATTAAACGGCTTTCGCGTTCGTATATTTTTATGTGAATCGTAATTTCTGATGGATTTTACTTAAGCTTTCGATTATGTAATGCATTTTTATTCACGCTTAATCAACCGCTTCTATCATTGGTTTGCACATTAGCACTAATTGTAACGGTTTACCGATACGTTTAACGAGTATCGATTGTAAAATCGATACAGCTTTATAGCTGTATGTATGCTATCAGTACGCTTTAGTGCCTGTGCAGTTAAATAGTGTCGATAAAACGTATTCGAGTGGAAAAGCACTTATTGAGGATCGACAGTATATGTATATCAGTGCTATCGTGTGAATGTTACAAATACCATTGACAATGAAGTGATAGTGATGAACAATACGTTCTGAGTTGAGCTACACGATTACAAACAAATGCTTGCACTGACTGAACAGGACTGGACTCCAATCTGTGTGCTTCTTTCATCAAGACTATTTCACGCAATGCATGGTCCTCACATGATCTAACCAAGATTATGTGTGGACTTTAGCATAGACTTTGACCCTTGAGTTGGTTTTGCCATTTCTTCTCAGGATAGGAAATGTCGACTCCATCTAGCTTATTTTTTAACTGATTTCGATATCCTATTTACATAATTAATAAAAAAACATTTCATTTCGTTTTAAATAATCGTGAAAAACGTTGCTTTGTTCCGAAAAACCAAAGAGCAATAATCCTTTGTGACAGAAAATTAACACTAGACATTACCTATTCGTCATTTACTTCAAACTAAAGATGTTTGGCTCTAAAAGCGTACAACATCCATTTTCTTGTTAAAAGTAAAATGGCTGCCACTAAGTATTTATGCACACAAACTGACATGTGTATTTAAGACGTCAAAACTTAAACGTAGAGCCACGTAGAGCTCCGACGCAAGTTTCTTGAAGTGTTGTTCCTGTTTCTATGTGGAATTAACATTTTATAAGTTTGTTTTAGAGGTTTATATACACAGGTTTCCTAGGCCTCAAGTCTGCTATTACAATTGTGTCAGAATGGTCTATCATTGATTTCATAATTGTCGATATTGACAAGTTTAGTAATCTACTAATATAATGGCGTCATTATGACTTTTCAATTGTCAACCACTGACACTCCATTGAAAGAAATGGCATAGAATGGTATCTCGTACATATTGTGAAATGAATGACAGACTTAGGCGTTAATCTACTAAAATTTTGACAGTTCCTTTGATCAGTGACCTACCATTAGAACGTCATTGTGCAGTCATTGTTTTTAATTACCCGACTGCGTCAGAAGGAGGATTATGTTTTTCGAGTGTATGTATGTATGTATGTATGTATGTATATTTCTTTGGCACGCTCTGTAGCCTAAACGGCTTGATCGATTTCAGCTTGAGAGGTGCCAATAGATTCGTCTTAATTGTGAGAGTGACACTGGGTATATCAAAATTGAAAAAAAGTTAAAATGGCCGATTTTTGGAGCAATATAATGTCAACAAAATATTTTTTTTTAAAAATAGCAGACTTGGGTCAGCGGGTAAATGTTTATTAAATTCGTAATGAGTGTATGGCAGGATTTATGAACGCCATGAATTTAGATGAAGCAAAAGGAGCGTAATATGTATGTAGATGAAGAGTCACTCGACAATACTAGTGTATAGGAGAAGGAAACACTGGCAATACTAGGCCAGTGTTTCCTTCACCATATATATGTATAGGAGTATATATGTATAATGCGCATAGGAGTATTTTGAAACAATCAAATACCCAAACATAGTTTCTTTTTAAATCAGCAATCTAAATGGTATTTATAGGTTTTGCCAATAAACCATAACTACCCATAGTGACTAGTTTGGATATAATGTATTTCATTTAATTATTGTTTGTAGAATGGGAACCTCATAAGTTAGATACACGAAGTTTAATTTACAGTCTTATTAACGTCACCTTATACAGATGGCAGACGGTCGATTCTGTAAAAATCCCACCGTGAATACTTAGGTGAAGTGACTTGGTTTTTGCTAGGAATTTACAGCTCACTCCACGCTCACTTCATCTAAGTTTTCACGATGAGATTTTTACAGAATAGCACCGCAGGTTCGGAATCGTGTACTGAATCCGTGGTAATGTTCCTGCCTTCCTGTACATGTCCCTAGCTTTACTCACTGTGAAGGCCAGGAGGAATGAATCGACGTACAATTATGACATCCATGGGCCTCTCCACTGTGTACCTTCACAGGTTAACGAACTATTGTTAGAAAGATACAGTTTACCGTGCACATCACCATGATAAATGTTACGGAGATCCTACTAAGGGAAGCTCATGGAAATGGGGAATACGTGAGTTTTGTCTGAGATATTTCCCTCCTTATGAGGGTTGTTATAAATTTTTAGGGGATGGAGATATGTTTTTAATACTCGCATTTGTAAAGATTTTTACTCGTTCCGTCAGACTGTTTTTAGCTGAAAGTCCACTATGTCCGCCTCGTTGGTCTAGTGATTGCAAGCGCTACTGCTGACCATTAGATCCTCGGTTGAATTTCCAGGTCGGAAAAGTGTTATTTTCCATCTAAAATTTCTCAGTAGGAGCCCCGAGTCTAGCTTTGTGGCTCGCCCCCTTCCTACAAGGGACTTAAACATGACTGAAATGTGGTGTATAAAATATCGAATACATATGCGCAAGATGTTATTATCGCTACGGTGGCCACAAAATCAAAGATAAAGATTAAAAAAGCGTAGCAACTGATTTAATCCGTCTGTAGACTTAAAGTGCATGATCCTTGCCTATCTGTTTGACCTCTTATCATATTAGATCCTCGGTTGAATTTCCAGGTCGAAAAAGTGTTATTTTCCATCTAAAATTTCTCAGTAGCAGCCCCGAGTCTAGCTTTGTGGCTGGTTGATGGCAATGGGCTCGCCTCCCTTCCTACAAGGGACTTAAACATGAAACATGAGAAATGTGGTGTATAAAATATCGAATACATATGCGAAAGATTATACATAGATACCGGTCGAAGTGGAGGTCAACCGGTCGAAGTGGAGGTGCTTGGGGGAGGCCTTTGTCCAGCAGTGGACGTCTTTCGGCTGAAATGATGATGTTGATGATGATGATGGTGCGCAAGATGTTACTATCGCTACGGTGGCCACAAAATCAACGATAAAGATTAAAAATGCATAGCAACTGATTTAATCCGTCTGTAGACTTATGTGCATGATCCTTGCCCATCTGTTTGACCTCTTATCGTTCTTAGTAAAGGTGATGTGCCTATGCATTGATAACATAAGCGTATTATCATTATTGTTTTGTATTTTTCCCTCTTTTTAAATAACAATAACATTAATCAGTACTTATTGCATACCTATAGTTTGCTTTTATTTTATTAACAATGTGTATGCTAACAGACAATGATAACAACAACAGCTTATGTATCGAATACCTACCATACGTCTTTGCTAAGCTACTGTAAGGTATCGTCCTAATAGAACGTGAATGCACGATCATCTTAGGTTCGCACGAATTTTACTCGTACGAACGCGCGGTCAAACATATATTGAACTCGAATAGGTGTCCTAACTTTTCAATCGCACGAACGCTGTCGCGCGGCTCAAATGTTTAAAAATCTATTCGCGCGACTTGGTTCGTAAAAACGCGCGATCAAACATACTATTATTGAACTCGAATATTTGTCCTAACTGACAATCACACGACGCGGTCACGCGACGCAAATATTTGAAAATCTATAAAATATATAAATGTATAAAATGAGTCGTCCAAATATTTCCCGACAGCAAAAATTGGGCGTCTCTGACGTCCATGGTTGTTAGTACACTTGGTACCGACCCGACCGTGCTAGTGCCAAACTAGGTACTCCACGGTCGCTCGCGTCGTAAATTCGAGCGATGATCGCGTATTCGCGTACTATTAGGACACCCAGTTTTTGCTATCGCGCGAACACGCGATGGTCGCGTCGCTTACTCGCGCGATGATCGCGCATTCGCCTTCTATTAGGACGATACCTAATTGTATCGAAGGCTTTGTAGGAGTTAGCGTGGCTTACTTTCTGTTCACCACATTCTTCTCTTGTACGGACGCGAACTATATTATTAAGGGGCTAACTGCCCAGGGTGCGTCGATAAAGCACGCAAATACATCTCATCATCATCATCATTTCAGCCAAACGACGTCCATTGCTGGACATAGGCCTCCCCCAATTTTGGGGGGGGTTTGCCATAATCGCCATGCTTGGCAGGCGGGTTGGCGATCGCAGTATGGTATGATGGTGTAATGCACAGAGAACGCTGCTGCCCATTCTCCGGTCTCCCTTAGTCGCCTTTTACGACACCCTCGGGAAGTATGGGGTGGTGCTATTCTTTAAGTCCGGCACCACACAGACACGTAATACAATACATTTATCTGCCTGTAACTTGTCTCGGAAAGCATCTTGGCTATAATTCGTAGATCTTTGACAGTCGTTACGGGTAGTCAGAAGCCCGAAAGTCTGACAACCAGTCTTACCGTGTTGCCCAGTAACTGGGTTGCGGAGGTCAGACAGGCAGTTGCTCCATGTATAAAATACTGGTATTCAGCTGCATGCGGTTAGTCTGGAAGCTGACCCCAAAATGTTTCGGAAAAGGCTAGGCAGATGATGTGGTGGCGTGCAAGCTTCTTGTCTATACTTCTGAGCAAGTCAAGCAAAAGTAATGTATAGTGTGAAAATTCATCGAGTACGTCCATTAGTATGGGACCCATAGGAACACACGCGAGTTGTTAGTAGAAATGATTTATGTTACCCATATATTGTCCTTAGTGTCTTGTGTTGCCTCCGTGATCTAATTGTGTGGTACGTGGTCGCAAGGTATCTGTGAAAACAACGACTAGTTTCAAACCTAATGTTTGCCTACAACCAAGAAAATAAATAACGAAGTTTTAACAAAAACGACCATGAAAGAGTTAGAAAAGTATTGAGGAAAACTTACACTGTTACTAAGGGCAACTCTAAAGTTGAAAAAACAATCAGCAACATCTAGAAAACCTTGACAAAAAATAAAGGCAAGTATTCCAAACAAAAACTCGCTAAAGAATGAACCTTACTTCACACTATCATACAAATCTAATTAACAGCACCAAATAAGATATCATCTGGGTCACCAATTCTACCACTATCAGACGACCACCATCCTAATCAGATGTACCTAACCAAAGGATGGAAGACAAAGCTCGTCAACTGTTTTCAGGTGCTGCCATCTACAGTTCCTTTACAAGCGTCATTCGCCCACGCCCATCGTGGGCATTCGTTGGCCAACGTGGGCGAACTCCCTCGGGAGATACTGACATTTCACCGGTGCCGACTTGGGCTTAATTGATTTTATAAGCACAACGGGCGTTTTTGTAAAGTCTGGTTTGTCTTTAGGGAAATTTAAATGGATGTAGTTAGTTTTTTTGACCTTGTTACAAGCACGCAACCAGCAGTATAATATCCTGCTGCTGAAACTTCTTAAGGCACGTAGAACAATAATCAATTTACTAAACGCTATGTATGAGCTCGCGTATTGATGCAAACAATATGTATGTATAACCAATATCGCCGGTCGGTCGTTTGACAACTGTTGAAATGATAATGTAACTGCAAGCATAAAAGTAATTGTAACTGAGGAAATGAAGAAACTGATACTAACAAAGTTATGAGGGTTCACATAGTTACAAAATAAGGAAGCAGGGTGAAAGTAAAACGGTATAAACGTTCTCGAACTTTAAATCCGAGGTATAAAGCAATATATTTAACGACAGTTGAGAAGATTGTGAGAATAAGGGAAATAATATAATAATAATATGTAACAACAGAAAATATTATCAACGAAACAGAATGCCTGTGTTAACGGAAAAAGTCACAGGTTCTCAACATACAAAATAATCATAACGTTATTTAAAATTCACGCCATATTTTCCGTGAAAGTGACACTACAGGCATCGCGGGCAAAGACGCTCGATTCCGTCGTCTGTCTTTCTTTACTTCAACTATGCAAATTGTATTATTATTCGGGGGGCAGTGTGCGTAAAATTTCAGACAGTTCAAAGTCCTTTCTAGACGGAAGACAATAAAGCGACCGGCTGGTGTCTGCCAGGAATACAAATTGTGAATAGCAACGGAGCTTTTTATTCTTACACAACGCACTTTTAAGTGATGTTCGCTGCAATGGAATCGGAAATATTGTCGTCTATACTGTCTATGTAGTTTGTAAACTGCTGTTTTAATATTTTACTGTGCAGGAATATCTTATGGATGCTCGTTTGTGTATTTTTTAAGAGGTCAATAAATTTTGCTAACTTATAATCTACTAGTGACCCACTCCTGCTTCGCACGTTTTTTATGACTTGACAAAACATCGAGATTTATTTATGTGTAAGTTTAATATTAATACGGGCATTATCTCTATTTATACGAATTAATATGACGCTAGGACTCCTAGGACCCGAGGAAAAACAAAGAATATCAGATAGAACACAGTAGGCAATAGCGCGGGCGATGCGATGCGATGCGGCGGGATGGTTCGAGGGAACAAGAAATTTCACGCGGACGATGTCGCAGGCTAGTATATATTCTATGTCGCTATCTATACGACATATAGCGACATAGAAGCCTTATGTCGCTTAGTCAATTTTGCCTTAAAGCGTCGATATGAACCTTCCAGAAAAAGCTCTAAATGATTGTGAAAACCTCACAGACAGCCACGAAAAGTGACTTTAATTTATAATCCGTATAGATCCTCCTCATGTCTTAATATTTTACTGTGGGTAACAGGCTGGGAAGGAAGTGACTTTTATGGATGCTCGATTCTGTATTTTTTTAAAGATGTTATTAAGTTCTACTAACTAAGTAATCTATGGTCGTTGCGACCGCAAACGCACGGTCGTGGCAAACGTGACACTGTTACGTACTTCGGTTGCTCAGTTTCGCTTGTTTATATTTCAATAGATAACCTATATTCATATACCGTGAACGCAGATGTTACGATTATGACTTGTGAGTTTGTGACACACATTTCAAATCTCAATTGGTTCCTTATGTTTATCTGAAGTCTGCAATATGTCCGTGTCAATTAAGCATGTTATCATCAACACGATGTTAGTTAAGGACTATTAATCACATACAAAAGCTATGACGGCCTAGTCTACAAGCTTGAGACACGTATTAGTCAATCACTGGCTGTTGTAACCCACAGCCAAACGGACAATGGCCGATTTGTTACGTTACGTCACAGCTAGTCGCATAGATGGCGCTCTCACTTTCACCCAACCAATCGGCGGGCGTGATTAGGTCGCGTTCAAAAAATATATTTTTTTAAATTCGGTATCCATTCAGTTTATACTTTTTGCAATGATTTCTTCTGTTGATGAAAGTTTGTCTTTGCGTTAAGATTTTCCTTAATTTAATTTTTTTTTAATTCGTTTTTTCCGTTAATTAAAAATTTCATTCCGTGTAATGCGTTTCAAAGCCAATTATTTTTTTTATTGTGTTTAATTATTGTTTATTTTTATCGTCAGTAGCTGTTGGTAAATTGCTAGAGACGAAACCTTTGATATTTATGCACGTTTCATAAATATTAAACATAATTAAGTATCAGCCATTGCATTTATTAGGTATCTCTTATGAGGAAACCTCATCATTTCCTTGCCAGAGGAATCAAATGTTTCTTTTTTGCGGGAGGAGGTCGAAACATCACGACCTCGGTGGATGAGTCATCGTGAATTATAAATCTTTGCCTTGCAATGAGATTTTAAGCGACTTTAAAGTATTTATCAAGGATGGTTTAAATAAATTAGTTGGTAGCGTTCTTGTCGACCTTTTGAATTAATTGGCTGTTAAACTTGACAATTTTATTTTTGTGTATTTAAGTTGCTGTAAAGTTAAACAAATACTGGTACACGAACAATATTTTCGTAACTCATAATAAGTTACAAATTCAAACAAAATATCAAATGCGCATAAAATATAATTATTTTGAATTTATGTAGCTACTGCAGCGGGATGCATATGAGGATAACACTTTACATAATATATGACACCGATTTGAAATTAACATTTCAATATTTGATTAAAGATTTATTCTCTAACGAAACCCCTGCTGCGGCTGGAGAAAGTGACTGCCATTAAGTGCAGTATGCTCTTAGTTTTATCGACGAGACACGAAATTGTATGAACGTAACTTCGTCTGATATTAAAACTGATATTGTGGTGAATAAGGAAAATATTTGCATAAATTAACGTCACAAAATTGGACAATAATAAACAAAAAGAATTTTTCCAGCCATCATCAGGAAAAATTATTTTGACAGATGTCAATTCTAAATTCAAAACTTGCCAAAAATAGTATCATAGACATATTGTTTTTTTTACCTCCATGCATGGCGAACGCATCACGTCTCGTCTACACGGAACCATGGTTGAGGTCGTTGCCGGTGTGACCTTCCACGACCTCGGTGAATCGCCGAACTTCGAAACCAGTTCCTGACCAAGATATGTAGATACAGTAGCAATTGTCGGACCTTGGTCTTGTGGGAGGTGGTTTTTATGCATGTTTGTTTACCTACATACATTTTATTGACATCGTTGGTTTTACCTATACCCGGGAATATGGTTGGTTTATGCAAATATGATATATTTGGACAACTGTTCTGTTAAACAGCCTAAGATAATTTATGTTTATTAATTATTACAATAACTATGGTGCTGTGGACTGTAATGTTACTTTTCCTGTAGGCATTTATGGGCATCTAGGCATCCTATGTTGAGGTAACATAGGGAATATTGCTTTGTTTCTATTTCCGATGTTATAATGGTAATTATATTAAAATATTTTCAATTAATCATCGCATCCAAAGTACTATATTATATTCAGCGACCTTTCTTCTAACATGTGCTCTTACAACAATATCAGTCTGGATTTGCGCGGTTGATGGCAATACGTGGGACTTAAACATAACTGGTGAAATGTAGGTGTCCTATAGGTAGGTACACCTCTGCGTTACCCCGCGGGCATTACAGGCGTGATGTTATGTAGGTATATATTGTTTACATACATAATTATATTGTCAGGAAAGCTTACCATGTTCACTTTTGTACCATTGTGGATTTAAGAGCCTATACTACCTCAGCTAAAATTCACTCTTTATCTCGCTCGCACGATACTGCTAGCGGACTGTGTGAGAGCGCGACAGAGTGCGGTGCTGGGCGGAAAGCAGCGCCAATAGTTTAGGTATTTGCTTTTTACGGTGAAAATAAAGGTAATTCAAAAAAACTAAATAACATAAGACCTGCTTTATAGTTAGTTCAGTTAGTATGCGAAGTTTCATGAACTAATTTGAAGTATTTTTTGAATACCAGCGGTTTATTGTTCGGTTTGGAGGTAACTTTGGAATTTTTTTCTATCGAGAAAATTTTATGGAATCGTGTTTTCGTCTAACATAGTACTTAACATTAATCCTCAACTTTAGCATATATTTATTTCAAAATTAATACTGCGGTATTTTCGACATAACGAAGGATCATGATAAGCCATTTGAGGTAGTATAGGCCCTTAACACTAATCTTTATAGTATGTTGCTTCAAAATATTACAAAATATCTCGTTTGGAAATCAGAGAAAAAGGCCATCATTATGTGGTGAGGAAAGACAACAGTAAAACTGCTATGACTGACAACATGCTGCAGAGAACAATTATAGACGTGATTCATGTCGTAGACTGAACTGGTAAAGTGGAAATGTCGAAAGGAAATGATACAAGAACAACTCCTTACAAAAACTGACTAGTTGTTAAACCATAAAGAAATATACATTGTCTACAGAACACTGTCTAGTTCCCAATCTTAAGTGGCAGTGGGCAGGGCACATTGTTCTTAGAACAGATGGCCGATAGGGTCGAAAGGTTCTGGAGTGGTGACCGCGACTCGGAGGACGTAACGGAAGGCCTCGGGAACATGATGGACCGATGACCTTGTGAAGGCCGCAGGATTCCGCTGGATGCGGGAAGCATAGAATCTGTCGTAGTGTCGGTGCTTGGGGGACGCGTATGTCCAGGAGTAAAAGTCTATCGGCTCAAATGATGATGATGATGACGATGATGACAGTGTCTAGTGTACTTACTACAATAAGTCTAGATTGTAATCCAATTATAAGATTCCTATTGGAGAAACAAAATTGTTTGACATAGCAATTTAACAAGCCAAACAAGAAACCCAAGTGTGCCATATAACCAAAAGTTCCACAGCAAATTCAAAGGTTCCCAACCTTATTCTTGACTAAACAAAACTTTAATATGAGCAGCGTGTGGGTTTACAGTAAATCTACTTATTATACGGATAGCGTGAACGTCAGCGTGTCTTATTTGCATTTCATTTACCTCCATATGGCTAGCATGTTCAGCTATGAAACCTAAATTTAAATAAGATATGCGTGTACTCTGCTTCCATCTTTGGTACATGATATGCAATCTGTTGTAGATCAAAGGACGGTATTAAGTTATACATAGATTACAATACATCAATATTGTTGTTCTCATCCTGATAGTGTGCCTGTATGCCTGCGAAGTAATTATACTCGTAGTATCAATAGCTTCTAAGCAGAATTTATAGAAAGTTGTCATCATCATCATCATCGTCAGTCCTATCGTCTACTGCTGATCGATCTACCTAGTCTAGGAGAAAGTTATAACTTAGTAGGTGCTAATTCTGCAGAAATTGTCTGATTGTGGTCAATCAAACAAATAGATACCGAAAATGAAAAAAGTATTAGATTGAGAATCTCCTCTTGCAGTTTTTGTTGAAAACGATAAAAACAGATTATCGCTCCATTTAGAAAAGCGTAACGGAAACCAAACTGAAGCAAAAGAAAATTTTGTTACTCACAGCAAAGTAAAATATAATTTGAAAGGCATCGAAGGCTTAGTTGATGATGATGAGGATTGCAATAAAATGGCTACGCGTATCAAAGAATAGCGTAGTAACGATTCAGATACATTTATTTTTGTTTCGTCACACTTTCCATAACGGAACGAACATAGTTCTGCGGCTACGGAATTTATGTAAAGCCATAAAGGAATATAAAAATGTGGAACAATTCCATTAAAATTGCGAGGTGAATTATTGTGCGGTACCTACGTTTCATTTTAATTAAAACATTGTTTATGTATCTAATGCAGTCCTCGGTAAGCCACTTTCATTTCTCCAGCGTTTAACGTAAAATGGCCATCGATTGTATTTTAGGGTTGATGCGTACTGAAAACATACTTTTCACAGTTCGTCTTCTATATCTATACATAGGTACCTATTTTAAATTGAAGTCACTTTTCGTATCTGTCCGTGTGACCACGTTGGTCTTCTAAACTACGCAATGGATTTTGATACGCTTCTCACCATCCTATAGAGCATTTATTCCGGAAGGTTTATGTGTATAATTCATCAATATTAAACTTACATATCATAAAGAAATCTCGATGTTTTGTCAAGCCGTATAAACTGAGCTAAGCAGAACCGGGTTGTTAGTACTCTCTAAATAATTTAGGATGCAAGGCCCAGACAAACCTCATAAATAACAGTGCTCTGTTTATAACAAAAAATCAATACAATTTCCAATATTTCTTCATGAGATTCAAAACCAAGTAAGGCAAGTAAACAAGCACCCATTATAATGAAAACTAGTTCAATATCTGTCGGAATACCTACCAACTTTATCTTCTTAAACTTATTTTTGCCAGAGATTATTTTCGTTGGCTTTTATTATTGTTATGTAAGCAAAAAGTGCTTAAACTTTCCTTTGATATTCTTTCTTCTTTTTAATATTATAACTATTTTTATTTCTTTATCTGCCCCACATTGGTATTTATCACCTACTTTCGACATATTTTTGTGACGGCTATGAGAATTTAAGAATGTTTCGTTGTGTATTAGGCATTTTTTTCGATTTCTTTTGACAAGTTTATCTCTTCTCTATCTTTGACATCGTCTTCAGTATTTAAGGTTATTGTAATGTTCTTTTGACTAGATTTTTTTATATGCCAAATATAGTTGCTGGAAAATTCCTCATGATTGTATGGTTGAATATTAATTACACTGAATATATAGAGAGATTTTAAAAGTATGCAAGTTTAGGAAATCCTGCTACGGTGCCTGTTGATTTAAAGTTTGTAAAATCACTTGCTACCTAAATCGTTGAAAATTGAGGGCCAAACAATTTCAGTCCTTTTGAAAACCAAAACAAATGCATATTTCATCGCGCCACCATCCGGTGGTGTTTGTTAAACAACGTGCACCAAGTCCACTGCGTTTGATGCAACTGAAAACTGCATTTACGTAAGCATTTGCCCAGTTAGGTATTAGGTTTATACACTCCATACTACCCAGAAAAAGTGTATTTACGTTAATTCGTAAACCCAAACACGTAATCAACACAGCACCTCAGATTGCGCGCACGCAGGTGCCCGCGATATGGCGTCTAGTGCGCATGCGTGAGATTCGGGTTAATAGGCTGCTATTTCTGTTCAAACGCTCGCCGAGTGCGGACGTGCCGTATTTTGTGCATGGTTTATTTAGCTTTTACCGTACTACGCAAGGAAAGTGTTATTTAATGGACTACCTGATGTTTACACTTTTTCGTAAACTTTAACTCATTAAACTTTCACTACCTATGTTTGAATTAACTATGACTGTTTTTGCGTGACTCAGCCTTTTTTATATATATATTTGAGGTGTACTTAATCATACTACATTGATAACATCTAGAGCATACGATCTAGCAAGTTGTGATGACGAGTGTAAATTATAAGAGATCCTGATACAATTGCTTGGAAAATTTAAAAGTACCTACCTACTTACCTACATCATAAAGCGAACTCGCAATTTGTACTGAAAGGGTGCAAGGCACGTTTCCTCTTTTGATTATTCACAGAATGTGAATAATCAAAAGAGTCGCTATAAATCAATTTTCTTTACCAATCTCCAATCTTTTGCCAGCAATTATCAAGAATTTGCATCAGACTTACGTAGCCTAGTCTACCTTTGATCAGTTAGCTAACTAATACCGTCCACTTCCCGCTTCTAAAGTTGCACAACCATATTGACCCATACCTACATACCATTTTACACAACAATAGACAATTTGGGTACTATATTGCTAAATTTAATAGCACCCTGTCCATATTTCTTGTTACACAATTTAGTATCGCGAGCTTCTCATGGCTGTTACGCGATTTGCCGGTGTCAAGTGTGAACTAAAGACAATGAGGAACAGTGCGTGTGAAAGGGTCATTATTTTAGTATTTTAATGTGCAGTTGTTAGTTGATTGTAATCATCGATGTTATCGTTCCTTGAACAATTAAGTTATTATCTTGGGAATTTATTATGTTTGACACGACACTTTACACTTGACTTAACATTCTTATCACCCTGATAAAGGTCTTTATTCAATTCGTACTAAAATCTTTGTTGTTTTTCATGGACCCTCGACAGTGACTTTTGTAGTCAAAGAAACTTCCTTTTAGAAGCATGGCGACACTGACCGCTGAGGGGACAAGGAACTGAAAATTTCATTGACTTATTTAATTGTATTGACATTTGTCACCGGATAGATTCAGTGATTCAATGTTAATGTTTATTGCATTGACATTTTTACCTTCTTCCTAAGCAATCAAAATTTACATCTTATGCAAAAAAGGAGATGGATTAAGACCTTTGATTCGACATATGTAAAATTTCAAACAAGGCAAATTAGTCCAATTTAAAACAACTATGGGAAGTAATTGAGCAACAAGCACCTATATTATCAAACTACAGGAAAACTACCGTTTTCCGTGCATTCAAATTATGAAATCAATCGGCATGCTGTTAATTTTATACTTGAGTAATAACTCCAATAACGTTCTAATGAAATCGATTCACAGCTTTTGTATCGATTGCATTAGATCGATCAAATATCTCAGCTAGGCCTCCTTGGTATAGTGACCGTGGTGCCGTCAGGCGTGACCTGCAAGAGTAATATGCACTACCGTAACACGTGTCTTCAATACTGTCGAATGATTTATGTGCACTTATCATATTCTCTTAATGGAGTAATTTGATAATACTTGTCTTATTGGTAGTGCGATTGTATTTGATTTGCCAGATGTATTATCTATTTGGCACTTCACACACAAAAACTCCTTCGGGATTTTCTGTTTTGAAATTCCCAGTAACTATTTTTGAGGCATCAACTGTGCCGAAGATTCTATCGTGCAAATATTTAGATATCTGTTCACCTCTATCTTTATCATTTGGAATTTACATTTCATCTGACACCTCGATATGAGCTAGCTTACAGTTTCCTTTGTTTACGTCTCCAGTATATTAATATTTATCACGAAAATTGGCGGTAAAGTTGCAACAAGCCTCTGCAACATCCATTATACTATAGCTACTATAATGTGTTATGTGGCAAATTACTCCCAAGCCTTCCAACCTAATCACAAGGCTAAAGTGTTTAAAGATGGGCATTTTGACCACCTTGACATTTCATATTTCCATGTAATTAACATTATGTAACCTATCGTTCATACAGGCCTCGTGCTTCAATCAAATTTTTTATACTTCATTATAAATTATTGTTTCCACATCACGGATTGAAAATCTTCAAATATTTTCCCAAGAGTATACTTAATAAAGCATATTTTGGCAGGTTAATGAAAGGCAAGACCGTAACTAGTGGTTACTTAGATGTTTGTAAAATGATTACGTCAGGTCTTGGAAATGGACTTTATTTTGTTTTTTTTTTAATTCTTAATTTTATGGCTTAAGGCTTGTTCATCTCAATTCTCCACGAACTATGAAAAGAACATTAAGAACATTGGTTGATTTAGAGCAACAATTATTTTCATCTAAAACACTAAACCATTCTGCTTGCTTGTATAATCTAGATACCACCATGACCTTGCCGGAGACTAGCAAGTATTGTAGTAGGTTCTATTCAAAAAAATGACTCATACCTGTATAATAATATGGCACTGAATGGAACATCATACAACTCCTATTTTGGAGCCGTAACAGAACATGATGATACTAAAACATTAGAAACTCCTACTTCGCCCCATCGTTAATCATTGGGATTTCCCCAATGATAATTGTCAACGAAACGTCATGAACAGCTGTCATTGCTCTGTCCGCCATAATGAATCCATTGGTGTCAACACTCAGCAATCATTCAATTTAAATTTTATGTGATGGTTTTTATTTTGGTAATTCCTTTGTTTATATTTTCTCTTGTGATGACTTCTATGGCTTTTGCGAGACCTACATGCAATCTCAGATTATAAATTTTGTTTTATAATCTGAGCATGCAATGTTCTCAATATAAACTAAGAAACTTATGTAAACCAGGATTAGAATTGCAATATTAATTCCTATTGCACAGGCTTACTTACGTGTGTATTAGGTATTTTATAATGTAATATCAATAAATTATTGAATTGAGGAAACGAATCATAATTAAATATTATTGACGATAATTAAATATATAGGATCGTGATTCAGGAAGGAAGGATATTACAGCTGAAAATGTTAAATGCTTCAGTTGTCATTGAGTTGCGTTTCGGTGAACGAAGTTTTTGTTTGACGTAATAACAAAAAAAAAAAAAAGGTTGGTGACGTTGTATCTTTTCGGAACTGAATTTCAAAGGATTTTTTGAGTTGCATTTTGGTGAAACAAGTTTTTTTTTCGGGGTATATTTTCGGGACTGAATCGGCATGACAATGTAAGTAATAACATCATAAGTCACATAGTTATGTACTTTGAATGTAGTTAGATATATCGTCCATGTTTTAAAAACCATTACAAAAATAATTATGGACACGTTTTTCACACAAGCTTCACAAATATTGAGCAAAAGTGATGTTTTTACTTGAACATCACGTATTATGAGATAATACTTGTGTTTAAGATTTGACTTTAACTAGCTTAGCATACTTTTTGTATTGAGATGTACTACTACAAGTGCTAAATATATATCCCTCCCCTTACTAATAAACGTTGTATAGCGTCTGTATAGCTACACAACGCTTTGTCTTCTTCTTTCGAAAGTCAAATTACTGACGACTGAAAGAGAGAAATCGGTGTTTAACTATTCATCTGATTTTTATTAATTTACAGCGGAGTTGAGTTTCCCTCATGGTTTTATTGTTTCTGTTTTATGATATTTTGATGCTTTTGGCGAAGTAGCAAACAGCGGACGGTAGAATAGAGAAATATATGGAATAGAGGCGAAGATTAAATGAAAATAGCGTAAGCACATGTATATAAAAAAGCAATAACCAAAATGAAAACTTTGTAAATTACTAATCTTTAAGATCCTTAGCCAAACAATGAAGACGATGCCTTGGCCGAATGGCCAAGGCATCGTCTTCATTGTTTGGATAATTAGACGGAAAACTACGTACCTTCTATGACAAACAATCTTTACTTACATTTCACTTCAATAGCAACAAGCTTTCCTTTCCTTGTCACATTGAGCCATCAACAAATTATTTTCGCTGTTTTCCGAATAAGTATAAACTCTGCCAAATACACTTTAAATAATAATAATTATAACCGAAACGAAATATACTACACACAATATTTACCACCCGATAATACAGCATACAGTATTCGTATATTTTACACCGGTAGGTATAATTATCAGGCACGTTTTCCATGCGCAGGCGCACGCGTATAGTCGCGTGAGCGTCGCAGGCGCACCGATTCGGTCTACTTGCGACTTTCAAGTGTTTACGACCCTATGGGCTGAAATGATGATTGCTGGTTGAGTTATGGGTTAAATGCTTTATGGGTTTGAATATTTATTTGAAGATGTGGTGGAGTAATTACTTAGATGTTAATTTGTGTGGTGTTTGATGCTTTGGCGGGATTTATGTGGATCAAAATTGGGACCATGCGACCGATTTTTTATGCATAGGATACATTCTTGTTTTAGGGGCTCGTAGAAAAAAACAACCGACTTCCAAAAACAAACACTACAAATTGAAAAATAACTTTAATTTCGGAAGTCGGTGTCTTTGGTTCCGCATTTTCGTTTATCGACACCGACTTCCGAAATTAAAGTTATTTTTCAATTTGTAGTGTTTGTTTTTGGAAGTCGGTTGTTTTTTTTGTAAAAATGTTTTTATTTTTCACTTTTTAGTTGGTCAGTTTGTAATTTATCTAAGTTACAATAGCCTAATGCCAACTGTTGATCAACTTTTACAAAATATTGCTTTACCCGATGCTGGGTCATTAATGGTTGAGGAGTTCTCCCGGTAAGAACCAGGAGAACTCCTCAACAATCACTCACCATACGCATTGTGACGAGCATAAATTGCTTAGCAACCATATTAAAGTAATCGAATCGCAACCCGTGAAATATTTGTCATTGAGTAGTTCCGATGGCCATCTGTGGTCTTCATCATCAGCTCCATTTCATCAAATGATGATTTCCGAGAGCCAATGCTCAAGTTACTTTAAAAAATACCCAAATCGCTATAGGTTCGCCTATAAAATTTGAGGGTTTCCCTCGATTTCCATGGGATCCTCTCATCAAATTCCAAGTTGATGATAATAGAACCACCTCGAGAGTATACCCTTTCAAATAAAAAAATAACTTTTGGAATCGGTCCAGCCTTCTTCGAGTAATCGGTGAACATAGCTACTGTAAACTGTTGAGGAGTTCCCTTAACTGTCCTTCGTCTCCATCATCAGACCCCTAATGACAGTCACAACCCATCTAGGTGTAAAGTTCACATCAATACAAATTAATCAAGCCCAAACACAAGGTAACTGCTGTAAATCGTTGAGGAGTCTTTCGGCTCCATCATCAGATCGACTCCAAGCCTTCATTAAATTGTAGTCCTTTAAAATACTTAATGAAAAAGTTACCAAACGCACTAGTCGCTCCTACGATTTTCGGATGTTCCCCTCTATTTCACTGGGATGCCATCATCAGATCCTGGTTTCCTTATCATGGGACCACCCTTGGCATATATCCTTTCCAACAAAAAAAAGAATAATCAAAATCGGTTCATAAACGACGAAGTTATCCGCGAACACACATAAAAAAAAAAAAACATGTACGGTCGAATTGAGAAACCTCCTCCTTTTTTGAAGTCGGTTAAAAAAAAACAGCCGCACGGTTCGATCTTCTAAGGTTAAGCAACGCTTGCCCAGGCTGCTGGTCCGTGGATGGGTGACCATCCATATCAAGATCCTCCGTGTCTCGGAAATCGAGTTAAGCCGTTGGTCCTGGCTGTCTTTCTTTGATCTTTGACAGTCTTTAGTCGTTCTGGGCTGTCAGAAGCTCGTAACTCTGACAACCAGTCTTGCCAAGAGGCGTTGTGTTAACTGGGTTGTGGAATCAGCTAGGCAGTTACTGCATGTAAAATACTGTTATTCAGCTACATGCGGTTAGACTGGAAGCCGATCCCAACATAGCTGGCTTTCCCCAACTATGTTGGGGTAGGCAGTTTGATTGAGGTAAATTTCATGTTTATGATTGTTAACGGTAACAAGTGAATGTTTCGGAATTACCCAAATATGTATGTTTCGGACGTCAACGTGACCCTTATCTGTTCATAAGCTGATTTCGGGGTGAGAGGTCGTGACTTCGCAACTGATTTTTAGGACAATCCCAAAAGATACACGTACCTACTTTAAATTGTAAACAATCATAAGACGAAATAACATAACATGTCGTCACGAATGTAATACCCGAAAGGTTAGGCATAGGCGTACCCTATTATACGCCCACATTTTGCCAGTTATCTATGTATATGTAAGTCCCAAGTAATAAATAGGCTTCGGTAAAACAACGCGTGATGTTATTATAATTTTATCTTAAACTTACAAGCTTCAGAAAAAGCAAACACAAACTTGTTTATATAGCAAAACCCATTAGCAAATCTCTTGCAGCTTTGCCCATTTTTTATTTACTTTCAAATAACGAACTCCTCGATGCGATGATAGTAAGTAGGTAATTACAATTTCACATCGCCTAGATCGTTAGTGTATCTACATAAGATCTTTCACATGCCTCTGCTTGAGAATTTATTATTTGTTTTCATTTTTAATTGCTATTTTCTAAATGGTGTTGGTTGCTTCCTGAGAGTATGTTTTTTAACATAACATCACGCCTATATTCTTCGTTGGGTTAGGCAGAGGTGGACTCGTGATGGGGCGAGCCTATTGCTATGAACTGGGCACAAATCCAGTTTCTATTTTTAGAGTTCCGTACCCCAAGGGTAAAAACGGGTCCCTATTACTAAGACTTTGCTGTCTGTCCGTCCGTCTGTCTGTCACCAGGCTGTATCTCAAGAACCGCGATAGCTAGACAGTTGAAATTTTCACAAATTATGTATTTTTGTTGCCGCTTTATCAACAAATACTAAAAACAGAATAAAATAAATATTTAAGGGGGGCTCCCATACAACAAACGTGTTTTTTTCGGCGTTTTTGCCTTGTGGTACGGAACCCTTCGTGTGCGAGACCGACTCGCACTTGGCCAGTTTTTATATTTTTTTATTTTTTGTAATTATACTATCGCTGCAATGTTTGTCAATGTTAGCGCTTTAGTTTGTCGAGCGAAAATCGTGTCGCGCTATCGTTCGTCGATCAAAAGTTTGGTCGATCGTTTGTCGTGAAAACAATCCGTCGCTCTAACGTATTACATCGAGATGATGTGCTGTCGCACCACTGATGGTCGACATATCGTACTGTCGCCCTAACATTTGTCGCGTGTTTGTTTGTCGCAACTTTGATGCGGAGTCCCACCGGGCTGCTACTGAGAAACTTTGTTTTATGAATTAAACTGATGTTTTTGTTTATTTCAAGCAAAACACATAATAATTAAGTTGCTATGTGTCAAAATGTTCTTGTGAAATTTTTATTTAGGCCTTAGATCAGACCGGAATAAATCAAAATAACTAGGAACTTTTGAAAATGTTCAAATACGTAAGTAGGTAAGTAGGTACCTATTTACTGAGTTTTCGCTAAACGCAGTAGCAGTAGATAGATGTTAACATCAGTCTTGAAAAAAAATAGGTACCTAAATAGGTATACCTAGGTTTTTATTACATTTTTTACATAAAGCTATTCTTTATTTCAATAGTAATTAAGTTGATTTTAGAGTGACTAGCACTTTTGAAAAATATTATAAAAATATTTGAATTTGTAGCGTAAACTGAACTTTATTGAATAGGAATTGAAGTTATTTTTCCATAAACTTGTTTACATTTTTGGCAAAAAAATCGCGAATGAAGATTACATATTAAACTCACGCCTTCATCCCATGGGGGTAGGCAGAAACTACAGAACGCCACCAGCTACGATCTTCACATACTCTTTTTACTTCGTTTCCGTTCATACATCGTTAAGTTTTATAATATGTTCATTATTTATTTTTATTAAATCCTTGTATCTTTGTGCTAAATCACCAGCAATGCGCTCCTTTCTAAACTTTTCCATTACCTACAAATTAATTAAAACCAGTTTACATTAAAGTCATCACATGAAGAGGTGATCGCACTTGACTATAAATAAACTACTTCAATTATTATTGATAAATCTGACGTTCGTTTTATGACAGAGAAAATGAATCAGTTCCTACACTAAATTATGTTTAGATAAAATAAATTAAATAATTTACGGGGTCTCTTGCTAACACATTACACTATCTACGTAACGTCGGGTGATATAAATAGTTTAATTGATTTTGGATGTCACGGACGAATGACCACCCAGTAATAAATTTTAATTGTTTTTATTTATTAGTTGTTGACGCTTGGGATAATATGGTCGTAAAATTACACGTTGTATTGAAATTAATTGTTACAAAAACAACTGTTTTTTTCTTTTTTCTCTGTCGGCAAAATGGCGCGGCAAAATGTATGTGTAAATAAATTGTGGAAGGCAAATCGATTTTATTTTAAGAATGTTAAAATTTGGGGTCAGTGTCCACTCGACCCGCTCAGACTCGACCCGAATAATATTTCTGTTTTGATAGGCGTAAAAACGTCGATGTACAGTCAGACAAAAAAGTGTCGATTTAACGCTTGAACCACGCGGGAGTGTAAAATTTAAATAATGTTTGGATAAATAAATTAATAATTAAACAAATAAGTCCTTATACTTTTTTAATATAGTATTAAGATTATTGTTAATTATCATTACAATTTTATAGCTAGTGGCACGGTGGTAGGTATTTATTGAATAAATCTTTAAACGTGTTTATAATTATTAGGTTCACAAGTAGGAATAGGAACTAACTTAGAAGGTCCTACTTGTGAACCTAATAATTGTAAATGTAAAAAAAAAACATGTTTTCAGTACAAAATCAACAATTTCTTTCTATAAATAATCGACATGAAAAAAAAATACAAATAAATAAATAGTTTTTGAAATAATCAACAATCGAGCAGTTTCTTGTAATAACTTTTCTTGATATTTTTTTGTCAATAAACCTAAAGTGTTATCATTTTCAATACTTAACTATTATCTTCTTCCTTTGGCTGATTGATGTGTTGCGATCGAAACGGAATTAAAAAAGAAGAACTATACTTAGTACATAACTTTACAGTATCTTAATAATGAACAAGTTGTTGTATACAATATTTTACATTTGTTGGACTCTATCACATAATGCAGAAATATCCATTTCAATCATTTGTATGTAAAATCAAATTAGGATAATATCACTTTGCCTGACTGTACAAATGGCACTGAATTGGTAGTAAAACATCTGATATTATTCTTCGGGTCGAGTCTAAGCGGGTCGAGTGGACACTGACCCAAAATTTGCATCCTGAAACTGCTTAGTAATATACCTAATCTAAACAAAAGATAAGATATTATTATTATAAGTCTATTCGTGAGGATTTGTAATTGGCTTTCGGGTGACTATGGTTTTCTTTTGTGTTTGTTTTTATTAGCTGTAAGTCCTCCATGTACTAAAATAAATAAAAAAATAAAAAAAAGATTTGATATTTTGTATGTTTGTTTGTTACGCTTTCACGCTAAAACGGCTGAACGGATTTGAATGAAATTTGGCACATGGATAGACCATGACCTGGATTAGGACATAGGATAGTTTTTAACCCAATATTCCCACGGGATCGAGACTTATGCGGTTAAAACCGCGGGGCACAGCTAGTGTACATAGAATATAATAGAATACTCTGTACCTACACCATATAAATTAAAGATATAAAATATGTAGAAATTATACATAGGGTGACACAATGGGCGGTACTTATAGTTTTATAGTTTTTACCCATTAGTAAGTACCTACCCCACGTCATCAGAATAAAACTGATAAAATAAAAACAAAATTTCCACCATTATCGTTATAACAGGAAAAACCTAACGAGTTTGCAGACTCAAAACACGCTACCGACACCATCAAAAGGTAAACAGCTGGCTTTACCTTGAAAATTAACTTTGTTCAGCACACCCACGACCAAATTTTATTCAACTATAAACCTTAACTTGTACTCAATAAGGCATTAATTCGATTGAAAAGGGCTCATGATATTATAAACTGTAACAATAATGACATAACAATCTGTGCAAATACCTAATACAAAATAGTGCTGTACAAACGAGTATTTTTCTTCGATTGTAAATTAAATTCTGCCAGATTTTGATACGATAACTTGAACTTAAAACAGCTAGAGAATACTATTCTACTATTAATAATATTCTCTAGCTGTTTTAAGTTCAAGTTTTCAACAATAGTATAGGAAAAAACTGGCCAAGTGCGAGTCGGACTCGCACACGAAGGGTTCCGTACCCCAAGGCAAAAACGCCTGCCGGAGAAGCCTGCCGGGTCAGCGGGATTGTCCGAAAGGGTTACCGCTGGCCCGGAACATAAAGGGCTCAGGAAGGAACACGGGTGGGTTTTAGTCAGTAAGAGTCTGACACTCCCTTCCGCTCCACCCAGAGCGGGAGGAGTCATTTGATCATTGATTCCCATCCGCAAAAAAAAAGGCAAAAACGCCGAAAAAAAACACCTTTGTTGTATGGGAGCCCCCCTTAAATATGTAACATTATTTTATTTTGTTTTTAGTGGTATTTGTTGTTATAGCGGCAACAGAAATACATAATTTTTGAAAATTTCAACTAGACAGTTGAAATTTTCACAAATTATGTATTTCTATACAGGCAATTATGTATTGCTATCGCGGTTCTTGAGATACAGCCTGGTGACAGACAGACGGACGGACAGACGGACGCGGACAGACAGCGAAGTCTTAGTAATAGGGTTCCGTTTTTACTTTTTTACCCTGTTGGTACGGAACCCTAAAAAGTAACATAACATCACGCCTGTATTGCCCGAAGGGTTAGGCAGAGGTGTACCCATTTATAGTAACACCCACATTCCGCCAGTTATGCTTAAGTCCTATGTAATAGGAGCGAGCCTATTGCCGTCAACCGGACACACACCCAGACTCCGGACTGCTACTGAGACATTTTTGATGGGAAAATCCCGATAACATTGGTCAACCTGGTAATCGAACCCAGGACCTCATGGTCAGAAGTGGCACTTGCGAACACTAGACCAACGATGCAGTCAAAAAAAGTACCCACAAACAAGCACAGAGGCGTACTTTAATACATTAGGTAAGGATGCTCCACATAGCTTTCATCGTCTAGGTCAACCAAATAAACTAAAATGTTACATAAGTTCACGGATGCAGTATAAATATAAAAATAAAATTGCGGAAATGGCGGCGGATGATATCCTCGAGTTCCGCTAAAGTAAAAAAAAGTTAACTGTGAATAATAATAAAGAGGGTCATGTATTCAAGCGTATAGAATAGACGAATATACAGTGAAATTTAAACATATTATAGCATGTATTCACTTTCTTTTATAAGCACACTAGCTTCGCCCGCGACTTCATTGGCATTGAAATTTTGGCCCCTGGGTCCCGCCGAATCGCATCGCATCGCCCGCCCGCCATAATTTGCTTCGTTTTCGCTTAGCATCTTTCAGACTTTTTTTCTTTTAACCAGGCTCCTAGGGTCATAACGTGATGTTAAATAATAGCTGAGTACCTCCCTCAAGATTAGGGCTATCAAATGCATAAAGAATTTTCAAATCTGACTCTTAGTTCCAGATATTAAACAAACTCTTCAGCTTTATTATATTAGTAGGTATTATAATATTATATCACCTACACACAGACAGTCTATATAAACTTCAAAATGGCGCCGATTGTTCTCTTAAGACGTGAAAAAGACATTCAATGATACGCTAATTTCTTGGTCTAATATGAGTAGTTGCCTACTCATTGTTTGCAATAAATGCTAATTATGCGAAACGATCCATTGGCTTACGGATTATACTTATCTCTAAACGCTCGACGTTGATTTATTTGATCGATCGACATTCGCACTTTAAGTATTTGAAAGTCGATCCATATTATGATATCAATTCTGTATTTATGATCTAATTATCCAGATAACGACTTTTACTTCAGCATAAACAAACATCCCATTCACACTCGAGTGATTTTAATCCAATAATATTCGAGTTAATTACATCACTATGCATTCATTGCCATGTTTGACGAAGCGTTGACATGTAATTTTACACCTTAACCTGTTTACGTTAAGGTGTCAAGTTGCCTAACTGTGTAATGAGATATCTTGGTATATTAGATGATGAAATGGTATGATTGCCAATACAGTTAATGAATGGTCTCTGGTGTTGGTTTTGCCTGCCATTTATTATTAGCTTCTATGTGAAACTTGAAACCTATTAGAAAATAAATCTATGGTTTTGTTCAACAGCAAGAAAAAAAATCGCTATCTATGGGGTCTAGAGTGGTTCAAAATGTGCATGCATCAAACCAAAATATAGCGGCAACAGAAATACATCATCTGTGAAAATTTCAACTGTCTAGCTATCACGGTTCATGAGATACAGCCTGGTGACAGGCAGACGGACAGTGGAGTTATAGTAATAGGGTCCCGTTTTTACCCTTTGGGTACGGAACCCTAAAAATGAGTTTTCCTTTCCTAGATTTTGATACAGCGTTACCATACTAATAATCCTACAAATCATTGGTGGACATGAGAACTTCCATATGGATTCTCAAACAAATAGAGTACTATTGTATAGAATCAAATACTTGGGGAGTTTTTTCGCCACTTCGCCTTCGCTTATGTAATTTTGACGTTTAAAAAGTGTTGATTCTAAGCCTTGTTTGAATAAATATCTTTTGATAAAATAAAAATAAAAGAATAAATATCTTTTTAGATATAATAAAACTAGCTGCGCCCCGCGGTTTCACCCGCATAAGTGTCGATCCCGTGGGAATATCGGGATAAAAAGTAGTAGCTGACACCTTGCATTAACATATTATGTTAATGCAAGGTGTCAGCTACCTCCATACAAAATTTGATCTTCATTGGTCCAGCGGTTTAAGCGAGAAGAAGTAACAAACATATAAACACACACACACTCACAAACTTTTGCCTTTATAATATTATAATATATTTAGAATTCAAAAATTCTATTATTTTTCAACGACTTCATTAAATCAGGTAATATTACTAAATCTAATCTAATCTTATCTATACGATTATAACTAGTATTACCATAAACAAGTTTATAAATATTATATCACCGCTATTTTATGTAAGTCAAATAGCAACACTATTACATAATATCTAGCTTAGCAGACTATCTGTCGTGTACCTAAGTGGAAGATAGTTTTCAATTATCTAAATGTTGTTTCAATAGAATAATCTTTTAGTGTTTTCCTGATGTCAGCAGCGTTGCTGTATGAGGGTGTAGCGGTATCTACAATGCCACATGAGAACAACGCGTCATACTGACGTCACGCAAAATCCTGCATCTCGCAAGCAGAGTTTACCGCGCAACTAGCATAGATACAACGGCCCGAATATAAGGGTTACGGAAGCTGGTGAAATTACAATCGTATGACGGTTGACTTAAAAGGCAGTCAATGCATAAAAAAATGCATGTGTTACAGTTTTCCATATAATCAGCCTGTAACATTGCGACTGCTGGGACACTGGCCTCCTCCCTGTGAGAGGGAGTGGGCCATATTGCATCACGCGGGCCCCAGCAGTGGGAACGTTATAGGCTGATTATGTACCGTACCCATAACATACATATACAAAACTTTTATTATTTATATACCTAAAACGGTCAAATCAATGCTTTGGCAGTCTTGGTCTTATGGTTATAAAACAGATGGACCTGTTCTATGATCCGCTGTACCTAGATTGCCATAGACAGCTGATAGCAGGGACATTCTAAAATACAACCCCTTCTCTGCTACCCTCACATGAGCCTATAATCAATACAGTTCCCCGCAGCAACAGAGTGTAATAATTACACGATACACTTGCTTTGATTTCTCTATCACCCACAATATAATCCGCGGCTAAGTTCGCAATAATTAAAATTTTAATTAAATCATACTTCACTGAAACGGACAAAGTTTGTTCGAAATTGAAATCTGAAATCCGGTTTGTAAGTCCTAAAATAGATTTATACTTAAAATTAAACCAAGCAAATATACGACTTATTGGAAAGGTGTTAAATTTGATTATCAATTGCAATTTTGATACGCGACAAAGTAAAATAATTTTTATCGGTGATTACGTTTGGTCTGTAAGTTGCACAAACGTGTCCATTGTTCGGTTGTTGGGTTTTGGTCTTTATTGCTGGTTGTGTAAGGTGTGTTTTGAGTTGGTTGTGTGCTGTGTAAGGCGGCGACATCTCCGTTGCGGCCAGTATCGCTCTACCTGATTACACTTCAATGTGACATAAGCTAAGAGACTCCAACTTATAAGCGGAAGCGATTTTTAATCACTAGCCGCTTTCAGACGCGCTTATTTGGTAGCAGGCCGTCATCCAATGTTCCTAATAACTCGTCCATTGCAGAAACCAATAGCTTAGCTAGCTGTAATTTTTTCAAAAACTTAAGTTTCCTTCATTGCATTCGGGAAAATTCGGGAAAGATTTAAAACAGGTAGACTGCAACTTTACCCCAAGATTTCATTTAGGGACAATTTTTTTTTGTTCCCGAAAAAATATACAGGGTTATTGGTAAAACATTAAGAACCTCTTAAGAGGTCATTGTACTCATCGTTATGAACAACTTTTACTATGGGACCAAACCTGAAATCGCGAAAAAAAATCAGCTGTTCCCTACATAATTTATGTTCGTATAACTAGTCAAAATGTAGGGATCAGCTGATTTTTTTGCTCCTGAAGC
This sequence comes from Mesoligia furuncula, assembly GCA_916614155.1. Lineage (NCBI taxonomy): Eukaryota > Metazoa > Arthropoda > Insecta > Lepidoptera > Noctuidae > Mesoligia > Mesoligia furuncula. The sequence continues at coordinate 8,658,919 of OU744816.1, read as the reverse complement.
CTGTATACAGGGTGGCAGGGACATCATCGCACAAACTGGAAGTGCAATACCAACGCGATCAAAATGTATGGAACAGCAATTTTTTTTTTAATGTAATTTGAAAAATTTAAACGCAGGAGTGTTCAGAAACATGTACGGAATCCTTGGTAACAGGTTGTGCGTCAATGTCTGTATTATAATTGTTATTCGTGACTGGCAACTTTGCTCACGTGTGTACACAGCAGTAAAATGCTACAAACTAAGCAGATTGATTAACAATACATTTTTTTATTACAGCCGCTAATCTTTACGGCAAATTGAGCACATTTTTCACGCTTACAACTTAAGCCAAGACGAAGTAAACCTTGATTACTTACGAAGGCCGGTTGCGAGCCTTTGGTACAATTTTACCTTTGAGTGACTAGTGTTGGAAAAAATGATTTAGTACTCACTTAATTTTTTTTTGTGAAACTTAAAAAGTGTTTTTAATATTAACAAAAAATATGGAATTTAAATTCAACAAGTTTCTACATAAAGCGTGAGTTTGTGGAACAATAAAAAATCGTGCAAAACTGTTAGTCAAAAAAAAAAAATAGTGCTTCGAAAAAATAATGGTGATAAATTTAAAAATATTGTTTGTTCCTATCATAGAAACACTCTGTTTTTCTATTTCGAGATTGTGGTTCTTATATTATTTCAATACTTAGCATCCATGTTGTGAGGTCAGTAATATTTTGAATAGATGAAGAGAAACTGCAACTCGATTTTGACCGTCAAAAATTTCTTTTAGTCTCATTGCAATGACATGATTTTTGTCTATCACTTCTATAGATTTGTTTCAATTAATAAAATACTAGCTTCTGCACGCGACTTCCTCCGCGTGAAATTTCTATCCTATAACACTCGGCAATAATTAGTGAAGGAATCGGAGCAGTAGTTCCGAAGATTACCCCCTATCATACAAACTCATGAAGTTTAGCTCTTTATATTATTAATATTGCTACCAAATATAGTGTTTATTGTCTACTCGCAGCGCCCTGCGGTTTCACCCGCATAAGTGTCGATCCCGTGGGAATATCGTGATAAAAAGTATCCTATGTTATTCGTTTCGTTTCAAAGTTTCATCAAAATCCGTTCAGTAGTTTTTGCGTGAAAGAGTAACAATCATCCATCCATCCTTACAAACTTTCGCGTTTATAATATTAGTAGGATAAAATGGATAGTTCTGTGAATGATTGGAAGTTCGTTAGTTATTGGTTCATATTTACAAAACGGAACTGCTTTCCAATCAATTGAAAATATTTAATACTTTCCTTTCTCAGTTGTGTTTATTGCTATTTCGTTATACAAGTATCGTGCAAATATTTCTTCGCTCTTAGTAATCTCAGATGACCGTTGATGTAATAATATGGGTTTGACCCTTCGGAACGTGGATCAACGCGAGACATTATGGCTTTTTAATTGTTTCTGTAGTTATTTCATTCAACCGGTTAATCGCAGTATTTTGTAACGTTAAGTAAATAATAATATGGATGACAAAACTTCTATTAATTTGCGCTGCACCCGGACCAAGAGTCTAAACAATTTCAATCAACCATGTGATCCATTTAAAAATGGATACCAACCAGATCCACCAGATGGAATCCATACTAATATTATAAACTTGAAAGTAACTGTCTGTCTGTCTGTCTGTTACCTTTTCACGCCTAAACAGTGGTTTAGTGAACGGATTTCGATAAAATTTGGCAGAGAGATTGATTGCATCCCGGGGAAGGACTAGGATAGTTTTTATCCCGATATTCCCACGGGATCGTATGCGGCTGAAACCGCGGGGCGCAGCTTGTAATGGAAATAAAAATGGAAACCAGAAACAACAGCTCCTAATTAAACAAAAACATTGTCACGCTTTGCAACCAAAACAATCTTATCGGCCGTAGCCAGTTCTGTTGACTGTGACTATAAAAAATAAAAATGGCGATCAAGTATCAGCTGATTGAACAATTGACATAATCCAATGGCCTTGCAGTAACTTCCCCGTTTCACTTGGGTCATTTTGACCTGAATCTGGCTTTGTACATGAATTGGCTTACTTAATCATTGCAGGTAATTGACACGCGATTTTGTTTTGGCTTTGCTGCTGACCCTGTTTCTATTATTACGCTAGTTTTTGGTGTTAGCAATGCGTTATGCATGTTAGTAATAATTAAGATTTTATCAATTATCGCTGCTGTAATAGCAATAAGTACCTATACATATTAAAGGCGCAGGATAGCCTTTGTCAGAAGTGGTCATCGTATTATTGGTACAGTAGCTTGAATATCATCAGGATTGTGTGTGATATAGCAGTTCGTTGTGTCCGTGATACGACAGCGGCTCTTCTGACATCATCTCTGTTACCGTAAGACAGTCGCAACCATCGGTGCGTCGCTCTGCTAGAGTGACAGTCACCAGCCAGTGTCACTCTTATCCGACCTTTTCGGTGATTCCAGTAATTTCGTAACAAATCTAGACGGTGCCACTTGCTGTGCCGTCATACGTTGTTAACATCAACATTTTAAATTACGTCCTCTGTTTGCTCTACTTCAAACTTCCTTCCTCCAGTTTTTGTAAAAGCTCTGTCGCCCTTTCATTTAATGTGTTTATTGCACAAACTTCCTCCATAAACTTTTATCTTGAGCGAATATATTGCATTTTATATATTCAGTTATTTAATGGCTTACAAAGTCAATTAAAACTTTGTGGGTAAAAATAGTATTTCTCTGTCTGTAAGATCAGGTACCTTTCTCGTAGAAAGCCGACCACATTCCTTGTCCAGATCCTTTCCGTGTATCTCAGACATTTCTAGGAAATCAATATCGAGAGTTATTTCTAGTATCATGTTTTGTAACAGTTGTACTACCTTTAAAACATCATTTCCTCTGATAAATGCTTGAGGATTTGGTAGCTCATTATACAGGGTTATTGGTTAAACATTAATAATCTCTTAAGAGGTCATTGTACTCATCATTACGAACAACTTTTACTATGGGACCAAACCTGAAATCGCGAAAAAAAAATCAGCAGTTCCCTACATTTTGACGAGTTCATTCATGTTCCAATCATTTATGTTCGTCATAAATGTAGGGAACAGCTGATTTTTTTTACCAATAACCCTGTATATCTGTTGTTAAATTGGGTTGAATCATCAAAGTGCTCTTATAATTTTTTAGGTTTGCATAAATCTATCACTGTTAAAGCAAACTTCATTATTAACTGAAGGCGAAGTCTCGTAATTAAAAACGTTAAAAATTGTGTCGCTAGCTCATCTCAGTGACAATCAATGTCAAAAACTTAATGTAATTAAATTAAAGGGATTTTTGATACATTAAGACTGAGATTAAAATGCGAACGGTCTTAAAAATATGGGAATTGTCCTTCTGATATTTCTGTAGCCAAATCATTATATTTCGTCTTTAATGTGGCAAAAGTTTTGACAGAAATAAGTACTATTAAGGGTCCAAAGCTTGAACTATAAAGGAAAACTCGAAATCTAAATGGGAGACGGTATCAGCCAGAATCTGCTCTCAGAAAGTTAGGACGCTCATTTACAACCAGTATATTGTCTCTTTTCTCTACAGGCACCCATTAAGTTTTCAAGACAAGAGTGTCGACATTATAGCAGATAAGGTTACTAAGAAGCTGATCAATAACGCTAAATATGTCAAGGAATGGCTATTGAGGTTAAACAATTCTAATCACAAGTAGATCCTGAACTGTACATGTCTCAGATTTGCATTGCTAAACAAAATTAACACTTAAACTACAAAGCACAATGTGCAAATTGGATTGTTGAACAAAAGAGATTTGCTCCATAACAAGACACCGTGCACCGTTGAAATATACGGTCGGTTTTACGAGTAGCGAGTGGTACATACCTGGTAGATTTAATTTGGGTAATTGTGGTTAGTGTCTGTGACGAATCATAGATGCCCTCGATTGGTGCAGGCCCAGTCTTGTCGAAATGTGGGTAGCTAAGCTTGGATTTGGTTGTAACGTAATTGATACGTTTGCGATCTGCGAAGGTTGATTAAAGGCGATTGTGGGCGATCTTAAAGGATTAATAGAATTGAGCGAAACTGGATATTATTTCCAATAACCGTTCTAATCTTTTAACTGTCGGGAACTAGTCTCTGATTGTCGAGGTCTACAACCGTTCTTGTTTCCAAAAACTCATCCAGTTCTTTACCAAAACATTCAGCACCATCTTTTCCACCCCAAACCTTGTAAATCACCTGTTTTACTTTATTCCCACCATATTGGATTTCCAAAGCATCCCAGTGAGTGAATACTAAACCGAATCCAATAGTAGCCCATTTGTCTAAATCGTTTAAGCCATTTTGGAAGGCGGTAAAATACGCCCGTGTGTATACCAAGGCGTAAAACATTGCCATTCTTATAGCCTTCCTGTTGCTGCTTATCTGGTCGGATGTTACCCTGAATTAGAACTGCGAAATTGACTTGATTAATGACGTTTTCGCGTTCATTGATGGATTTTGGAACTATTTCGGTGTGTATAGCCGGTGAGAGATGAGAACGTAAGCGAAGCATAAGAAGTATGTTAGGATCGTTACATATGGCTTTTTATAGATTCTTCCATCCCCTATAGGGCTTAATAAATCATTTAATCATACTAATATTATAAAGGCGAAAATTTGTGTGTGTGTTTATATATTTGTTATTTCTTCACGCTCAAATGGCTGGACCAATTTTGATAAAATTTGGTACGGAGGTAGCCAACACCCCGGATTAACATATATGCTACTTTTTATCCCGATATTCCCACGGCATCGAAACTTATGCGGGTGAAACCGCGGGGCGCAGCTATTTGTCAATATATGAAACAATGATCATTGAAGATGCAAATATGATAACAAAAGCAACGGGATTCTAGCAAATAAACGTGCTGGACATCACAATACACCCAAATGACATAACAATACATGACATTACATAAGCGTACACAAAACATGACACACAACATCGAAAAGACCTTTGTTTTGTACATAAAAATAAAGAACGACAAACAAACAAATGCACTAGGTTTCCCTTTCAAATTTCGCCAACGAGATACGACCTATTGTGATTGTGATCATTCCGTTTCACGCGCCGCTGCGCACAACAAACTATCAAAATGGAATACCACTTTTTATACCGGTGTAATACTAAGTTCCTGTTTTTTACTGAATCTGGTACCGAAAACATGGGCTGTATTTTTTAATTTTATGGTGCAGGTTCCATTCGTTTTTTAACCATGTTTATATTATCTCGAATGAGACCATTTCGATTAATATTATCATAACTGATTGCTGGGGCTTGTGGCTAAGTAATAACAGTTGCACGTGTCGATCAGTCAGGTTAAGCTACGCTTGCCGCGGTTGGTCCGTGGATGGGTGACCATCTTTACATAGCAAGACCCCTCCGTGGCTCCGTTCATTCC